>OX336389.2:931123476-931723476 GCA_946902985.2 Meconema thalassinum | reverse complement strand
TACCATGGGTGCAGACAGGCTGACTGGACTAGCAGCACTGAATATTCACCGGGAAATTGAAGTAACCAGTACAGAGGTAGTTTCTGTTTTGAAAAAATCTGCTAGGCGGCTGGATTTTGTTCTGTGAAATTTGAGTTTCCACTTTATTCAAACAACGTTAATGTTAATTCATTAATACATGATTTGTATTCAACTATTTGTTTAAACTTGCATTCAGCCTGTGTAATTAAGTTCAACTTGAAATTCTAGAAATGTTTAAGATTTTTTATTATAATGTTAGTTATTAAGGAAAATTAAAATAACTTACATATTTTCACGTACAGTACATAAAATATTTGTTACAATCCATAACACTATGGTATACAATTACATCTCGTAATTTTTAAACTGTAATTTTTAGTTCCAATTAAATTTACATATTCAAAATCAAAATGTTATTATTAATTTCCTAAAACCTATAATAGTTCTTGGCATAAACAACTCAAAACTTAAAAATGATTGCAGATAATTGATGTTACACATCAATCTGACGATCCTGGTAGCTGGATATATGGTTATGATAATAGTGAGCAGAGCAATCCAGTCGTTATCACTCTGATCGTGATCAAAAGTTAATTCTTGATAAAAATCATGCAGTTCCTTTTTATTACTTGTATAACCTTAGCTCAATGGTACTGTAACTAAAATTTGTATAAAACCAATGCACATTTTGTTTAAATAATCTCCAGTCCAATAGCATCTTTTGTATTGGTTTTAACAGAGCATTCTACAGTATGTTTGATCTTATAGAATATATTTTTATGCATATGATCTCACATATACGTATTTACATACAAGACTAATAATGGACATATTCTCTTTCCATAGCTGAAATCATGTTATTGAGGAAAGCCCCCTCCAAACCAAAAGTCTGGGTGCGCCCCTGCTAAAATTGCACTCTGACACTTTGAGTTGCATAGTCTTTGATTGATTTTGTCTTTTTCCTGCAGAGCTCTAAGTGGCAGCGATCACATGCTTGTCCACATAGTTGGCATACATACGTCACTGTAGGTTCAAGGAAATATTTGCCAACACAAATAAGGTGGTGAAAACCATGGACAGCCAGACGAGTAAACACAAGCCTCAACTCAAAGTTGGCCGCTGTCCACGTCTGGTCAATCATGGCTCCGGTTCCATAAAATTCTTGAGGTATGTCTTCTCGTTTTTCCTACAATGATGTTAGTAGCTGCTCCGAGGCTCTGGTATTTGTTAGAGGTAAATAGTTTCTTAGGTCTTCTATAAGAAAAATGATTCCCGTGCCAGGAGGTAGACAGATCGTGACCTGGTAGTTTTTGACACTCCTATTGTTTTTTTTTTATGAATAATGCCTTCACTCTTTCTAGTGAGAAAGGTTCTTTTCTGTTAGGTGTTGCCAAATGACTTCAATGCCATATATTAGAATAGGCATGATTTTATTTCTGAACATAGCCATTGCTGTCTCTAAGCTGAGGATTCTCAAGTAACTAATTTCATGCATTGCCAGTACTGCTTGCGTTGATTTCTCTATCACATGATATGTGAAACATGTAGCACTTGTTGGAAGCGTGTTACCCAAATATTTGAATTCCTTTACGATGTTTATTTTCCTCCTCTGGATGAAAATTTATGTCGCTGCTGGAACCTTCCCTCCTTTTCTAAACACCATCATTACTGTTTTTGAAACGTTGATTTCAAACTTGTGATCGGAGCACCATTGTTCCATTTCGGTTAATGTGTTTTGGAGTTTTGTGACGTCTTTAGAGCCAATTACTATGTCATCAGCGTACACGTATGACACTACGTCCTCTCTTTGAGCTATTCTCATGATTCCTTCTGTTGCCAGAATGAAAAGTAAAGGGCTAATTGGATCACACTGAAGTATTCCGTTTGTTTGCAATAATGGTTCTGATAATGAAATACGGTATTGTCTGAAATTATTAGTTTGTTCCATGAGAGTATTGATTTTATAGTTTGTGTCCATACATTTTGTCTACCTAGGGTTTCTTCTAGTTTCTGTATAACAAGTTCTCCGTTTATGAGATGAAATGCTTTGGTAAAGTTTATGAAGACTGTGTAAAACTTTTCTTTACCTTCTAAGGCTTCCCATGTATTAGTTAGTAGGTACTGTATTAGTTTTGTTGTGGTCATAGTTGATCTTCCCTTCCTGAATCCGAATTGAGTGTCTGGGAGATGTTCATCTATTTCATCTTTTATCTCTCTGTAATTGTTTTTGTGAGTAATTTGAAAGAAATATTTTCAAGAGCAATGCCTCTGTATGTGTTAGTGTCATTTGGGTCTCCTTTTCCTTTGAACAGTACTTTTATTATTGAATGTCTCCACCTCTCGGGTATGGAGGCCGTCTCTATGCATTTGTTAAACAGATTTGTCCATGTCGGCAATAGGAGGTGAACTGTGTCCTTTATGTACTCACTATATATGTTGTCTGGTCCAGCAGCTTTCTACCTATAATAATAATAAAATAAAATTAGCCTATATACATCCCGTAAGGGTAAAGGCCTCCTGTTTGCACAGGGACATGTTCGTGATTAGACTCCAAAGGTGAGCATCCTTGGAAATTTTTGTCTCGTTATTGATGCGTCATCCTGTCTCTATCCCTACTTTTTTTTTACACTTTTATCACTTCCGCTTTACCAGTCTCCTGACCCTTCCACACTGTACTTTTCGCATGTTGCACTCACTGTCATTGTCTTTCTGTCCTGTTTGGCTCCGGCAGTCTCCATGCTTCTCTGTCTCTTGCCACTCTCGACCATTGGTTTCCTGCTTTAGCACTATAGTCTGCCCATCTAATTTTGTGACGTCCCACGTTACTTCGTCCCTCTCTCGGGTCCCACATTGTGGTGTGATTCATACATTTCTGGTGATCCATGCGTGATTCGTGTCCTCCCCATTTCCATTTTAGGCTTTCTGCCCTTTCTACCACGTCACGTATGTCTTCTTATTTCCCTGTTCCTGATTCTGTCGCATAGAGAAACGTTTAGGATCTTACACTCCATTCTTCTTTGACATACTTGTAGCTGCTCTTTCAGTTTTTCTGTCAAGGACTATGTTTGACAACCATAAAGTAGTGTTGGAATAACACATTTGTCCAGGATTTCTGCTTTTGTGCTTACTTTTTGTGTCTTGTATGTGAGTAGGAACTTGAGCGACCAAAATTTGTTCCACGCCAGTCCTATGCGGCATTTGATTTCACTCTCTGTGTCTTTGTTCAGGGAGATGCTTTGTCCTAGGTACATATACTGTTGCACATACTCTAGTGGTGATTGATGGACATGAATTGGATCTTGTATTCCATTAGTCTGCATTTGTTTTTGTGGGGTTATTCTGCTTATTTTGACCAGTTCATTGATCATTTCTTCTAGTGTTTTTGTTGACCTAGCTATTGATGTTATGCTGTCCGCAAATCTTAGATGTGACAGTTTCTGGCCATCTATATTTATTCCGTGATTGTTCTTCCATTTCATTTTTCCGAATTGATGTTCCAGCACACTTGTAAATAATTTTGGTGATAGACTCTTGCTTCACTCCTCTTCTGATTTAGAACCAATCTCTGTCTCTTTCTGTTCTTACTTTTGTTGAGCTGTTTTGGTATACTTTACCTAATATCCTTATGTATTTGATGGGGATACCTTTTTGTTTTAAGGCCTGTAGCACATCTTCGTGCTCTACTGAGTCAAAAGCTTTATTATAATCGATGAAGGCAATGTAGATTTGCTGACTGTATTCCTGTACCTTTTCTGTTAGTGGGCATATGGCTTGGAAGTGGTCGATGGTGCTGTAACTGGACCTGAATTCTGCTTGTTCTGTTGGTTGGTTGTCGTCAAGTGTGTTCTCAAGCCTTTTACTTATTAACTTCATGAATAGTGTGTATAGGTTTGTGGACAGGCTAAATGGTCGGTAGTTGTTTATATTGTCCCTGGTTCCTTTTTTGTGTAACAATATAATCAGACTTTTCCCCAATTTTCTGGTATTTTCTTCCTTTGCGATGATCTTTTGAATAGTTCTGTTATGGTTGGTGCTAATTCTTCCTCTCCGAAGATAAGATATTCATTTTAATGGTATATATTATCTTTGCCTGGACATTTATCCTTTTCAAGCTTTGTATAGCCATCCTTACTTCACTTGGGAGGATGTTTGGGATGTCCTCTGTGGATCTTGTGAGTTGGTTCATGATGGGTAGTGTGTTCTGTGACGTACCGGTACTCGAGTATAACTGCCTATAGAATTTGGCAGCTTCCTTTGAAATCTCTTCCCTTGAGATTAGTTTGTGACCTGCACTGCCTTTGACTCCCAACCTACCTAATTGCAATTTATTTTATAGCAATTTATATTCATGATGTGATACCATATTAATTGTATTTGTATGAAATATATCATTGTTGTTGTTTCTGCAAAACCTTCTATGTGACATTTTCGTCCGTTTTCAGGTTATTGCTTTGTTAAATATTAGGAGTCATGAAGCATCACATGGAAAAAGCTCCTGTATGAAAATAAATATCTGGCAAATCAAAGTATAAGAAAACAATATCTCCCATGTGCGGGTGTCACATAGTAGGTCTGCAATACCTCCTATGTGACAAGGCGTGCACGTAGCTGATTATACGTCATTATTCTACGTCTGAGTGTCATATAGGAGATTTTGCTTTACTCTGTGGCTCGAGTTCTCAACTGTTTGGTGTGTGTTTTGCTGTGTTCTTATGAGTAGTCGATTAGTCCATTGTTTGCTGTTTGCGAGGAATGTCCAATAGTCAGTACCTTTCATTAGCCTGGATTATTGTGTTCCGAATGCATTATCACTGCAAGCGAAACTGCCATACATTATAATACCAAGTAAGTATTATGTCGATTTAGTTTCACTGTATTATGATAAAGTGGCTTCTCAGCTAAGAATATGGAGGGAATTGAAGTGCATTGCAATACAACATCAAAAGCCAATTATTAGGCCTACTGTTGCAAAGTGATGCATAGCGAACGATTCATTCTAAATTGTGCCTCTTCTCTCTCTCAGAATGCTGTCACGAGAAAAGTTGATGGTGTAGATGGTCCAGGAACAGAATAAACAAAATACCAGCAATACAGTTCAAGAGACACAATATGTTAGTGAAGTAGGGGATATTAGTTGAGGATAACAACTATGTAAATAGTAGCTGCGACAGAGAACAAGCTATTCAAACAATTGTCAATGATGAACTTGGATTACAACTTGAAGTTAATGGTGAACTGTGCGTGGAAGATTCTCTGGAAAATGAACATCTAAATGAAGTGTGTGGCATAGAAGAAAGATTTTTTTTTAAGCGTATGGCTTTTTTAGTGCCGGGAGTGTCCGAGGACATGTTCGGCTCGCCAGTTTTGTAGCTGCTTCGAGACGGACACCCAATGGGTGAGCTACAAGTACCGTTGGGGAGGAAAGTTGGATGGGAGGGTCGAGGAGTTGGATGGTAGTGGCTGTGGCCTATAGTTAGGGACCAACCCCGGCATTTGCCTGGAAGGAAGATGGGAAACCACAGAAGACCATCTTCAAGGTTGCCGGCGGGGGGATTCGAACCTCCTCGCCTCCCGGATGTGAGCGACTGCCAACAGTCATGCCGCAACGACCTCGGCTAACTCACTCGGTGAAGAAAGAAATGATAAAGATTCAATGGGGAAAGGAGAAAGAATCCGTGATGCAGAAGAAATGGATAGGGAGTACTGTTGACAATCCAAACATTATAGAATATGGTACGAAGAGGAAGATAAATAAAAATAAAAGACTCCAGGGGCTGGAATACGTAGGATTTCAGAAGACTGAGTATAAGGTGGTTCAAAATCGTTTAAGGGACTCCAAACAAGATTTGCCTAGATGCAAACACACTACTACAACTAAGAAATCTGAGCACAGTTTTTGTTACTCTGAAATAACAAATGAAGAAAGAAATAAAATATTTGGCACATTCTGGAACTTAAATTCTTGGAGTGAAAAGAAAACATTCGTTTGTGGTTGGGTAACAACAAGAAATGTTTTGAGGAGGAGGAAATCAAGCAAGGAAGAAACGAGGAAGAACACAGGCCATGATGCATTTTTAAGAAAACCATCAGACAAAAAGTTGAAAGTAAGCAAAACATTATTTATAAATACTCTAGCGATTGGCGAAGATATGTTTAAAAGGTGGACAAGCAACGATGACTGTTCTCAATTCAATGACAGTGGGCAAGCAGTAGACTCAAATGAACCAGTTGCAAAGAGAAAGCGTGTTAGGGCCTACTGCTTGTGACAACGTGAAAGAGTGGCTAGATCATCTGCCGAAAGTTCCCAGTCACTACTGTAGGGCCAGTTCCAAGAAAACATGTAGAGTCCTCATTCCGGTCGATCCTTCACATGTATAAAGTGTATGTGGCATGGTGCAAGGATAGTAGTGTACAGCATATAGGTAAGGAGGTGTTTTTCCGAAATTATGAAGAGGAACAATATAGCCATACATGCTCCAAGGAAAGACCAATGCGACATAAGCTGTGGTTATAAAGCTAAAATGGTCAGTGAGGAAGTTTATCAGGCTCATTTGAAGAGGAAGAATGAAGCCAGAGAAATGAAGAATCAGATGAAAGAAAGTGCCTCCAAAGAGAAACTGTTTATCACAATGGACCTCCAAAGTGTGCTTTTGTGTCCAAGACTAGCTGCTTCCAAAGCCTATTACAAACAAAAACTGCAGCTTCATAACTTCACTATTTATGAACTAAACAAGCAAGATATTACACTCTTATGTAGGGCATGAAGGAAACGGGGGTGTTTCATCAAATGAGATTGTGTCATGCTTAGTCCATTACTTGGAATATATACCGAAACAGTAGAGGAATATTGTCCTAATTTCCGATGGATGTGCCTACCAGAACCGGAACAAAACCCTGGCCAATGCACTCTAGAGCAGTACTTTAAAACACCAATATATTCACCCATGGACTACATTAGATCAATGAGAATGGCCAGACCTAAAAAGCCATATAACATTATTGTCAATGAATTTTCATTTTTCAGAAATTTTGAAGGCTTGAACTGCAACCTGCCCTACCTGAGACCTGGTAAGAAGGCTGGAGATCCCACTGTCCATGATTTGAGGATGTTAAAATACAGTCCATGTGGTGAAATACCGGTATCATACAAAATAGCATACATCGACGAGTCGAAGAATACCATCATACTATGGTTCAACCACTGTACACATCACAAATTCCAATCAAGGAATCTAAATTCAAGCATCTTCAAGAACTAAAGTCAGTAATAGAAAAGGACCATCACTCATTTCACGACTCTCTGCAATACAAGTGAAGATGCGAAAGGAATTTTTCATCTTTACCTATTTTCACAAATATTTAACTTTTTACTCAAATTTATTTTTCTATAAGTTGATTACATTTTGTTATTCAACAGTATTAGTAGAAGTAGAACCGGGTGAGTTAGCCGTGGTGGTTACGGCATGACTGCTGGCAGTCGCTCACATCCGGGAGGCGAGGAGGTTCGAATCCCCCCGCCGGCAACCTTGAAGATGGTCTTCTGTGGTTTCCCATCTTCCTTCCAGGCAAATGCCGGGGTTGGTCCCTAACTATAGGCCACAGCCGCTACCTTCCAAATCCTCGTCCTTACATTCCAACTTCCCTCCTTCCCTCCCCAACGGTACTTGTAGCTCACCCATTGGGTGTCCGTCTCGAAGCAGCAGCTACAAAAACTGGCGAGCCGAACATGTCCTCGGACACTCCCGGCACTAAAAGCCATACGCTACAAAAAAAAAAAAAAAGTAGAAGTAGAAACACATTTTGTATTATAAAAATGGCAATCGGATTACATGTGCAAGAACTTAAATTAATGATGAATCTATGAACAGTAAGTATATTATTTGGGTGCATTATCTCCTATGTGAAGCCTCCGTGGCTCAGGCGGCAGCACGCCGTGGTTCAAATCCCGGTCACTTCATGTGAGATCTGTGCTGGACAAAACGGAGGCAGACAGGTTTTTCTCCGGGTACTCCGGTTTTCCCTGTCAAAATTTCATTCCAGCAACACTCTCCACTATCATTTCATTTCATGTGTCATTCATTTAATCATTGCTCCAGAGGAGTGCGTCAGGCCTCGGCAGCCGGCACAGTCCATATCCTCGCCGCTAGATTGGGGGCTTCATTCATTCCATTCCTGACCCGGTCGGCGACTGCAAGCAGGCTGTGGATTTTCCTTTTTCATCTCCTGTTGTTGTTTGAGTCTTCAGTCTTTTGACTGGTTTGATGCAGCTCTCCATGCCTCCCTGTCCTGAGCTAATCGTTTCATCTCTACATAGCTCCGACACCCTACATCGGAGGCAATCTGTTTAACATATTCTAACCTTGGTCTACCCCTACAGTTTTTGTCCTCGACCCTTCCTTCCATAACTAAGCTTGCTATTCCTGGGTGTCTTAGTATGTGTCCTACCAACCTATCTCTTCTCTTCATTAGCAGTCGCCAGAAACATATCTCCTCTCCCACTCGTCTTAATACCTCTTTGTTTGTAACCCTATCTACCCATCTGATCTTCATCATTCTCCTGTAACACCACATTTCAAATGCTTCAATTCTCCTCTTTTCTGCTGCACCAATAGTCCAAGTTTCACTTCCATAGAGCGCCACGCTCCAGACAAAGGCTTTCAAAAATGACTTCCTAATACCTAAATCTATATTCGATGTCAGCAGATTCCTTTTTTGTAGAAATGCTTTCTTTGCCTGAGCCAACCTACTTTTAATATCCACTTTGCTTCGTCCATCACTGGTTATTCTGCTTCCTAAGTAACAGAAGTCTCCTACTTCCTTCAGCTTTTCACCTGCCAATTTGATCTCCATAGAGGTTTCTGATATATTTCGGCTGCATTCCAGTATTTTTGTTTTACATTTATTTATTTTCATCATGAATTCTTTCCGTAAGACGGAGTCCATACCATTCAAAAACTCATTCAAATCCTCAGGCGTGTCGGCCAAGATGACGATGTCATCAGCAAATCTCAGAGTTGAAATTATTTCTCCTTGAATCTTCACTCCCACTTTAAATTTTTCTCTAATTTCCTTCATTGCTTGTTCAATGTAAAGATTGAAAAGTATGGGTGATAAGTTGCAGCCTTGCCTTACACCTTTCTGAATACCAGCTTCTCTCTCATGTCCTTCAACTCGAATGACTGCTGTCTGGTTTCTGTACAGATTGTATATCACCCTCCTATCCCTGTACTTTATTCCAATTGATTTCAAAATGTCAAACAATTTAGTCCAATCAACGTTATCAAAAGCCTTTTCTAAGTCTACAAAAGCCATGAACGTTCTCTTATCTTTCCTTATTCTACCTTCTAAAATCAGCCTAAGACTTAGTACAGCTTCCCTTGTTCCTACATTTCTCCTGAAACCAAACTGGTCTTCACCCAACTCCGTTTCTATCTGGCTTTCAATCCTCTTGTAAATTATTCTAGACAGGATCTTTGAAGCATGAGTAATCAAGCTGATTGTACGGTAATCTTCACATCTGTCAGCTCCCACTTTCTTTGGTATAGGGATGATTACATTCTTCTTGAAATCAGGGGGTACCTCACCTGTCTCATAAATCCTACACACCAAGTGAAATAACCTGATCAGACCTTCTTCTCCTATGCAGCGTAGCAACTCAATCGGTATATCATCTATGCCTGGTGCTTTGTTCCTGCTTAAGTCTTCCAAAGCTCTATCAAATTCTGATCTCAATATTAAATCTCCTTTCGCATCGTCATCAATTTCCTCCTCCCTTTCCATTACATGATTCTCAATCTCCTTTCCCTTATACAAACTCTCTATGTAAGCTTTCCATCTCTCAACCTTTTCTTCCCTATCTGTTAGAGGCTTTCCATTTGTGTCCTTAATATTACAGCATTTAGTCTTCTTTTCCCCAAAAGTATTCTTAATCCTTCGATAAGCTGTGTCTACTTTTCCTAATTTCAGACAATTTTCTATACCTGCACATTTCTCTTTCAACCATTCTTCTTTCGCTTCCTTGCACTTCTTGTTAACCTCATTTCTCAGACGTCTGTATTCTGCTTTCCCCTTTTCATCTCTTAGATTCTTGTGTTTCCGCCTTTCATCCATCAATTCTAGTATATCCCGAGTGATCCACGGTTTTCTACCTATTCTTTCTTTCCTACCAATGTTTTCTTCTGCGGATTTTGTTATTTCATTCTTCAAAAGTGCCCATTCGTCTGCAATTGAAGTTTGTTTAGGGTTTTTCATTAGTCCTTCCTTTATACTCTTCTTGAATCTTTCGTTTACATCCTTCTCTTTCAGTCTGTCTATTGCCCACCTTTTTGGCTTTTGACTTTTCTTCAGTTTCTTCAACTTTAATCTGCATTTCATTACAACCAGATTGTGATCAGAGTTTATGTCAGCACCAGGATATGTTTTACAATCCAAAATCTGGTTTCGAAACCTCTGCTTGACCATAATGAAGTCGATTTGGTAACGCCCTGTATCTCCTGGTCTCATCCATGTGTATATTCTTCTATTGTGGTTATTGAATAAGGTGTTAGCTATGACCAATTCATGCTCGGTGCAGAATTCTACCAGCCTGCTTCCTCGATCATTCCTTTCACCTAATCCGAAATCTCCTACTATCTTCCCTTCTCTCCCTTTTCCTACCACAGCATTCCAATCTCCCATTACTATAACATTTTCATCACCCTTGATATACCTCAGAATTTCGTCTATTTCTTCGTAGACCTTTTCAACATCCTCATCATCAGCTTGACTGGTAGGCATATAGACTTGTACCACTGTAGTGCAGGTAGGTTTTGTATTGATTTTTGCTACAATAATCCGTTCACTATATTGCTCATAATATTCCACCCGCTGTCCAAGTTTCCTACTCAATATGAGGCCAACCCCAGCTTGGCCATTGTTTGATTTAGTGCTAATGACCCTATAGTCTCCTGACCAAAAGTCCTGTTCTTCCTGCCAGCGCATTTCACTAATCCCAACCAAATCCAACCTCAACCTATCCATTTCCCTTTCTAAGTTTTCTAACCTTCCACTTCCTAGCAGACTTCTAACATTCCACGCTCCGATCCGCAGAATGTCAGATTTCCTCTTTGTCACTTCTGTGATGTTAACCCCCTCTCGAGTAGTCCCCACCCGGAGATCCGAACGGGGGACTAGTTTACCTCCTATGTGGTGAAAAGGAACAGGCAAAACCTTCTATGTGCATTCGATGAATATATTTCCATTATTGTAAATATCCACTTGTTTCGATGAGCATTGTTGTTAATTATTATGACATCTTAGTGGAAACATGTGTTATTCAAATTTTTGGTGCAATGAATGTGCAGTATTCTACCAACAGACTAGTTTTTTGCTTCTCCTGAAAAATTACTGTTATGCACATAGGAGCTATTGCCGTAACAACGACGCTACCTTCTTAATTCAAACCAACATTTTGACAGAATTAATAGGTAGGCTGCATTTAAAATCGCGACGCGTTTTGGAAAAATAAAATATTTTGTTACGACTCATGTAGAATGCCATGACCCTTCTCTATAGGGGTAGGACGTACTACCAATCCATGGATTTAACCGAAATAATTCAATACCGGTAACCTATAATTTTCAGTCAAGATTTTGTAAGGTGTTAAATTTTCCCCCAAAACTTTGATGTTTTATTACTACTAATATAAGGCCTACAACTAGCCTATCATGTATTTTATACGGTACAAATACGTTTCGGTTCATATGTGGCCGTTGAATTTAAGATTAACCTAAAAAACTGCACAAGCAATAAGCGAACTGGTCTGAAAATCGACGAATGACAATCGTTGGCGCGCGTCTCACATAATTTATCTTCAATACATTGATAAGCTGTAATTTAAATTTTATATCTGAAAGCAAGCATTTTTCTTGCTCTGCCCAGAAGATAGGTTAACCGCTTACACTCTGTAGCATGACTGTAAAGCGGCTCATAATTTTCATCTAAGCGCAGGCCAACAAGGAAAGTACCGAAAATCGCTTTCTAAGTAGGCTATTTCACAAGTGCTATGCAAGTTCAGCCCTAATGTACGCCAATTACTGGTAATAAGCCTCAGTTCCTTAGCCTATGATCGAAAATCGTCCTTTGGAATAGACATACGGATTTAACCCAAAATTTTGGCATGCCAATATTTAACAAAATAGGCTACCATATGTTGGCTACCCATGAAGAAACTATTGGGTTCCTTACCTCTGTGTGCTTACTGCGTTCTCTTCTTCTTTTCGTATTTTTTTCCTTAACTTTCTTTAATGCCCTCCTACTTTACCTGCGTAGCCTACTAGTCTCTAAGGTTGCATTGAAGCTGTTTTCCATTGGACCCTACGGGCAAAGAGAATGAAACTTACTCTGGTATTCCAGAATTTGGCTCTCGTGTATTGTCCGTTGCCCGTTTCAAAAGTGCGTTATTTCCGCGCTACCTAATCTTTATTGGTCTAGGCGAAAACCATTGGTCTGGATGAAAATATTGGTCTGGAAACAATAATGTTGGCACTCTGAAAACATGCAATAACACCCTCTAGCGATAAAATATTCTACTCCTATATATTAGAAACATTGGCCATTTCTATAGAATTTTTTTCGGATTTTAATGGCCGCGGGCAACGGACGCTACACGAGTTCCATATAATCTTTATCCAGGCCAATGGTTTTTATAAGAATTTATTGTAGCCGAAAGGCCAAATGGTTTTGCTTAGTAGTACAATCAGTAATTTTCACCAATAATTTCGTCCAGAGAGTCGCCGGGGAAGTGAAGTTGGCAGCATTACGTAGCCTAATCAAACATGGCGACGTGTTTTTTGGTAAGTTTATTACTTGAAAGTTAATGTTGACAATTTCCTTATTTTGAAAGTGTGAACGTGGTGTTTGTTAATGGCAGCTGGCTTTAATAACGTGGCACAGTAAGTACAAACCATTTTCAGAGTGCTACTAACAAAAATAAACCACTTTTGAAACGGGCAACGGACAATACACGAGAGCCGATTATATTGATGAGTGACTACCCCCACTGTGCGTGTCAAAAACCAGGGGTCGTTATATTATCTAACGCGGCCCGTAACTTATTTTTATTGGTCGAGGCGAAAACCATTGGTCTGGATGAAAATATTGGTCTGGAAACAATAATGTTGGCACTCTGAAATAATGCAATAACACCCTCTAGCGATATAATATTCAACTCCTGTATATTAGTAACATTGGCCATTTCTATAGAAATTCTTTCGGATTTTAATGGCCGCGGGCAACGGACACTACACGAGTTCCCAGAGTTTAATCACAAACAATATTATTGTCTATATATCTAAACGCACATCCAGAAACGAATGCCAACAGTAGCATCATAAGCAAATACAGTGTTGTCTAGATTTACGGCTTGCTATACTGCACACCCAGAGAATTATGTCTTCCTTGCTTTCATATTTCGTAAAGGTTTATCATGATGCGATGCTTTATTTTAATGAGGAGATTAACGTACCGGTATTACAGGCAACCCGCTTTTAACGAGATAGCCCTTCTTTCACTAACTGTTGCCATTTCCCCCGACCAGTGGTGTAACTAGTATTTGCTTCTGGAGGGGGGATACGCGGAGTCAAAATTCTACCTCTTCACAAGGTGAAAATTTTGATTCCATTGTTTTAATACCTCGTGAAATTAATAAAAACACTAAAATTCTAACATCCTTCATAAACTGTGTGGAACTACCTGGGGATCTTCAGCCTTGGGTTTGAGATATTGTTTGGTTGAACAGTCATCATATATGGCGCAATCACATCTACTCCATTAGGGGCCGATAACCTAGATGTTAGGTCCCTTAAAACAACAATTATCATCATCACATCTACTCCAGTTCATTGGCTTCCACTGCTAACCGGTATAATGCCACCTGATCTACGCCGATCTAATGGCCTCATGAAGGAATTCCACAAGATCTCTAGGAATCCTAGTCTCCCCGCGCATAATGACCTGCCACTTTTGAATCATAAAATACTAAAATCACGCCATCCAACTCTGCGTGATGCTGCTGACATAGATTCTAAGGATTTTAAATCTCTTGATGAATGGAGAAGTCGGTGGGAAGCATCAACAGATATGCGCCTGCATACCTTCTTTTCAAGTCCCAGATTTCCAAGTTGATTCCACCTACCTGGACTGCCCTGAACAGAATCAGAACAAGACATAGTCGGTGCAGAGACGCTCTCCACAAGTGGAAAAAGCTACCTAATTCAGACTATGACTGCGAAGCTTCACACCAGGCTATTCATCACATTGTCAGAGAATGCAAGATTCGACCTTATCAGGTGATGAAGCGGACTTCCTGTTGGTAACTCCGGATGCTGTTGGCTATGCTGGATTGAAAATCTAGATATTCAGTTTTAAAGCACAAATTACTTTGTTTCTCTTCTGAAAATATATATATACTTATAACACCATATATTTCAACACTCGAATACAGCGATTAATATTCGTTGACCTTGATCCTCGGTAGAGACTACTGTTGTTGTTTTTGTTGTTGATTCTTTAGGGGTTTTGCGGCATCATGGTCTTGTAGCCCCGTTTACTTGGGTGTGTGTAGAAGTTGTCTGATAACCTGTGTCACTGTGATGTATGTAGGCTTAGCCTACTAGTGTGTGTACTTTTATACGAGGAAGGATTTGGGTAGGACGCTGTTGTTGTTCCATTTGAGATGCATGGACATCATGGTCATGTACCCCCATGTACTCGGGTGAGTGTTGAATTTTGTCTGATAACCTGTCTTATTGTGATGGCTGTATTAGTGTGTATGCAGTATATAATTCAGGTGAGGATTCAATCAATAAACGTTTAATATCCGTATAGCACGTTGTATTTCAACAAGCTACTACAACCAACAATAAATTATACTCCTTGAAAAGGACAATGAGTTATAACTACACCCATACATTTAGGAGAAAGTAGGCTATATGTTCTTTACTGAACATCTTGTTTCTTGCTAGAGTTATAACCTATCTTTAGCACAACAATGTTATTTACAATTTAAAGTTTAAATTCTTTTATTGCCCAGGCTAGTTTGTTCTCCCATCTTGGGTTCTTTAGCCTTGCGTAATTCTCTTCCTTACCCTGTTACAAACAGTATCATTCATTTTTAAATTTAGGTTTTTAGTTTTTATAAATAAAAACTGTTTCTTGGATTCGTTCCTTTGTTGCGTAATCTTTGCTTTCATCCCCAAGTCTGTTCCTTCTTCTCACGCCATCTTCCCTCCGGCAGTGGTCACTCCAGTACCACCAATCTCTATGTATTTCCATTTATAATTTCATATAGTTGACGATTAATGGTCACATAAAGCTACAAGCTTCCTTCCTTATGCATATAATAAAATCTTCCCAGATCAAAAAGCATTTCCTAGTTATAAACTTAGTTAACTGTCACAGCAGTTTTTATATTTTTGATTATAATGTTTTATGTCTACCTATAATTAAATACCTGCCAAATAACATTATGGCGAGTTTAAATGTCTGCCCTGAGATGTTGCCCAGGCAACGAAGGCCGAATTTCATCAAATAAAAATAATAAATACGAAAGTTTTGAAATTTGGTGAAAATGTTTATTAGAGCTTACTATTGAACCTGTCAAAAGTCCTGACCAATTAAAGGTCCGCAATCGCCGCCATCTTGGAAAAAGGAACCACTTTTATGCTTTTTAGTCTATAACTCTTTATTTATTAACTTAATCGAAAAAGTTGTTGTGATCAAATTTTGAGAACATTTAATTCTCTACAAAAAAGGTTCAATTCAGTTGTTTCATAAAACCAACATTTACTGAGTAAATGGACGACGAACTTGAAGCAGATCGGAGAATTGCTCCAAACAACCAATCTACGCACAGCTTATGAATCATAACAGTGTGTCCTGTGTCATCATCATCATCTTGCATAGTTTCCATCCACTGGCCGGGTCTGTTTGGAACACAAGCCTCTCCAACGTCTTCTGTCTTCCCACCATCTCTCAGCCTCCACCCTTGTCCAGTCTTCTCCTCTCTTCTTCACGCTTTCTTCCACCCCTTTCAGCCATCTGTCTCTCGGTCTTCCTCTCGGTCTCTTTCCTTCCCACTTCGTCTCCTGTATCCTCCTGGGTATCCTCTTCTCATCCATTCGTTTTACATGTCCATACCATCTAAGTCTAGATTTCTCTATACCACCCTGTAATGGTTCCTCCTTCATTAATTCTCTGGTCCTCTCATTTCTTATTCTGTCCATCTTTGTAGCTCCAATACTGCTTCTCAAGAACCTCATCTCACTGGCCTCTTCTCCCTTTCATAACCCAGGTCTCCGAGGCATACGTCAGGATAGGGACATAGTACGTCCGATATATGACCTTTTTCTGTTCTGAGGGATATCCTTGCTCTATAACATGCTTCTCACACTCCTCCGGAATGCTTCTGCCTGTCTCCCCCGCTCATTTATTTCTCTATCGTTTCTTCGATTATCTTGTATCAGACTTCCCAGATACTTGAAACTTTCCACTTTCTTCAGCTGTTCCCCACCAATTGTTATTCCCGTTGTGGTTCTTTCCTTCTTCCTTGTTGTGATCACCATCTCACTCTTATTTATGCTAAATTTCATCCCATATCCTTGTATTATTCCTTCCCACACATCCAACTGCTCCTGCACTCCCTCTTCCTTGTTTCCCCAAATCATCAAATCATCTGCAAACACCATTGCTTTCATGAAAAGTAACGGTGACAGTGCACTTCCTTGTTTCAGGCCGTTTCTCTGTTCCAACCAGTCCGATCTCTCTCCTCCCACTTTCACACAGCTCACGCTTCCCTTGTACATCTCTTTTATCCTTCTTATAGTCCATTTTTCTACTCCTCTGTCCTCCAGGGACTTCCATACTTTGTTTCTGCATACACTGTCATATGCTTTCTCAATGTCTAGGAAGGCCATCAGCAGGGGCGTAGCTACAATGGGGCAAGCAGGGCACCGCCCCGGGGCCCCCGAGGTTAGGGGGCCCCCAAACCCTGAAAGAAAAATTATAAATAAATAATAATAAATAAATAAAAGTAGTACTAGAAACCATATTTGAGAACTCAATTTAGTTCGGGGGCCCCAATTGTACGGAACTACACGTCTAAACTTGTGTTTAGAAACTAGTCACTTTCAGTGCAATCTCTATGTAAGATATATCCATCGATTTGTGTGGTATTCTATGAGTATGTTTTGATAGCTGAGTGCCCGACCCAGGCACCGGACAGACAATGCATTGTTCCCCTATCAGCGCATGACCATGACTCATCGTTCCCCCCTTCCCCCTCCACTGCGAATCACACCACAGCAATGCACAGTAGTAGTAGCAGTAGTGTAGTTGGTAGGTCGCCAGAGCGGTTCCCGGTTAAGTGGCTGAACTTAAGTTGTGACTTGCATTGTGCTATTTTTTCCACGATGCTATGAAACGTACTTATGAAAGTGGAGCTAAAAGAAGGAAGGATAAAAGAAAAAAGGAGGAGACGGTTCGTGCTTGTACTAAATCGTTAACTGCATGGTTGCACCCTCAAACTCAATCAGATTTAGAGTACGTTTCGGTGCAGAAACAAGATCAAAACGAAGAAATTGAAAATAATGAAGGTAAGAAGTTAACTATATTGTAAATGTGTTATAAGTTGTTAAGCAAAGTAAAATTATTGTTATTAAGCCGAGTTCCATTAACAATTTGGTCAGGACGTAATATTTTATAACAAACTAATATCATATTACATTAATATTATAAAAATCAAACAATGAAGCGGTTTGGGAATTGCGACTGTTGATTCACTTCACTTGGACCGAACACATTAGTCTGTTTTTCACTTCACATTAAAAATCACACTGTATCGGGTAAACAGTATGCATCGCTTCAACGGACGACTATCATTGGTAACATAGTCTTTTTGTCCCGTTAACCAACCAATAATCAGTTAGTTGGCTTAGTTCAACAGTTAGTTGAATCTGTTTTACAGATAAAACACTGCAATCAACTATAAACCACTACACTACATTGTATTGCTCAATATTATTCACTAAGTATTTCTTTCAGATGTTGACACTCATCAACAATCTGAAGTACATAAAATCGATGCTCCGACCACTCATAGTGGCCTTTCATGACTTGATCAGCCAGTCGATAATAACAAGGACGCAATAAGTTTGACTGAAACTGGACACGTTGAAAATTATGTTTTGCAAGACAAAATTGAATTTCCCAGTCCCTTCAATAATCCAGTAATGAAAAGGTTAACCATAGCATCAGTACCTTGTCAACCTCGTGGTCCCTTTCCAAAACAGCCTGATGGACGAGGAAGTAAAGGATCATTTTCAACTAATTACCGGTACTACAGTTTTATATCAGGAGTGATGCTTTTCAAAAACAGTTAAAAGAAGAGAAACATTACTGGAGGAACGTTCTAGAAAGAATAGTTAATGTTTCATTTACTTTGGCCAACTGTAACCTTGCTTTCCTCGGAAGAAGTAGTAAAATGGAAGATCCAAATCAAGGAAATGTCTTGTCTATAATATAACTTCTGTCTGACTATGACCCTGTACTAGAGGCCCTTTTGCAAAAGCCAGCAGGAAGTGTAAACTATTTAATCCCTAGCATCCAAAATGAAGTTATTTCTTTGATGGCAAATGAAGTACTGAAAGAAATCAAATATGAAATACAGAGCTCTCCTTTTTTCTCTGTTATTATGGATACAACTCAGGATATAAGTAATGTTGATCAGTTAAGTAAAGTTTTCAGGTAAGTCAAAGTGGAAAATGATGAAAAAATAAACCCAAAGAAATAAAGATTTGCGAGACGTTTACTTCTTTTACAAACGTTGAAGATCAAAGTGCATTTGGTTTGGCAAGTAAAATAGTGGAATCTATTAAAGATAAAGGTCTTGAATTGAAAAAATGTTGTGGCCAAGGTTATGACGGCGCAAGCGTAGTGAGTGGAGTATACAATGGAGTGCAGAAGATTCAAGAAGTTGCGCCACATGCATATTTTTTACATTGTGCATGTCACAATTTAAATCTGGTGTTGAAAGACGCCGTGGAAGCCAATCGTGAAATATCACAGCCTTTTGAGGATGTACAAAATGTCTACAACTTTTATGGACACAGTATCAAACACTGGCAGGGTCTGCAAAATGCATCTGAAAATGCAAACATGACGTTAAAAACACTCAACCCAACAAGATGGTCGGGAAGTTACGAAGCAGTTTTTTATTTAAAGAAGAGGTTTGGCGATGTATTAAGAGAGCTATCCAAACGTATTTTGACATGTAATAAGGCAAAAGAAAGGAATGATGCAATAGGATTGAAAAATAAAATTCATAGTTTTGAATTTGTGCTTCTGTTAGTTGTACAAACAACGATTTTGTAGCAACTGAACATCGTATCTAAATGTCTCCAAACTGAAAATATGGATATTGTTTCAGCTTTTGATATATTAGGTGGTGCTCTCTTAGGTGTTACAGAACTAAGAAATTCATTTGAGGACCTTGTAAAAGAAGCTTCAATAATGGGCTCCAAGCGTGGAATACCTTGTGAGTTTTCTGAGAAAAGACTAAAGCAAGTTAAAAAAAAAGCATTTTGATGAACTGAGTGTAGACCACCGATTTCTCAATCCTGAAACTAGATTTCGGGTATCTGTGTTTTACCCCGTGATTGATGCAATTATTATGGATCAGTTAAACAGCAGATTTGAAGGCATGGAGTCAGTTATTAATGCCTACAAAGTTTTTCAGCCTTATTTCTTGAACAATGCTTCAGATGACGAACAGACTAAAGAGGCAAAAGGTTTCGCCGATACTTTCTCTGTTGATGTGTCGCCAACATTTCCTGCACAAATTTCCAGCGTGCGTGCATCTTCTTCCTCTAAAATTAAGAAAATGTCGACTGTTAAGCAACTGATAGACCTCCTCTACATTGAAAATCACATTCTGGTTGCAAGCTATCCTGACGTGTGTAATGCTTGTTTTATGTTCTTGACTGTACCTATCACAGTGGCTATAGCAGAAAGACCCTTTTCCAAGCTGAAAGTTATCAAGTCCTACCTAAGAAGCACAATGAGCCAAGAACGTTTAAGTGGGTTGGCCCTTTTATCGATTGAAAATGAATGAGCTCGAAAACTTAACTTCTCACATGTAATTAATATGTTTGCAGATGCAAAGAGTAGGATTTTTTTGTTTGTATATTAGGTTAGTTGATAAGTTTGTTTGTTTTAAATAGTTTGTTTAATAATAATAACTCAACAAAAAATGTAAACATTGATTAAAAATGTATAAATTTATTTTGTTTCAAGTTATTTGTACGATACATGTATAATTTTGAGCTTTCGACCTGGCGTGTATTTTATTTTTAAAACATAGTACTTCATAGACGATCCTATCTGTTCTCTCTTGTTTTCTACTCGAGCTTCATTATTGTCAGTGATAAAAGAACAAATATGTGTACTTATAATATCTATTTACATACAGCTTTCTTCTCTTTCTAATTGATATTTGTGTAGACGTAGTTTTCTTATTACGATATAACAATTCCACAAATTGAAAAGCTATAGCTATTATTCATCATAATTATTTGGAACATTTTATGGAGCCATCAGAAAAAGTATAAATTAAATATTTATAGAAAAAGGGAAGTGGCAAGGATGGAGGGGGAATTCAAAAAGTGCATAAAGTCATTTTGATAAGTTCTTGCCTTCAAACATTATTAATATCAAAGGCCTGCTGTTAGGTCAGGTTTTCAAAAGATAGTAAGGGGGGGGGGGGCATTTCAACTTCTTGCCCCGGAGCCCCTTCAGGTCTAGCTACGCCACTGGCCATCAGTAGATCTGTTCTATACTCATAGTGCTGTTCTTGTAACTGCCTTACAGCAAAAATCAAATCCACTGTGGACCTTCCTGCTCTGAAGCCATGTTGTTCTTCCCTCATCCCTCCTTCTATCCTTATCCTAATTCTCCTTTCCAAAGGAGTGGAAAGGAGTGTGTCCTGTTTAAATATCGATAGTTTTGGGTCAGGTATACTACTGTTACAGCCAGTCGAGAATACAGTCGTATGTTTTTGTAAAGTACATAACGGATAGCTCTGGCATACAAACACTGAAATATAGTAATACTTCTCCCCATTGGTCGCGTTGGAGCATTCCAATATTACTATATTTCAGTGCGTACGAACTTCTTCATATTATAATGCCCACCAAGGACGGTGTTTGACGGTTGTATACCTGCTCTGGTCGGGCGGGTGGAAGGGCTGTATAGGGTCCGACCGTCAGCTGTTTAGTTCTGGAATTCAGTAGGACGTATATTGTTACATGATATCGCCGAAAGTTTCAACAACTGTGATTCTTCACACGACGTTATCGCTGAAGCTGGAGAACGTTTTTTCCTTGCAATCTACGGTGCACGTTATTCAGACAATTCTTTGAATAAACATCGATATCATTGTTTCACGAAATCTGTGACGAAAATAAAGCCCGACATTACCTCACTACCACCAACAGAAGGAGCATCCAGGCAACATTCTTTTCGAGTGTACAATCAAGTGCAAAAATGGCTGGGAAATGAATTACCCTCTGAATTATGGGAACGAGTCCAAGAATACTTCAGTCCGATTACAAGAATGGACTCCATTGCACCCGAGGCTTTATTAAATCTGATTTTTTGCGAATGTACAACTGACTGTGCAGGGTTGTGTGGATGTAGAAAAGCAGGGATTGATTGTACAACGGTTTGCAATATTTGTCATGGAGACTGCTTCAATGGATTGAAAATAGTCGATGGAGAAAATGAAGACGGAGACGAGGTCTATAACGCGAATGAAGAAAGTGCTGTGTCAACCAAAAGCTCGAGACGATCTTCCTATGCGGGGAGCATTGATTTATCGGATTATGCTGATGTAGTCGATGATAATAGCCCCAGTACCAGTCAGACTGCAAAAAACCGACGCATTCAAACTTAATACCAAAGTGAGTAAATAAAAAAATGCGGAAAATGAAAAATAACAACAATGATTGAATTTTACGTAACGAATATAAATTTCTGATTGTAGAATTCCCACATAGATTTATATGGACCGTTATGCGCCATTGAATTCATATTTTGCTGCGTAAGCTTACAGTGAGAGCGATTCCCCGATCTGCATCAAGTTTGTCGTCCATTCACACGGAAAATATTAGTTTTATGAAAAAAATGAATTGATCCTTTTTTGTAGAAAATTGAATGTTCTCAAATTTTGATCACTACAATTTTTTCGATAAAGTTAATAAATAAAGAGTTACAGTCCAGAAACCAGAAACGTGCACCCTTTTTCCAAGATAGCGGCGATTGCGGACCTTTAATTGGTCAGGACTTTTGACAGGTTCAAGAGTAAGCCCTAATAAACATTTTCACCAAATTTGAAAACTTTCGGATTTATTATTTTTATTTTAGCTTCGTTGCCTGGGCTAGTAAGATTTCGGTAGAATCTGTCCCTTATTACAGGTACATGAAGAAGAATGAATCTTAAGCTAATCTTTAATTAATCCCGAATAGACTCCATCTAAGTGGTGTTATTTAGACGATAAAAATCGTACTCTCCCTTGTTTAAACTCAACGAACTCTCACACCTGTTTCTTTCTACCCGGTCAGTGCATGTGAGATTTTCGATGTGAAATGCCATGTCCTGTGGTTCGGATTCCACGTAAAAAGGAGGTCCCATGGCTCATGATCGCGAGATTAACGGTCACGTTAAACTACAAGCTTCCTTTTTTTGTTTCTTTCTACAAATTGTCTTTTATATTTTGTGAATGTAAATGATGAATTACATGAGATAAACATGAGCCTGTGGGGATGAGGAAATTGCCTGAGGGGACACGGCATTTTTGAATGCTAAATCAACCGGTACAAGAACAGCAACCGCCACACCTGTTTGAAGGGAACATCCTTGCAGCTGCTGCTGCTGTTAGAACCCCCTGATCAATGTCTGCCGATAAAGAGTCCACAACTTACTTTTTTTTTAGATGAACCTAATTACTGAAAAGTAGATTGTCAAACTATTATTTTAGTAGGTTTTCGTTTTTCCATGTGACATTTACATCCATAACATGGTTCTAAATAGAAAACTAATTTGTATGTTGATTTTAATTCATTTTAAGGGCTTGGGACATCTTGGGTCACCAGCCCCGTATCATTGTGAGTGTGCTGAATTCATCTGATGACCGGTTTTCTGTCGTATGGATATCTGTAGGTAACTGGTGTGAGTTACTGTGTAAAACTATCAGAACTGGGCTCTAGGATTGTGGTGCGTGCCCTTTTACTTGAAATCCCGACATTTGCCTGGAGTGAGACCAAACTTGGAATGGCCACTACCAGCACTGTGGTTCGAACCTTCGATCTCTGGACTTCCAGCTTCACTTGTAGCTGGGCTGCGGGGTGCTATTTTTAAAAATCCTGCCATCAACATCACTAATAGTGGAGTAGACCTAATTACACCAACTTTGTGTTTTATTCCGTGGAGAATAAAGCACTAACTGATGGGAGCTCACTTGAATGCTAGGCAAAGGAATGTAGCCGACGAGAACTCTGTCTGAGAGCCTTCCCAAAAACATTGCGCTATAACTTCCGAGCGCAGTGTAAACTCGTCCTACTGAGTGCGCAACGGGCCGATATATTCTGCCGAGTAGTAAGCAGGTTGTCATTGCAACGAATGACGTCAATGTGTAGGGTAGCTCCTTCCCCGCCTCACTCCGCACTCGCAAACAAGTGAGCTCCCATCAGTTCTAGCAGGTAAGTGAGAGTTATAATGCAGCTGAATATACATGGGAGGTTAAAGGTCTCCTCTTCGGTGCCCGTGGCACATTATTTCTTTACACCAAGATGCACCTGAAATGTTTTTGTTTGTGTGCCCAGCAGTAGGTACACAGAGATGCTGCCGAGAATTCCAAAGGATTCTATTCATATTTTGAATAACCATCTATATAAAAACATGAGAATTTTCCCAGCCGTGTTATATATCTATGTTGTGTATCGCTGTAATTTGTATCCTTGTTATATAATCTTGGACCTCTATGATCACCTTAGGTGTAAGGCAGGTGCCGATTTCGGAGAAGAATAATAATTTAGTCCTATAAGAAGAAAAAAATACAATATCAATACCGTACTCGCAATTAACTTATTAACCAATTATCTCTCAATACCACTTGTCAAATGTTAATTAGGCTAGAGAAGACAACAGTGTGGCTGAAACTAGCACATTAAAGAACTTCTAGTACTTTTATTGACTTTTGGTAGCTTACACTTAATACTATTGTGTATTTGTATGATTTGTCAAAAAGGACCAATATTGAATTAAATATGATTAATTTCATACCAATACATAAAACTGTACCTCATAACCAGACGAACGTAAGTCCAAAAATTACGATTTTCAGGTTATTACATCATTGTATGTAGAATTTGATTCTACATTAAGCCATCACAACTTAAGTCCGGTGAAACATCGCGTTTTGTATTTACTAAGGGTTGTAAGAACGTAAGTCCCAACCTATGATTGAGCCAGACAAACTTAAATCCACTTACGTTATTGTGGTTCTGAAGCGTTAAGAATAAATTAAAACGCAAGTCCCATTAACACACCTTGTCATAGTGCTAAGTCCTAAACCTGGTTTTATAAGTACAGCCAATATAACGCATGTCCAGTCTTAAGTCATAGAACGATTTTATAAGTACAGCCAATATAACGCAAGTCCAGTCTTAAGTCCTAAAACGATTTCATAAGTACAGCCAAAAAAAAGGAAGTCCAGTCCTGACTGAATATTGCGTTAATTCTAAAGGAAATACCAATAAAGGGGTTAAGTATATACAACTTTAATAATGTCAATAGTTTTTTTGCTGCCTAATTCAAGTGTTAGTCATGCAGTCAGACATAGTGTTCATTTTCTACAGTTTTTATGATGCTCTCCTGAAAAGTTGGTATAATGTGACTTACGATAGTCTGGTTCTGAGGTACAAAAAAGATTTATGTAATAGGCTATATTTCAGACACTAGGAAATTAATTGTAATCCCCCGCTCAATCTAATTGGGCACACTCATGTTGACCGACTGAAAAGCTTCTACTAATATAACTTAATAAATTAGACAGCCTGGTCACGGTTGAACTATTACGCCAATTGTAGACGTGTTGAAGTCAAAGTCCTGGTGCCCTTCCATATAAACCCATCGACGACGGGTTTTGAAAGCGTGGGTGCTGACGTAAGTAGTGTCTGTGTAATAAAATTGTGCTCAGAGCAGTAAGGACTCCTTCCTCATTTTTAAGAGCCGCAGTGTTCTACTCTTGATTCACGAGCGCAATGGATATATATGATTTATTCCCGCCTCGTGGCGCAGTGGCTAGCATTCTTGGCGGTCACTCCTAAGGTCCGGGTTTGATTACCGGCTCTTCCACAAAATTTAATTCTGGTTTAAGGGCTGGAACGGGGTGCACTCTGTCTCGAGAGGCAAGGGGTTCGAATTCCACCTAAGCCATACTGGAAGTGATTTTCCGTGGGTTCCCACTTCTACTCCAGGCAAATGCCGGGATGGGTCCTAACTTAAGGCCACGACCGCCTTCTTCCCAATCCTCACCTGAATTATAAATACACAGTGCCACAGACACCACAATAATGCAGTTTCCCGGACAAATTCTTCTCTCACACGCCCAAGTACACGGGGATAAATGACCACGATGTACAAGCCCCTCAAATGAAACAACAATGATATGTTAATTTTCAATGCCGCATCGTTGTCCACGCGCGTTAATCTCTAATTTGTCCCATTGCCAGAATGTTATTTTGCGAGGGACTGATTTCTTGATTCATGAGCGTTGAAGGTAAAACTTAATCAAAAGCTCAAAGTAAAAGCTCCTTGTAAAATAAGCGATTTTGAGAGGGACTTTAAAAGGATATGAAAGTTTGGCCCTTTCCATGCGTCAATCTTCATCAAGAACTTTAGCCTATAAGTTATAAGAGCCTTGAGTCATCATTGCCTCTATTTTAAAACGTAGTTGGTGGCATGCTGAGCTTCTATGCCCAAGGTCGCGGGTTCAAACCCCGCCGAAGTCGTCGGATTTTTAAGAGCGTTAAAAATCCCTCAGTATGCTTTCCTTCGGTGGGGAAGTAAAGCCGGCGGGTCCATGTCATAGATTTATGGCATGTAAGAGAACCTTCCACTAACTAAACTTGTGTGAAGCAATATTTGTAGGTTAGGTTTGATTAATGCTCTTAAGTTCCAACGTTCGCCACCAGGCGCTGGTTGCGATGGCATCTAGTAGTAGGCAAGCTCACAGCTAGGTGTAGTGGACGGTAGCATTAGGTAGCGAAAGTAGGAACTACTTGAAATTATCGTCTGCAGTACTTACATGACTTAAAAACAGATAACACTAATACAGACATCACAATTAACACCGTTTATGAGACAGATTCTACACACACCCAAAGTACACGGGGCTACATGACCGCGTTGTCGCAGCCTCTAAACTAAGGAACCAACCAACCTCTGTTTTAAATCTTTCTCTGGGAACTAAGTTTGTGGTTGTAGTTGTTATTGTTGTTTTAAGGGGCCTAGCATCTAGGTTATCGACCGAAATTAGTTTGCTTTCCTTAGTTGCCAGACATTAGGAGGTTTTGGCAGCTTAAATGCCATTCTAATATCTTCCTCAAAAACAGATTCTTGTGCTATGATATAAATATAGCTATTCAATGAGTATTTGGACATTTGCAAGTTTCGATTTACAAATCTGGCTTTTTCAGGTAGTATTTATTTTACATTTGGTTTGGCGTGTTAAACCGCTAGGATCGCCCCTTGCAAAGATAGGTAACGACCAAAGCTCAATGATGTAGGTTATCTCATTCGATAGTACCACCATTATTGCAGCACATTGGTAATCCTGCTACTTCTTCGCGCCAGTCTGATCACGTGGTGGCTTTTCGTAGTTATCGATCAACAGTACACGGTCTTTTAATACAAACATAATGTGGGACGATTATTCGATTCGATCTCTCAAGTAAGACTATAAATATCATATTATTCCCAATAGGAACAAGATGGAGCTACAACTTAGTGAATTCATCAAAGACAGATTTTATTTTACAACGATTTCTTCGAGGATGGAACCTAAGAATGTTGTGCATTTTGAATACTTCACGATTGACGACAAACTCGTTTATCACTATTATTACTCCGACTTCGGACCTTTAGATCTGGGAATGCTGTTTAGGTACTGCGTAATGGTAAATACAAAGTTAAAATGTTTTGCAAACGGCAAAAAGAAAGTTGTGCACTACACACAAGCAATCCAGAGAAGAGAGCAAATGCTGCATACCCTATGTCTTCTTATGCCATAATTTATTTGAATATGGTACCTCGAGAAGCCTACAAACGTCTAATGGCAGGAAAGGATGTACCATTTCGCCCTTTTCATGATGCTTCCATGGGATACTCACCTTATCAAATACGACTAATGGATGTTCTGGATGGTATCTACAGGTAAGCCCATTCTATAATTAGACTACTCCCTCGTGACATTTTCGTACAGGGCAGAAAACCTGGCAATTCCGCCCTTTAAAACAACTACCATCATTGCCATTTTCATCAATCATCTGGTGCAGTACGTTACTATCCTATGTCTGTCTGTTAGGTAGATCTACCAGAAATTCATTCGTTAGTAATTGTTGTTTCATTTGTGTTGCGTTATATTATATTACTAGCAGTAGTGCCCGGCTTCGCCCGGTGGATTTATTTGTTTTACGGATGATAATTAATACTACTACAGAACTGGCACATGATACTTAAACTAACAGGGAAAAAACAACTTTTTGTGGCGGTAGTGCGGGTGATACGTAGTACAGTATAATGGACGTAACGTTCAGGTCTTTTTCCCGTAATGATTATGATAATAATGAACAGGGAAGCGGCTATTTACTAACTACAGTATAGACACCTGTAATTTACAAATGAATTGAAAAATATGATTAGAAATAGGAGTAAGTGAAATAAACGACACTGCCTAGGGCCTATATCTCATTGGCTGTTAGAAAAGTAGAGACCAATAGTGTCGTCTTTTGTCGCATAGCGACGAAGGAAAATTATCAGAGCACTTTGGAAAACTACGGCTGTCACGAGTTCCTGAGGTAACAATAGTGTTATTTATCGCCACAAAGCAGTCAAGGATAAGGATCGGAATAAATGAAAGTACATTTGAAAGCACCAACCCTTACTGTAGCTGATAACCTCAATGTACTGCACCAATACCACGGCACTTATAAGGACGCATAATATTTTCATGATGATAACTCTTTTAAGGGGCATAAGATTTTTTTTTTCACTAATAACTCCCCGTGAAAGCAATTTATAAGCAGCGGAAGATGTAACTACTGTATTTTCGCAATTCTGCACGAGAACACTGGTAGGGGCGGCGTGATGCAGCCCGCATTGCCAGCCAACAATAGACTTATTAAATCATTCTTACAGTTACACTACATTTCTACGGACACAAATGGTTCTAAGGCTTTAAAACGTGGTTTTCAAGTTCTTCTTGACTGTTATTCTAAATGTAGGGAATTGAGAGGATTCTCCAGAATATGAAGTGGACCGTGTTACCAGCAGGGTTTCAAAGGGTAAGCAGACCTGTGCAAAATTCGGTGCAATTAGGTGAAACGGTGCAGATTTGTTCTAAAGGGCCTAAATGCAGGGAATGGAGTGGTCTGTCCGAAATTTCAAGTGAACAGTGTTACTCGTCGGGTTCCAAAGGGTAAGTCTGTAAAATTTGGTTCAGATCAGTGAAACAGAGTAGATTTGTGCCAAACGGCCTAAATGCAGGGAATGGAGTGGTCTGTCCGAAATTTCAAGTAGACAGTGTTACTCGTCGGATTCCAAAGGGTAAGTATGTAAAATTTGGTTCAGATCGGTGAAACAGTGTAGATTTGTGCCAAAGGGCCTAAATGCAGGGAATGGAGTGGTTTGTCCGAAATTTAACGAGGACAGTGTTACTCGTCGGGTTCCAAAGGGTAAGTAGACTATCTAAAATTTGGTTCAGATAGGCGAAATGGTGTAGAATTGTGCCAAAGGGCCTAAATGCAGGGAATGGAGTGGTCTGTCCGCAATTTCAAGTAGACAGTGTTACTCACAGGGTTCCAAAGGGTAAATATACACATTTTGGTTCAATCAGTGAAACGGTGTAGATGTGTGCCCAAGGGCCTAAATGCAGTGAATGGAGTGGTCTGTTCGAAATTTAAAGTGGACAGTGTTACCTGCAGGGTTTCAAAGGGTAAGTATGCAAATTTTTGTTCAGATCGGTGAAACGGTGCAGATTTGTGCCAAAGGGCCTAAATGCAGGGAATGGAGTGGTCTGTCCGAAATTTCAGGTGGACAGGATTACTCGTCGGGTTCCAAAGGATAAGAATATAAATCTTGGTTCAGATCGGCGAAACGCTGTAGATTTGTATAAATATCAAACAGACTGACAAACAGACAAACTTTGAGCTTTATATATGTTACAGGGAAAGTCGATTCTCCAGTAAGAGTTGACTCTCCCTAGGTAAAGTCGACTCTTACTGATCTTTTCAGTAAAAGTTGATTAAAAGCGGTAAGTGTCCAATTTCGATCAACATTTACTAGTCAGGGAAAGTATACTCTCACTGTCTTGAGATAGTAATAGTTGACTATTTGCAAGGAAACGGTACTAGCTAATAAAGAACAAACAGGAAAGCAAAACCAATACACTAAGAGAGAGAAATGTTTAAGAGAAACTAATAAAAATTAAAAACCCTTAAAATACATAAAGAGATAGAAATATTTATCATTTATTACAGCACGGTAAAGATTTGTGACACTTTGAGTTGCAAAGTACACTTTTCTTCTTGCACATGCACTTCATGGATTCGCATTTAGTGTTGCAAGAACATTTGAAAAAACCTTGTCCACTTCCAAGTGATTGTGAAGTTGCAACAGTCCTCACAGATATTGTTTTATCCATAGGAACTTCATTTTCTTGGATAATGTTCGTAGGACATTTAAAGAATGGAGACCTGAAAAATGTAATCATTGAAATCTGAACAATTTAATACTAAGGGCAGCGAGAGAGAGGAGAGAGATATATATCTTTTATTTTAGCTTTGAAAACTTACCTTGAGAAAAGCTGCTTTAGAATCCCATTTCTCGTTCCAATTCGATAAAATCCATCTTCGACAACCTCCAGTACCACGCCAAGGATAGATCGAGCATCTCCTCTACCGCGGTCAACATCGGGGACAGGAATTCAACTGATGCTCTTTTTTCTACTGGCGGATGAATGTGATTTGAGGTTTTTTCATACGTTCAGCTTGTTCTATACAGTAGAAAGCTTCATTTCTCTGTCTCTTGACGCCCTCGGTAGACTTGTCCAGGTCAGTGAGGAGATAATCACTATCATGTACGAGCTTTTCACCACTTGACAAATTTTGGTTTGTTTCATTTTCATCAGGATTTCAATTCCCGTTACTTCCAATTTCGTTTTCTTGTTGTTGCTGAATTTGATCAATTGCGCATTAAAGATCCTTTTCTGTTTCTAAATTTGCCAGTACCTCAGTTGGTAGTTTTGAACTAGATAAGCCGTGTCTCGGGGGGCAACCGAACATTGCCTCATACGGGGATCGTTTTATCACACTATGCAATGCACTGTTTTTCATAAGTTGAATAAACTTTAAGCCTTCACTCCATTTTGATGTTTTGTGGTCTTGCATCCAGGTGGTTATCATATTCTCTAGGTCCTGGTTGGCTCTTTCGACGCTACCTTGACTCTATGTCGTGGTTTGCCGTGCACCATTTTGAAGTTCAGCCATGTATTAACCAGACTATCAATAATTTTACTAACAAATTTTCTCCCATTGTCTGATTGTAAAATACAAGGAGCACATAACAAAGTAAAAATATCAACGATATTATTGCACACTTCGTCTGCAGTCTTTGATTTCAGTGGTATTAGCACAACCAACTTTGTTAAATGGTCCTGGTACACCATTATAAATTTGAAGTCGTCATCAGGTTGCGACTGAAAGTCCACTTGACATCGTGATTCATTTCCTTGAATGGCAAAGGCTTTACAACCATTCCTTTCCTTTTATGTTTCAATTTTTGATCTCAAGGTTCGCACAAGCTTAAAATAGTAAAATGTCCTTTGAAATAACATTTGGAAATTTCCCTTTCAATTGCTGAATCATGCGATCTCCTCCTCCGTGTCCAGTGTATAGGCTATGTGCGCTGCATTAAGAACTCCAAACAACTCTTCATCAAAAACATAATACCTTATGCTGCCTTGGTCTGTGACAGGGTGTATTAGTTTTGTAATATCATTTACTTCAATAATATCATATCGTCTTAAAAACCAGATATCGTTATTTCCTATTTTACTTGCAGTTTTTAGATTTTTCACTTTTTAAATGCAGCAATCATATTTCAATTTGGTCAATGTCAGTGAATTTTCCTCGGAAGTCGAGCGTTCCTGCTGCAGTTTTTCACGAAAATGTTCTGCCGTCGTGTCTGTCATAATTATTACACACTTAAACTAATTATTTAAACGTAAATGAATCTTTTGTCACTATTGCACAACAATAAAGAGCCGAGCAATGACGAATGGCAACTGCCTGTTGTGTGGTGGGGTAATAAAACGAAGAAATGTTCAGATCGATAACGGTCGGTCCAATAATGGAAGTACGAGTCCAAACAATGGCAATATTTTAATAATCATAACAAAGGTTTGGTGCGCGCTGTTACATTTTCAGAGCAGCATCTGTGAATCAACTTTTACTAAACCACAGCAGGCATAGTTAACTCTCCCTAGGAAAAGTTGATCTGTGTGTTTTCAATCAACTATTACTGATACTTTTAGTAAGAGTTGACTCTGCCTAGGGAGAGCCAACTCTTACTAAGAATCGACTTTCCCTGTAACATATATATATATATATAGTTTTACGCCACCCGCGTATCTACAGGTTCTCAACGTAAGTGAATACATCTCACTTCAGTGACAAATCAGGGTTTATTGCAAGGCTTCTCAACAACATAGCACTGTACAATCATTACATAGGAAGTCATGTTGCTCTTGTGCATTGTTGAGAAGAAGACCGTTACAAAAGGACAAATGAACATCGAGAATCGATAAGATCACATCACAATTTGATGGGCTTGGGCATCGTGGTTATTTAATCCCGTGTATTTTGGGCGTGTGTGTATAATTTTTTGTCTAATAAATTGTGTTATTGTGATGGCTGTATTAGTGTGTGTACCGGTATTTGTAATTCAGGAGAGGATTGGGAATGAAGTGGCCGTGGCCGTAAGTTAGGAACCATACCGGCATTTTCCTGGAATATTAGTGGGGAAACCACAGAAAACCACTTCTAAGATGGCTGAGGTAGGAATCGAACCCTCCTCTTCTCAGTTTTGCCTTACGAGGCAAACGTGTACCACAATGAATCACGTTTCTTTTAATTTTCATATATAAGTAGCAACATTGTAATTTGCTTCAATACGTAGCCTATATTGTGTTTAATTACTGTAGGCCTATATTATGCCATCCAATTTTATACGTGCATCTGTATTCAAAACAATGAATTGATTATTTAGTTTTTATGAAGCATTTCAATATGAAATAGCATATAAAGCTGCTTTTACTTGCACTCGAAATCATGTTATTTTCAAGTTAATACGAAATCAAGGAAAACACTGTTTGAAAATAAATACATTTTAATAAGTTTATTTAAATATACGGAATTAAAGCATACCGGTATTACATTTTCAATACGCTTTCAGCTGCTGGGATTTGTATTGAACCAGGGTTCACTATTTTTAAGTATACTATGTCGTACAATTTTATACGCTGAACTGTAGGCCTATTTAAAATAGATAACATGAAATTTTAATTGTGTCATAATTGTTAATATGACATGGCATATAAAGTTTTAATGACATAATTATGTACAAAATTATGCTATCCGTGTTAACAGATATAATAAGTATTCCTTCAATTCTCCATTTCGTAAATAATTAATGTCACTGGATTTAATAGGTATGGAAAGAAAATCAAAGAGACCCACATGGTTTGATGAAGAGTGTAAGAGGGTGACTGAAGAGAAGAACATCGCATACCAAAGGACACTGCAGGCGAACTGCACAAGGAGCTTTCTGGAGGATTATCGAGAAAAAAGGAAGATTGGAAATATGACACATCGCCGAAAGAAAAGGGAATGGACTAAGGCTGACATAGAATGTATGGAATTGTCTAAGAAGCAGAATGAAACAGGAAAGTTATTTATAAAAGTGAACAATGCTAGAAGACAATTTGCTCCAATAACTAGCTTGATTAGAGATGAAGAGGGATGCATAATAAGTGAGAGTAAATAGACTCTGGAAAGATGGCGAAGATACTATAATGATATACTGAACCGCGAGATAGAGCAAGCAGATGATATCTCTAATGATTGTGAGCAAGGATTGGATCATGAACAGCCTCTGGATGGCCCTGTGTTAGAGGACGTTAGAGAAGCTCTAAGGAAACTGAAGAATAATAAGGCCCCCGGCACTGATAGCATTCCAGCAGAATTGCTAAAGTGTGGAGGAGCAACATTAGAGCACTGCCTTCTTGACCTTATCACTCTCGTATGGGAACAGGAAAGGATACCAGATGAGTGGAATGAAGGAATAATATGTCCCATACATAAAAGAGGCGACCGAATGGAGTGTAGAAACCATCGTGGAATCACCCTCCTGAATCTGGGGTACAAGGTGCTATCTAATAATAATTTTTGACCGGTTACTCCCACAGGTGGACAAGGAAATTGGAATATACCGCGTCTATAAAAGCCACAGTAGTTAAAAGGGGCGTAAAACCAATAACTGTATTATTATTATTATGGAATATACCAAAGCGGATTCCGACGAGGTAAGTCAACAATAGACCAGATCTTCAATCTGCGCCAAATCTTGGAGAAAACTGCTGAATACAGAATTGTAACACACCACCTCTTTATTGACTGCAAGGCTGCATATGACAGCGTCAATTAAAAAAACCGCTGTTTCGTGCTTTACTGAAGATGGAGAAACATGGAAAACTACTGAGAATGGTTAAAATGATGATGTCTGAAGTGAGAAGCTGCATTCGAGTTAGAGGAAATCACTCGGACCCTCTGGAAATAAAAAATGGGCTACGTCAAGGTGATGTACAGCATGCTTATTATTTAATGTAGCACTCGAGAAGGTGATCAGGGAAGCAGGCCTACAGACCAGAGGTACCATCTCCTATAAGTCAGTACAGATCTTAGCATATGCAGATGATTTAGACATCGTAGCACGGACAATACCAGCTCTGAAAGCCTTTACAGCCTTAAGTCAAGCAAGAAGATGGGCCTTATGATTAATGAAGACAAAACCAAATACATGGCCTGTGAGTAAGCATATCAACCCAATATGCCACCAACTTTCAGCGTGGAAAGAGTCGATAGCTTCAAGTACCTTGGATCCACAGTTACTTGCTTTAATGACATCCCAACTGAAATTTAGATCAGGCTGATCTCAGCAAATAAGGCATACTTCGCCTTGAGTAACTTATTCCGGTCAAGACTCCTCAGCCGCCCAACAAAACTCACCATTTACAAAACCCTTGTCAGACCAGTCCTCACTTATGCTTCAGAAACATGGCCCTTGACGGAAACTGATGCAAGGCTGCTCGACGGATTTGAGAGAAAAGTTCTGAGGAGAATAAATGGTCCCGTGTATGACATAGAACGATGGAGGAAAATTCAGAATTGTACACTATATATGCTGATGCTCCTGTAACAAAAATCATACGATAGGAAGGATAAGATGGGCAGGTCATGTGGCAAGAATTGAGAAGCCTGAGGTGTCCTCCTGGAAACCCAGGAGGACAAAGAGGGCGAGGTCGACCAAAAAGAAGATGGTTGGACGGAGTGGAAGAAGATCTACGGAAGCTGGGATGCAGAAACTGGAGGAGGGCAGCATGTGACCGTGATGGATGGTGGAAGCTCGTTGGGAAGGCCAAGGTTCACCCTGGACTGTAGCGCCGTAGAAGAAGAAGGATTTAATAATAAATTTTTACAAATTAACTTCGTTTTAAAATGTATTTTCTTATTTATTTATCTACTAGCAACCCTCCCCGGCTTCGCCCGGGAACAGTAATGAATGCAAGGTGATAGGCTACTTTTAACCGAGGTCTTATAAGATTTCCTTGTATACGACATTAGTTGTTTTCCCTCCAGCAGTGAACATGAAAAGATTTCGGTTTGATGTAACACGCGATAGAGCCACGTAAAGCTGTCCATGAGAAAAACATTCTCCACTGAGATCAACTCCAGTCACGCTAAGTGTCTGACCCCGTGCTTTGTTTATAGTCATGCCAAAGCAGACTCTTACTGGGAATTGTACTCGTTTGAAATGATAAGGCAAATCTGAAGGAATCATAGGAATTCTGGGTACTAAGACAGTTTCTCCTGTACCACAGCCAGTTAAGATAGTTGCTTCAATGAAACAGTTTTTCAAAGTTTTCACAACCAATCGCGTCCCATTGCATAACTTTGGCGGGTGTAAATTACGTAGCAATATAATAGGCACTCCCACTTTTAAAATAAGCTTGTGTGGTGGCAAGCCAGAGGGAAGTAAAGAATTTAGGAATTCTGTAGGGTAATGAACAGCTTCTTCACTATCGACTATTGCGTCTACTGAGTAATATACTTGAGCCTGGGCAGTGAATTTCGAGAACACCAAGTCATTAATTTTCACAACTTGTTCGTTTGTCGGCGATAATATTGCTCTTTCTTTAAACCATGAATGAGACTTGTTAGATAGGTCATAGATTTGAGGATAAACGCTATCAATCAATTCTTGAATACTGTTTACTAAAACACAGAAATCGTGTCTGAGGGTAATTTTCCCATCAATGACCGGCAAATCTCCATTTCCGACTCTAAGTAACGAATTAGCAAACAGACTATTATCTTCTGAAGATAAGAGTACTCTCATAATAGTTTTGAGAGCCAATTTTGTTATATCCGGCCAGATGTAAGATATTTTTAATGAAGCGTTCACTTCGTCGGCTCTCGTTCCTCTGGTAACAACTGGTAAGATTTGACGAAAATCTCCGGCGAACAAAACTGTGCAGCCACCCATAGGTGTGTTCCGATTCCTTAGATCACGCAAGGTCCTGTCTACAGCTTCAATGGAAGTTTTGTGCGACATTGTAGCCTCATCCCATTCTACTAAAGAGCAATTTTGGATTAAACTGGCAGTGTTACTTTGTTTTGAAATATTACATACGCTTCCATCATTACTGCTGACTTTCAAAGGAAGCTTAACTGTTGCATGTGCTGTTCTTCCCCCTTCCAAAAGAGTGGCTGCAATTCCAGATGATGCGGCGGCAAGAGCAATATTACCACCAGACCTCACTTTGGCGAGCAACAAATTATTCAAGAACGTTTTGCCTGTGCCACCAGGGGCATCGAGAAAAAATATCTTACCTTCCTTCTCAGTGATGCTAGATATGATGGTGTCATAAGCTTGTTTCTGATCGTGATTCAGACGGTGTTCTTCTTGAGCAACGGTTTGAAGGAGCCGAGGACGATCGCTGAAGTACTTATTATTGTTTGGCTCTAAGTTATAGTTATAGTTATTTGGGAGTGGAAGTCCAAAATCTTTGATAGATTTGTTAGCAATGGATTGCACTATTTTGTTGACTTTAGTCAGCCCTTCATCGAACACACGTATGTCATAGTTTAATTCTTGTAATGGTGCCTCTTTTCGCTTTCTGATCAATATGTCTTCTGATATGCTCTCCCGGTGATTATTCCAAAGACCTAATAGATCCGGAACTTGGCAAAAGACGATTATGATGGAAAACAAATATCTAAGTGAACTTGCCGAACTACACAGAGCAGCTTCTGATAATGTGTTTTCCCAGTGTGAACCATCTTCCAACAATCCCTTAGCTCTGCATGCTTCCTGAAATGAGTCGTAAGTTATTCCTTCTACAGTCCTTAAATATTGAAAAGAAGTAGGACCTTTGACAATATGAAGTAACATCCTTAGATGAAAACATTCACTGTTGTTGGGATGGACTACATACACTCGTCCAAGTGCATCAGTTCTTTTAATGTCATCGTAACCATCATCTGGCACACCCTGTTTCCTCTGCTGACATTTTCTGTTAGTTTGATTCCAAGTGTAATAACTTGGAACCTCGTCATAAGTAAGAGTCTTCGCAAAATCGTCACCTGCACATATCTTAAGGAATGCTGTTAGCGTTGTATAACGAGGAATATTGGCAATATCAGAGGCAGTATTTTCAGTGAAATATACGCGTTGCCCATTTTCTAAATGGACTGTAAGGTGAGTGATTTTAGGTGATCTTTCATGTACACTGAACGATAAAATTCGCCACACTGCCTCGGAGGTGCAAATATATCTTCCAGATTGATATTGTTGAACCTCATTTGTAGATTGAATGCTGAAAGTAGCCTGATCGCTGCCTTTATTTATGTATTTACATACATATTTAATGGATTTGACGGAATTACATAATTCGACGTTGATGTGCGCGTCAAAAATGTAAAGGAGGACCGGATTATAGGGAACCACCCATCGGTTATCGATTTCATTGTTCCTGAGAGTTGCAGTTTCTCCACCGTCATCAGGTGACAACCTACGGTACTTGGGATAACCATCATTACCAGTAGATGTGCAGTTTTGGAAATGTTTGGATACCTTTTGGTGCAAACTCCTTCACGCATGCAAGGCGAATTTGCATTTAAAGCACCACATGGACCATGAATCATGTGCGTTGACACGATATCATGTAATGTCGGATCGGATTGTTTATTGGGTAACTCTGCAGAAATTACAATGTCTATCTGTTCTGGTCTAATCTTATTATGCAACCATAGTAGAAGATGGATGTGAGGCAAGCCACGTTTCTGCCATTCGACAGTGTACATGTAGCAGCGAGTTTGGCCGAGATTTTCTTTAATTTCAATCCAGTTAGAATTACAGGTAAGTGTAATGAACAAATCAGGTTTACTATATTTTCTGACATAAGTAATCGCATCTTGTGTTCTTTCATGAAGATACCTTGGCCCTCCTGTAAATGAAGACGGCAATATGACCAACTGACCAATATTTCCAACATATTCATTTTCCCGCAAAGCATCTTACAAATGGGTGTAATTTTCCGCTCGTAGTTTTGTCTGATTATTCCGTATGTAGACTGAACGTTCCGATTCAATTTTAGCATACATATTGAGCCCGTCAGACGAGTTGTTTGGGTTGTCACTAGCCACAATAACTTCCCAGACAACTCACCGTCTGGACACATATGCCGAAGGGGATTGGATGTACTTCCTATAGGTCATTGCGCACGAAGACGCAGCATCCCGGGGCGATCGGGCCGACACGGAGTAACGGTGAGAGGACCCAAGAAGTACACCACAGAAACACATAGATTACAAAATAATAACATCCAGACTCATGTAGACTCGGATAAAATGTATTAAAAAATTGGCAAACACCTAGCCTAGTTCGGAGGGTTAGTTTCGGGCTAATCCCGCAAGCTAATAAAAAAGATAAATGTCGTAAATCCTAAACTGATTGTAAATTGAAATAACCCTCGCGAAAGATCTAGTTACAAGAAATGCAAAAGCGGCAAGCTAGGGCAGTGGCACGTAAAGTACACTCTACACAAATGAAATGGGTTACTTATAAGAGAAGTTAAGTTAACAGCAATAAAGATCAAAGAATTTATGATGGTACCACCCCCTTATTTATTTTTAAATATGTTAATAATCTAGCTAAATCCTGACAATTACAACAAAGTATACGGTGACTTACTACTGTAACAATCAAACAATTATAGCAAATGCTATGTGACAACCAGTTAAAAGAAACATCTAAGTCAATCTTACTGGCTAATAGGTACATGGGTAAACATACAAATTTACACAAATAAATGAATAAATAAAAGACAGCATTCAGAAATCTTCTTATTAACAACCTGCGTACACGCGACAATCCTACAGACTGCTAGGATGTCAGAAACGATACGAGGTGTATTTGGGTTCGATGCTTGGCTGGCATCTTTAAATATACTCCCATATTAGTTCTATAATGCCTAACGTAAATCATACAGTGGCGTGAAAAGGAGGTTCGCTAAAGGGGTCACGAAAATATGACTGAGAAATGGTTGTCCATTGCTCAAAATCCTAAGCTGGCCCATATGAAGGCTGACCAAATCAAATCCAAATGACTTGTGGTCCTGCCTATCCAAAATTAGGACATAACATCCTGCGAACACTTTCACGATGCACCAAACACCTGGTGACTCACTTCACTGAAAAAAAAACAAGATTAAACTATCTACAAGTCCCTGCCTATCTGGTGTCACTAGTTCTGTTAATTAGACTACTATCTACTCCACCACAGATCAACCCGTACATGAGAAAAAGAACAAACTCACTCAGAAGTCACCATATTCGTAGATCCAAACATTATGGTGATACAGAGACCTGGATGGTTGGGAATAATTCCATATAACTGCTCGGGCATCGAGCTTATCCCGTTCCATTCTCCTCCTCCTACTTGTGGTCTCTCGAGCAAAGATCTCGTTCTCATGGTCTGCGATTGGGTTGGTGGCTCCTTGGGCTCCAATGACATGACATGTTCCTCCTTAATTCCAACAAATATCACCGAGCCATGAGCTCACTCGGGCTCAATATCTACCAAATACTAGTTTAGTAGCATTCCAAATGTAAGTATTGTATTGAAAACATTAAGTCTCGTCATTATTCTGTAACTGTTATAATTCATGCATGACACCGTTTTACGTATCGGTTGTCCATTGATCAGGTCATGTTGCGAAATATTAATGGAATAGCCGTCTTCGCCTCTACATAATATTAAAGGATATTGCAAGCTATCTTACGATCTGTGAATTTCAGGAATTTTCTGAAGGTTGTTGTCTCGACTACGTAATTCTATCTCCCTTCTGTCAAACTGTTGCCCAGCTATTCCAACAGCTACTTCACACGTAGTAGGTGCATTAAAGCGGCCGCGATGTTCACCGACATGAATTTTATCGGCGTGGATAACAATATTGAAATCCATTACGTTAGGTGGGACACTATCAATCGCTGCTTTGAAAGATTGAACGTATTTATCATGTCAGTGTAACATTTCTTGCAAAGACCTCACTAAGCCATTATTAAGGGGTTGTGTAATGATGCTACATCTAGTAGAAGCTTGTATTTCTGGGTCCGCTATGAAATAAATCTGTAGGAACTTATGATCATTAGGTTCAGGAGGAGACAGACTGCCGGCCAAATGGTACACTTGTCCTTGTACCTTAAATGTCGGCATGAAGCCACGTTCGATTACTTGTGTACTCATGAAGGAGGTCATTAGAAATGCATTATTATAATGACGTATGTGCTTCATGAATTCTTTACTCTTAGGGTGGTTTCCTGTCAGAAGGGAATGCAAAGGTTTGAAGGGGGAAGGATTCCTTCTAGTTTTACTTTTCCCTGCAAAAAACATATACCTTTTGATTCCCCTTTCCATTTTTGAGCTGAATAGTATTGGCAGACAACAGACATTGCACCAAAAGATACTGAAGCATCATTTATATAATTTATGGAGGAATCATAATTCATAGCAGAATTCTCTTTATCGGACCACAAACCATGAATATTTCTTCCCTGTGTCAAAGAACTTGTGCGAATGACTCCCTTTGTCTTTGTGAAGTCTTTCTTTCTCTCTCTTGTGGCAAACGAGAAATTCTTTGTTGCTCTGTTTCATTGCTACGTGATAAGCGCATTTTTTCGATGTCAATGAACTTTGACCTATATCCGTTTTACGTCTTGGCATGATGACTTAAAATCACTGACTGGGTATTAATTATAACGAATTCTTGTCAGGCGTAATTCAAGAATGGCGAGGTGCAAGAAACACAAATCCCCCTTTCTAGAATGCAAATACATTTGCCATTGATAGCACAAATGTTTGTAGATATCCGTACTGATTATATTATATTATATTAAATTATACGCCAATCAGTATGATTTAATATAATATAATCCTCCTTCCGTCCAATCTAAATTGACTGTGAATTTAGCGGAACGAAAAGTTCACAGGCGAAATGAGAGTTGCACTTCCAGGGAATGGCGAGGTGAATGAAACTCAAATCCTCCTTCCGTCCAATCTTATCTTGACTGTGTTTCACAGGCGAAATGAAGAAAACCCGAGTTACACTTCCAGGGAAACTCCAAACACAACCACCCTTCTCAGGAGTATTAACCCAACACGACTGGACGGTTTGCTGCTGGCTTCTATCTGGGGTAATAGGTTCGCCCGCTAGCTAGGCTGTAACAGAGATGATAGGCTCGCCCTTAGCTAGCTCGTACTCTGTCGCCTCAGTAGTTGAATGGACATGGTTAGAAGAAAAAAACGTAAAAACGCTTATAGTGGACGATGTATTGAAGATAGACATATGCTCTCGCGGACTTTTTTGTAGAACTTTTCATGCTGAACAATTCTTACACTCATAGTATTTAGATATATTTAACGGTTTGCCAAGCGTAAGCTTACAAAGCGCTCGGACGCCAGTCTTTTTTCGACTTTTCGACTGAAATCGTTACAGCTCGGGTTCCTTTGATCATAAATAAATTATTTTCTACAGAAATAATCCTCGAGATATCCTTTATAGATTGGTGAAAACCACATCAAAATCCATCCAGTGGTTCTCGAGTTTACCCGTTACATCCAAGAATCGGGGACTTAGTTAGTTAGTTAGTTAGTTATTGTTGTTTTAAGGGGCGGAACTACGAGGTCATCTTCTCCTGATCGGGGACTTACTTTTATACTAAGTAGAGATATGAATAACTACTTAATGTATAATTATACAGAATTGTATTAATGCCAGACTATGAATAAATATGAAATGTTTTGTAAAATATGAATATTTTATCAAAATATTACGAAATATGACATTTCATATTGGTTGATTTTTATTCCTGACTGCATAAAACGTTAATATATTTGGTTCCCACTTAAGTATTCTTTATAGTTTAGAATATGAAATTGCATATATTTACTCACTCTATTTATCAGTTGTATGTCAACGTGATGGGATATGCACGTTATTTCACAGTAGTGGTAGGTAGAGGCTTCTACTTTTCATGGCATCGACACTTGATGGGTTGGAATTACCCTGGTACTCATCTATTTGAGTGAACCCACTACCTGGGTAGGAATGGAACTCACTCCCGTGCCACTGCTGACTAAACTATGCAACCCTCAAGCCCGAATTGATATTTCTACATTTGGCAATTAAATTAATTTACATTATAGATAAAATACCTAGGTATACCGTATTACGTTATCGTCCAAGTGAATTAATTAATCACATCAGAAGCGGCCGGCCGTCACATAAGGACTCCAGGACGGTGTCCTTCCTAGAGAACGGAAAGGGATTTTCATTTTCTCTTGATATTTTAAGTCAAAAATTGAACTGTAATATTGCAAAAACAAACATGTCATTGCAAAACTGTAGCTCTATCAATCAGGGAGACTGTGTTTGATGATATCACGCTCAGTGTGCAGTTCACTGGTCAGGTTGGAGTTACGGGCTCTCAGCCTTCCGTCTCAAGATGTTCCATGGTGAGAGGGGGTGAGACGTAAGGGGACTGGCGCGCTTGTAGACGGTGAGAGGGACGAAGTGTGCAGGCAGTTGTCTTTAAGCCGGACGGAGTCCTTACAGCTCTGTAGCACGGGAAAGTATTTCATCTCCCCTTGCCCCTCTAGTCTTCATGCAACAGGATCTATTACTATTGACTAGTGCGAATCTTGTGACTAGCTTCTGAAGCCAATTAGGGGTAGATCGTTCAGGATTGACTGATGTTTCATTATTGTCATTCTGCTGTTAGCTGTAGCACGGTGAACTTTCCATTAGGCAAGCACTGTCGCCTGATCCCAACCCGCTGTGTCACAATAATTGAAGGTTTGACAACAGTGAACAACAGCAGCATTTCCTCAGAGCATGCACCCAGCCGGGGAATTACCCCAGTAGCAAAAAAGTAAATGAATAAATAAGAAAATCTCCTGTTGCATATAATAAAAATAAAAATTAAATAACAATTATCCATGAGCTAGTATATGCCCTTTGTTTATCTTTGAAGACAAAAATTGTATAATTATATTCAATTGTACGTAGCATGTAAGACCAGGAATCTCGATTCATATTGCAAGGGTGAAGTAACACGGACCTCAGGTTAGCATCCTGCGGTTAGTGAAGGTTGGCACCTGTGGGCTATTTCGCTTTCGTGCTGAAGAGTCTTGAGTGCGTTGGTAATATTCAGCAGTTGTAATCTCTGTTTTGGTGATGATTAATCTGTAAATCATTAAGCTTTGTAAGAAGTTTTTTTTTAATTTACCAGTGCTGCGACTGTGGTTTGGAAGTGCTTGGGGCGAAAGTGATATTCACGTGATTTATCTATCGGTGCTTAATAATAATAATAATAATAATAATAATAATAATAATAATAATAATAATAATAATAATAATAATAATAATAATAATAATAATCAGGTCTTCGCTCCAGCAAGCCGGTGCGATAGAGCAAAAGCCTCATCTAATTTGTTTTATCCATCCATAGCTGTTCATCGGATATAGTATGCTAGTTTACACCTCTCTTCTCTACATCCTTTGAAACTTGTTTCACCCATAATTCTCAAGGTCGTCCTCGGGGTCTTTTGCCAGGAACTACCCTTTCAAAATAAGCTCTAGGAGTTCTTTCTGGAATCATTCTTTCATATGGCCATACCATCGTAATCTGTAGAGTTCCATTAATTCCAAAAGGCTTCTCTTCAATCCAAGCTCTTCTTGGATATTAACATTCCTTATTTTATCCTTCCTTGTCTTTTGTAAGCAGGAACGGAGGAACTTCATTTCAGCAGCCTGTAGATGGCTGTATGTTGGTCCTGTCAGTGTTGCTGCTTCAAGTCCGTTTGTTAGAATTGGTACAAAGCAGGTTTTGTATACGTTAATGTTAGAAGCTACTGGGAATGTTGGATCCCAAAGTAGTGAACGCACAGAGTGGTAAAATTTGAAGCTTGTTGTAGTCTGTTGTTGATTTCTCGCTTCATGATGTTGTCAGAAGAAACAAAACCGCCGAGATATTTAAAGTTGTCAACAATATCCACTTCTTCATTTTTAATTTTTAGATTGACTCTTCCAGCATTCCTACTAATTACCAAGCCAACTGACTTGGATTTGCTAATCTTTAGCCCCATTTTTTCAAGTTCTTCCTGCCACAGATCTAATTTGGTCTGCACTTCCGTTTCTGTCTCTCCCCATACCATTATATCATCAGCAAAGACAAAAGCATTTGTTGTTTGAGCCCTTCTTTTGACAGCTTTTATAACTTCATCCATTGCAACAATGAAGAGAAGTGGTGACAGGCAACTTCCTTGTTGGACTCCACTCTTCGTGGCAAAACATCGCGATCTTTCTCCCTGGACTTGCACACAGCTCATCGTTTCTCGGTACAGTTCTTTCACATGAGATATGATCTTTACTGGTACTCCCTTTCGCCATAGATATTCCCAGATATGTCAGCGTGGTATATGGTGATACGCCTTTTCAATGTCCAGGAATACAGTTATAACTGTCTTATTTTTCTCCCAGCACTTTTCGAGGAGGGTCCTGGTAGCAAACGTGAGATCTATGGTTGGTCTATTAGGCCTAAATCCATGTTGTTCATCTTCGAGGGTAGGTCCCACTAGTTTCCTTAATCTTTTCTCAAGAATAGACTCGTACAGTTTTAACCCATGAGATAGAAGGGTTATGCCCCTATAGTTAGTGCATTTCTTGCCGTCTCCTTTCTTGAACAATGGTACGATGACTCTCATCTTCCAGTCATTTGGGATTTCATTGTCTGCCCATATTTTGTTTAAAACTCTGTAAAGCCATTGTTTGACAAATTCGTCCGAAGCCTTTATCATATCCACACTTAATTCATCTGCACCAGTGGATTTGTTGCTTTTAAGTTTCATGATAGCTGCTTCCACTTCCAACCAAGTGAGTTTTCCTGCAGCTTTGTTTCCGGGATTCAGAGGGTTAACATCCAATGTAACTGCACTGTCTTCAGAGTTCAGTAAAGCATCAAAATATATCCTGAATTCATGCAATACTCCTTCTTCACTTCTGGTTGCCTCTCCGTTTGTTATCTCTATGGAGTTGATAGACACACATTCATTTCTCTTGTTCCTCACGATGCTGCAAATAAGCTTCTTATTGACATCTTCCAATATTTTATTTGCAAGATCTTCATTGCATTTCTGTTTTGGAGATTGAACAGTTTCCTTGACTTGCAACCTTTTTTCCATATAATCTGAACGTTTGGACTGGATTCCACTTGGATTTCCATGTTTTCTTGCTCGATATAAAGCTCTTCTTGCTGCATTCCTTTCTTTGATAGCAGTCTTCACCTCGTCGTTCCACCATGCAGTTTCCTTCGGTTTCCTTAGTTTGTTTTGTCTCCCACATATCTTCTCTGCTGTTACCATTCCTATTTTTAGGACATCCCATTCTTCATTTGCTGATCTCAGCTCTTCCTTCGGCAGGATTCTACAGATATTTTGTTTGAAATCCTCTTTCACACTTGGCTCAGAAAGTCGCCCTAGTTTTATTTTGGGGACTCTTCTGTTATAGATACGGAAGGGGCATTTCTTAACCATATCTGCTATTAACAGATGGTGGTTTCCTTCAAGATAATAATAATAATAATAATAATTTTTAATTCTTGTTTCGGCTGTGCTCTAGAGTTGAAACTCGTTAAAGCGTGATTGTCTTATTTATGCTTACATCTCAGTGTGATTAAGTATTGCTGCGTTTGAAAATGATTTCTGATTACAATTCGGGTACAATCATGTTGACCGACTGAAAAGAATTTAAATTTCATAAAATATATAAGTTGTATTCCACTTTTCCAGGGCTCTCCAGCTGGGCTTCTTCAGTCCTGATGACTTTGATTTGGAGGAGTATGAATATTATGAATCTGTCGATCATGGAGACTTAAACTGGATTGTTCCAAACAAATTTCTTGCTTTTTGTGGACCAACTTCTGAAGATAATTCCATATACAAAAATCCGGAAAGCTATCTGAATTACTTCAAACGGAATAGGGTTACTACGGTGATCCGTCTCAACACAAAAGCGTATGATGCTTCTAGGTGAGGAAATAGGGCTTACGTACAGTGAAGATGTGGCAAGTAATTAATTACTGTATAAGTAATGGAATTACCTTAAGAATTACTTTCTAGTAGTGTCCAACTCATAGGCCTAGCCAAAACATTTTAGCAGAGTAATTCTTACTTCTCATCTCTGCTTACAGTAATTTGTAGGATATGAATGTTTTGATAATTATGATAACAATAATAATTTATCTTAACCCTTTATTATCATTTAGCCGGGCAAACAGTGATCTAGCTGCTCACTCTTGTCACTAATGTTACAGAGGCTGCTACCCAGGTGACTTATGTTACATTGAAATGAAGGTTCATAGGAAGGTTCTCCCAATTTGAGTGTTAAAGTCTCCCACTGTTTGATGATTCATGCTTGAGCATTTCCCAAAATTCTTCTACTTTTTTTGGAATTTTCCTTTATCCTTATTTGTAGGAGCATGGGCATTAACGATATTGTAATCTTTATTTCATGATCTAAATGGAGAGAAAAGAGATTCATTCTGATGGTGACATAAAATTTGTTATGGATTCTGTAAGATTTTGTTTGATCAATAAAGCTGTTTCAAGTATTGTGCTATTTTGTTTGGTTTTGATGTCTGGTTTTCCTTTGTAAATTCTGTAATGTACCACATTATAATTAACTTATTTGATGGAAAATACTATGTACTATAAATAAAACATCATGTTGAGCCATATAAAAGTGCATTGTATTTTATTATTAAAATAATAATAGATTTCAGTTGCTTATAACCTTCATTTCAAGGATTCCACAGGGAGACTAGTCAATTGCGGCTTCGGTGGCGTAGTTGGTAGCATGCTGAGCTTCAGTGCTCAAGATCGCTGGCTCAAACCCGGCCGAAGTCGTCGGTTACTCACTGAAATGTGGAAATTAGGTAGTAAACTTACAGTTGAAGTCTTGCACAAAGTTATTAAACATTGTTTCAAAAAAGGAACAATACCAAGTGATAGAAAACATGCCCTAATTCACCCCTTACACAAGAAAGGGGATAAGTCAGACCTAAAAAATTATAGGGGTATTTCCTTACAATTGCTTACAAAGTTCTCTCAAAAGTATTACTAGGTACTATAGAAGAACAAGCAGAACATAGCCCACTATCAGTGATTAAAAGCCATACTCAGAAAACGTAGATCTTGTCCAGAGCATATTTTCAATCTTAAAACAATTCTTAGAATCAGAATGATACAAAACCTCAATACAGTTGTCACTTTCATTGATTACAAGATAACTTACGATTCAATTGACAGGCAAACGTTATTCCTAATACTAAGAGAATTCGAGGTAGATAAAAACACTAGAATACGTATTGAACAAACACTCAAACTTTGAAAGTTAAATTTCTAAATGAGACATTAGACACCTTCAAAATCAAGACAAGAGTTCATTAAGGTGATGGACTTTCTCCAATTCTTTTCAATTTGGTAAAAACCATGAGGGAGTGGGTAAATGTATTGTGAGAAAAACATTGAAGGGATCCATTTAGGACAAAGAAGAAGAAGATTTGAGGTAAAATGTCTTGATTTTGCAGATGATACAGCACTTATTTCAGAAGAAGAGGCAAGATGAGATCTACAAAGACAGAAGATCACAGGTGACATCATAACAGGGATGAATTTATTCCAGTAACATATTGCTACTGCAGATTTTTCAATTTAGCAAGTTCGACGACAACCTTGGAGAGTGATCATGAGCAACTGGACCTCCATTTTATGTGGAATTCGAAGCACAGGATATGATATTTCACTTCGAAAATCTCACATGCATAGAATCGAACCCGGTCCACCTTGGTGAGAGGCAAACAGCTTGATCACTACATAACCTACGAGAGTGATGTCAGAGGAACACCTGTGATCTCAACCAATGCATGAAAAAGTTCTGAGAAGAAAGGAAGAAGAAATATGGTCTATAACTGGCCAAATTCTTTGCTGTGTGGCGCAGCGGTAATGTTCTTACATGCTGTTCCCAAGGTCGCAGGATCATAGCGCTGTCAGTTGGCATTTGGGGGTGCACAAATGCGAAGGAGCCATATCAGTATATTTTCTGGATATTCAAGATTCCCTTCGGGGGAAAATTCCAGCACCTCAGCCTTTCTAAAAGCTGCAGTAGTTAAAAGGGACGTAAAACCAATAACGTTATTATTAAATTCTTAATTAAAAAATGGTATGAGATATTTTCATTTTGTTTGTGCAGATGAACAATATAAATGGATCAGGAGGAAAAGATTTGCAGAACTCGAAAAGCTCAAAAATTAAACAATATCGCCAACACATGCAACTTGGCCATCTGATTTTTTAATTTGAAACTGTTGTTTGTTGATTAAAAATTACATTTCAGTAAGAATGAAATGTTGCAGTAGTTCTGCTACTGTAAGATTTAGAAGTAGCCAATGGAATGTCTATCCTTGGTTGTGACTGTAGGAGTGCATATTGAATTTTAAGATGTCCAAAACGACAAAATTATTATTTATCAAGTGATGTATGAACACTGGATATATGGTGGTCAAACTCCTCCTCCACACACACACACAAATATTTCTAGATCCACACCTGTCTAATAAACAAAAAATAAAATAAATAGTACTGTACCGGTAACGGTTCTCAATGACTGAAAAAAATCTAGTAAAATTTAATTACATGCCGCTACTTAAATGATTTTGAAGATTTTATACTTCCAGCTTCACAGCAGCTGGAATTGAACATCATGACCTCTACTTCTTAGATGGATGTGTTCCTTCCAATTCGATCCTATACCAGACCCAAAACAACTGTGAACATGGGCTCACCCAGTAGCCTGCGTCCAGCTGAGCACTGTTGCCACAGTGAGGCTTGTGGAGACGACACAGCTCTACACTCGCAGTATACGCACGACCTTCTCCGTGAACACAAGGCGCTCCGAATGTAAGTGCATGTACGAGATGGGGGGCCTAATCGTACGAATATCTATGCTCACAACGGAGTGTGCACAATGTGATATGAGCCAGATATAAGATGCCACACAAACGTTATTCGTGAAAGTGACCATCTCGCGACCAGCATTCTTGGCTGTCGCCCAGGAGGTCCGGGTTGGATTCCCGGCTCTGCCAAGCTATTTAATTCTAGTCTGAGGGCTGGTACAGGGTTCGCTAAACCTCGTGAGGCAAAACTAGGAAGATGTGGGTTAGATTCCTACCTCAGTCATCCTGAAAGTGGTTTCTCATTTCTACTCCGGGCAAATGCCGGGATGGTTCCTAACTTTAGGCCACGGCCGCCTCCTTCCCAATCCTCACCAGAATACAAATACTCTCACTGTAATAACGACACCACAGTAACCCAGATTTTCAGACAAGTACACGGGGCTAGAGTACCAATATGTCCAAGCCCCTCAAATAAAACAACAATATTACAACGTTATTATATCACATGACGTAATCTACACCCCAAGCCATTCTGAGTAACACTGCGTGTTGGCCCTTTATAAGGTAATAGAAATAGAGAAAACAATTTGTTGGGATCAGTTTTCGTTTATTGGAGACCAACTTGTGGTGTACTGGCTAGCACATTGCTGCCCATTCTTGGCTGTCACCGCGGAGTCCCAGGTACGATTTCCAAGAAATGTAATTCTGGTCTTAGGGCTGGAACAGGGTACACTCAGCCTCGTGATGCAAACCTGGGAATATGTGGGTTGTATTCCTACCTCAGCCATCATGGAAGTGGTTTTTCTGTGGATTCGCGCTTCTACTCCAGGCAAATGCCGGGATGGTACCTAACGTAAGGCCGCGGCCGCTTCCTACGCAAATCCTACCTCAATTAAAAATATACACACTAGTACCGACATCACAGTGTCACAGGTTGTCAGACAAATTCCACACACACCCAAATACACGGGGCTACATGACCACAACGTCGCGAAGCCCCTAAAACAATCATCAACAACAACAACAACAACTCTTGCTGTCATCCATGATGTCCAGATTCGATTCACGGCTCAATCAAGACATTTAGTTCTGGTCTCAGGGTTAGAACCGGGTACACTATGCCTCGTGAGGTAAGACTGTGAAGAGGTGAGTTTTATTTGACTCAATTACACACAAAAAAAACATAATTGCCGACACCACAACAACACAGGTTATCAGACGTTGCGTTTTCACGTACTTCTGTATTCGAAAGATTCTTTTAAACAAGGTGGTCTAACCTTTAGTTACCCGAGGGCCAATCAAACTTTAGTATAGGAATGTGAGGGCCAGAGACATTCCAGAAAGAAAACATATTACATATTTTACTCAAAAACATTTATTAAAATTTATATTAAAAGAAGTTTAATATTACTAGTTTAATATACCACTTCATTTTCCAGTCGAGAAATTAATGTGATGATTGGCACTGCTTTCCTGATACAAGTGTATCAATGTCCACTGTAAGTTCAGTAAGGCAAAGTCTCAGGCTTGACTCCAGTGAAGCACTTTCAATTCGATTTGTCGCTTTTGATTTAATTTGTTTGAGAGCAGAGAAAGCACTTTCGCACACATATGTACATCCAAACAGCGTTAACACTTGCAGAGAGAATGTAAGCAGTTTAGGAAAACGTTCTTTAGAAAAGAGTTTCCAGAAACTTTCATGGACATCACACCTTTTAGTCTGGTAGAATGGGTCTGTCTGAAGAACACAAATTTCCATTTGAAGGTCGCAGAAAACCTCACTCACTTCAATATCCATGGGGTTGTTGAACAGTGCAAAATCCTGGAATCTGTTTTGGAACTCTTTCTTGATATCTATTATTATTTCATTAAACATACGAAAATTTATGTCGCTTTATTCTGTACCGCAAGAACCGTTTCAATTGCCACATTTGCTAAAGATTGGTAAAAAAGAAAAGGATTCGAAATGTAAACCCCTATATATGTACACGTTGTGTTTAATACATTATTAAATATGTGTTATTCTTCTTTCAACTGCTGACAAGATGGGAAGTGTGCCATATTATTTGCCTTCAATGCAATTTGCATTACATCTAGTGTTTTGCGGAAGCCCTCAGTATGTCCATAAAGCTGGGAGATATTTTGTTTCCTGCCTTGTAGTTTCAGGTTTAAAGCATTTAGATGGGGTGTTAAATCTGTCAGAAAAGTAAGATTATATAAAAACTGGATTTTTCCATTTTTTCTTGATACTCATGCCCAATGTTTTCATTTTTGAGAAAAGTAAGAATTTTATTCCTCAACCCAAAAAATTGTTGCAAGTAATTTCCAGCACTTAGCCAACGCACTTCACAGTGCAATGAAATGTCACCATACTCAGCTTCCAAATTGTCCAGGAATGCAATAAATGCTCTGTGTCTGCAGGCTTTATTGCTTCCCTTATTAAATTTACAGTATTTACAACAGTTTTCATTGTCTCACTGAGCCTCATAATCTTTCAACAGAGAGTCTCCTGGTGGATAATGCACTGGAAAATCAAAAGATTCAATCCTTTTTCTTTACACAGTCCTACTAAACCAATGTTAGGACCAACCATTGCTTTAACTCCATCTACTGCAAAGCCAGAGCACTTCACAAAACCTCCATATTTAGAAACGACATCATCCAGTGCTTGAATATGTCAATACCTTTTTTTGCTGGCTTCTAATGATCTTAATTCCAGCAGGTCTTCATGAATTTCAAATTCTTATTGTTCTGACAAAGATAAGGTGCTGGCCGATGTCAGCTATATCTGTGCTCCCATCTCGAGCTAGAGAGTAAAATTCACATTTTTCCAAAATGCTCTTGAGAGAACCTAAAACTTCACTAGCCATATCATTAATTCTTCTACTAACCGTCTGATGAGACAAGGTAACTGTTTCAAAAATTTTTGCCATCCTGTTACCTCCAAATGAAGATGCCATTTTTACAGCACATCTCTTAATGAGCTCACCATCCCTAAAATACTTCTTACTTTTAGCTATCTCTAAACATACCTCATAAGATGCCTTTAAACCGGCAGTGTTTGATGGTAGCTGAAATATATTCTTCTGTCTTGTTAGTTTCAGCTTCAAATCATTAAACACACAACTTCTGGCACTTCCCTGGTATTGATCGTATTTTGATTTATGCAAGCTGGTATAGTGTCTATGCACGTTATAATCCTTCGAAACACCTAAGACTTGAGAACAGATACCACACTGTGGTTTTCCATTATGTTCAACAAAAAAGTAACTTTCCTGCCACTTTGACTGAAATTGCCGTTTCTCATCTTCAACACGCCGTTTATAAGTCCCGCCATATTACGTACCGCTCTCGCAACAGCGATGACAACAAACTCTCGTCGTACTATATCACTCGAACGACCTCTCTCGTCAAAAACAACCTCTTCTAACAGCCCTGCGCTCCCTTTTGTAGGGAAATTCGCCGCAGCACACGAACGATCGCGAACTTATCGGCAGCCAATCACTGGCAGCCAACCAGTTGTCGCCTGGAGACAGGGCCGCTTCTTGTGCCGCACGTATTCGTAGAAGGACAATTCTGATTACTGGCGTATTTTTCGGGATCTTTTCTTTCCCTCCTTGCTCCTTCGTAACATTACTGAATGAAAGTGAAAATTAAAGTAGGCACGCCACGGATTATAACTGTCGAAGAGTGAAGGGTAGTAAGAAGGGCAAGGGCCAACAAAAACTGAACAGTCGAGCCGCATGTGGCCCGAGGGCCGCGGGTTGGTCCACACTGTTAAAAGGTCATATACCATAAAAATTATATTTCTTGCCTGGCTGTTCGACTGCCACTCGGCTGCTAAGGAACATTGATATGAGTTCAAAACTTCAGTTCACAGCACTAACTTCTTTATGCCCCACAACTGAATTAATACAGCAATGCTGTCACTCTTCGTTATCTTCCCCAGCGAAACTAACTACACTGCTCACAAAAATTAGAGGATATAGTAAGGTCAGCTCATAATGGTGCAATAATATACGAGATCTTTTTGTTTTTCAACCATTTATTACTTACATGATGCTATACTGACAGATAAAGCAGCCCATGACTCCAGAAAGACCCTGATGAGGGTTTGAATCAAATGACATGAATGAAGAGAGAATATGGCAAACAAAACAAGCAACATTAACACTACCATAATCGTGGGCCATGGGTGAATATTGTTCTTCAGTATGGTGTAAGGTCTCCTTGAACGGCTAGCACTGCTGCACACCTGTGTGCCATTGATGCAACGAGATGATCATTGAGTTCTTGGAGGATACGTGGCCACTCGCCCATAAGTGCAATCTGCAGCTGTGGAACAGTTGTGGGAGGTGCTGGTCTGCCTGCAATGCGTCTGCCTAATGCATCCCACACGTGCTCTATCGGATTTAAGTCCGGCGAGGAAGCTGGCCACTGCATACGCTGGATACCCTCCTCCTCCAGCATGTCCTCCACCAATCCAGCTCTGTGGGGACGTGCATTATCGTCCATAAACACAAAGGAAACACCTATGGCACCAGCATACGGCATTACAAAAGGTCGGAGAATCTTGTTTCCATATCGTACAGCGGTCACGGTACCACGTGGGATGATGTAGAGGTCCGTACGTCCACCCAGGCTAATTCCAGCCCACACCAGCAACCCACCACCGCCATATGGGGACCTTTCTTGTACAAAAGATGGGTTGTTTCTTGTCCCTCGTTCCCTCCAGATGCGAACACGTCGACTATCCGATTCCACGTTGAATCGCGACTCATCAGAAAACAGAACTGAGCTCCATTCGGCATGCCTCCACCCACGATGATCCTCCGCCCAGTTTCTGCGATCTCTACGGTGTTGTGGAGTTAACCTGGTACACACCATGGGCCAACGGGCATAGAGGCCACGTGCATGACGTCGGTTACGGACAGTTTGGGTTGATACTCTGCGTCCTGTTGCTGTTAGAAGGGCAGTTTTCAGTTGAGTTGCATTCTTTCGTTTATTCCGGCGGGCTGTTAACACGAGGTAACGGTCATCCCTTGCTGTTGTTGCCCGTGGGCGACCTTGTCCTACACTTCTGTGAACATTAGCTGTTGTTTGAAAACGATTCCACAGTCTTGAGATCACACTTTGAGACAACCCAAGGGCTAGAACCACAACTTGTTGTGTCTGTCCAGCTTCCATCCGTCCTACGGCCCTCCAAGGCATTGATTCAGGTAAATCACATTGTGGAGGCATTGCTGTCCCTAAATCACGTCATTCACTAACTGACAACGAGAATGAAATGGCTCTGACCTCAGCAACAAACCACTGCCGTGTGACCCTTTGACAGCAACAGTACGGTCAGTGTCCTCCGTCATGTGGTGTATGTGCAGGGGTGACGCAAACACATGTTTACCTTCCCTGGGAGTAAAGGAAAGCGATTGCATCTAATGCAGTACGAAACACATAGCATACATAGCTGAGTTTACAATATCCCCTAATTTTTGTGAGCAGTGTATTTCGACACCTAACCATTCTCCACTCTAATTATCCCTTCAGTTCAAGGACAGATATCTCCCGAACGGCTGGTCGTAGGGTCAGGGCCGGCGAGAGACCGGTGTAGGGGGTGCTACAGCACCGGGTCCCGGGGCCCGAAGGGGCCCGGCCCGGGTCCAATGATATAATGTAAATGTTGGTTGTTGGTACAGAATTCTAGGCCCACCTCATCCATTTCAATCTGGGAAACTGGAAAAGTGTGTGGCTATTAAATTAACTTGTTTTTTTATTCATACAATACAAATCACAAAACAAACATAAGTTGCAAGCTTACTGTTTGAAAAATTGATGTTGGCAATGCTGCACAACAATCTATGAAGGGCGTGCACGAGGATTCCAGCACCGAGGAAGGGTTTTTCCCGCTGTCCACGCACTGGCTGCACTGTGCTGCGTAAATAATGCTTTGTCATCCACTGACAGTCGATTGACTAATCCAATAGTAATACGTTGCGTTAGTGATTCGCCACGGTTTGTGTGATTTTTATACGTCATTTTTAACGGTGGCTGTGTGTAATATTGTTTGATTACGGATTACAGTTTAGAATGCGTATATTTAGATCGTAGGCTTTCACGGCCGGTGTCTAGTTTATCATCTTGGCTAACAGGATTGAGCCGCGTCGCATATCGGTTATTATTTCCCGACGTTTCGGCTGACATTGCAGCAGCCTTAATCATGGGTAGGTACGAGTTGGTGTCCGTACTCAAACTAACGATTATTGCCAGTCAGATGTGCTTGCTTGCCCTGCAGTGTCGTCACGCTGCTCGCTGATTGGTCCCCGCCCCTGGCAGTTGCGCGCTAGGAGAACTTTCCAAATGTTGCTAAGTTTAAAACCATCATCGCGATTTAAATTATTAGGATGCTTCGCAACCTCTATTGCCTCCCTAATTAACATGTTTTGATATCCGGGAATTTTAGCAACAGTTTCGGCCTTATCAAATTCGATGGCGTGTCTCGTGACGTCAGCATGTTCAGCTATTGCAGATCTGTAGTTTATCTGTCTCGTGTCTCGAATGTGCTCTGAAATCCTAATGGAAACGCGTCTTTTTGTTTGCCCTATATAAACCTGTCCACAGGAGCAAGGTACTTTGTAAACTCCTGCGTCCTGGTTTGGCAGCTTTATCTCGTTTGATTTACGCACCACTTGCGTCAGCTTGTTTATAGGGTGCATCACAGTTGTCACATCGTGTTTCTTAAGCAGCCTGGCGAGTCTATCTGTCAACCCCTGCACGTACGGCAGAAAGGTTTTATGGTAGGGTCTATCTTTGTTCTTTTTGCCAGTTCTTCGGCTTTGTTCTACCTTCCGTGTGGCCCTATTTATGTGTCCTTTGCTGTAGCCATTAGCTAGGAGCGTGTTCAAAACATGTTTCTTCTCTTCATTCACGCTATCCTTATCGCAAATGTGGTTGGCTCTGGTGATGAGTGTTCTAGCTAACATTTCTTTCTGCGATGGAGGATGACTTGAGTTAGCATGTAGGTACCGATCTGTGTGAGTATCTTTCCTATAGAGCACATTCGAGACACGAAACAGATAAACTACAGATCTGCAATAGCTCAACATGCTGACGTCACGAGACACGCCATCGAATTTGATAAGGCCGAAACTGTTGCTAAAATTCCCGGATATCAAAACAGGTTAATTAGAGAGGCAATAGAGGTTATGAAGCATCCCAATAATTTCAATCGCGAAGATGGTTTTAAACTTAGCAACATTTGGGAAGTTCTCCTAGCGCGCGACTGTCAGGGGCGGGGACCAATCAGCGAGCAGCGTGACGACACTGCAGGGCAAGCAAGCACATCTGACTGGCAATAACCGTTAGTTTGAGTACGGACACCAACTCGTACCTACCCATGATTAAGGCTGCTGCAATGTCAGCCGAAACGTCGGGAAATAATAACCGATATGTGACGCGGCTCAATCCTGTAAGCCAAGATGATAAACTAGAAAGCGTATAGTGTGTTTTTAGGGAAACTTACTAGGAGTTGCAATTACAAACACAAATAAGGTGCTCAAAAAAGGAAGGAAAGAGAAGACAGGGAGTTGAAGGAAAAAGCATCGAAGAAAGGCCAGCAATCGCTTGAACAGCTTTAAAATGTCCTCCTCCATCATCGTCAGTTATAGAAAAAGGTAACATTACTAATAGGCTCACCGATATTAATAGTTATAAAGTAGATGTTGTACCTAAAAATGAACAACAAATGAAATCGAATCAAACAAGGAAGAACCTGTTCCCATCACTGAAACAAGGACTCTTAGTCCTATTCAGTCTGTGTGGCCTACGAATATTGAATCTATCAAAGGCCACAAACTGTCTTTACCTTTACCAGACAAATATGTTGATGTAGGTGACCATGCTTTCGATAGCAGCCGAGACATAAAATGCCCTCATCTTCCTTCGCCTGAACAATTTCCTGTTGATTCGGTAGGCTGTTCCGTTCCCGTGTCGGTCTTCCAAAAGAAACATACAAATGGTGAACTTATTATTCGTGATTGGCTTGTTTGGAGCAAGGTTAAGAAAGCGTTTTACTGTTTACCTTGCAGAATATTCAGAACGTTGCCCCAGCCAAAACGATCTTCGTTCGCTCTTTCTGAAGGATATTCTGCGGAAAAACGCTGGAAAAACTCTTCAATAAAGTGCCAGAACATGAGAGTAGTTCCAGTCATTAAAGCTGCTATGCTGAGTGGAAGTCAGAGGTGATCAAATCAAAAAATTATAAATCGCTAACGGACTTAATATTTCACGGACACCAACTCGTACCTACCCATGATTAAGGCTGCTGCTTTTAAAGCGACTTCTTAATTCACTTTATTCCTAGCTGAAAGAGGACTTGCTTTTCGGGGGTAGTGTTGATAAAATCGGGAACCCATCAAATTGCAATCTTTTGAGAATATTAGAACTGCTGGTCAATTATGATCCAGTTTTGAATGAACATTTAAATAGAGTCCACTCGTTTCAAGAAAAGGGGGAAAGAAAGCAAGTGAATTATCTGTCTTATGATATTCAAAATGAGTTTATTACTCTGTGGCTGCCCAAGTTACGAAGAAAATTTTAGAAGAAAGAGAAATGGCAAAATACTATGCCATTATAGTTGATGCAACACCAGATTCTGCACATGTTGAACAGGCTGGGTTTCTTTTGAGATACGATTATTTGACTGAAAATGAAACTCAGCCTTACCAAGTCGAAGAAAGACTACTTTTCTTTACCGACCGTACCAAAAAGAGTGGAGAAGACATTGCAGAGCTTATTTTAGATAAGCTAAATGAGTTTGACATCCCATTAAAAGACTGTAGGAGTCAAGGCTACGACAATGGGAGTAACATGAAAGGAGCGTACAAAGGAGCTCAGTCAAGAATTCTGTCTGCTAACAGTGAAGCAGTTTACTCTGCTTGCACTTGTCATTCCTTGAATCTGTGTGGAGAACAAGCAGCGGAGAGCTGTGTAGCTGCAGTAACATTCTTTGGAGATGTTCATAAGTTGTTTAACATATTTAGCTCCAGCCCCAAAAGATGGGAAATTTTGAAAGGAAAGATACCAAGCTCCCTTCACTCGATGTCGAAGACTCCCTGGTCTGCTAGAGTAGACACCGTTAAACCAGTCGCAGCTCACCGTCCAGGGATAATAGAAGCACTGGAGGCATTGACTGAACTGAGCCTAACTTCTGAATGTCGTCAAGACCTTGAGGGAATGGAAAAATACTTCAAAACTTTCAACTGCCTTCTTCTTGCGTCTATTTGGTTCAAGGTAAGAATACATCACATATATTATACTGTATATATTTATTATTCATTATATACCATATATTCGATTAGAAAAGAGGCGTGTAGCTACGGTTGTCAAAAATACCTGCGGGATAAATGGTCTTAAATGCCAAAGAAAATATTATTATTTTTTTTCCTGGTAAAATAGTATTTCTTTGACCTACAAAAATATTTCAAGCCACATAAAAATCATAAACAAGAAACACTTGTCACAAAAATACTAACTGCAGTAGAACCTCGTTAAGTCGGCCTCCTTAACGCGCCCGTCTGTGTAACCCGGACTGGGTCTAGTTGTTTTTTATTTGTTGTTGTTAACATTTACTACTCAGTTAATGTCCTGGCAGTGCGAGTGGACCAGTTTTGTTTGACGGGGCTGTACTGTACTCGCTATCGTGACTGCGTCGACTATGGGTAATCGCCCATCCCCTCACCCCCGCGCCAATGGAGTAAATCTGTTGTATTCAATCACACCACATCAACATTAGACCAGCTGATGAGTGAGAGCGCGCAGTGCTACCACTCTGCTAACTACCATGCGCCCTAATAAGTTGAAGTCTGTCGGTAATCAGTTGACACGTTTATTAGGTTTTAAAAGTGAATTGCACAAAAGGCAATTTAGTAGTTCATAAACTTTAATAAATAAGCTATATGTAGAATAAAAAGACAAACATTTTTGAATTATTCTCAAAATATTTTCAATCCATGAGGAGGGGTTTAAATTCCCCACCCCCACCCCCGGTGGGTGCCCCACTGATTAGCCACAGTAAATGACCTTTCCAAAAAAATCATATCCTGTTTTAAATAGTTTTGTTATTTTAAATTATAGCGATACCAGTTTCATTTAAAAGAATATTGTCAGTTGTTTACAAATAATAAGCGTTAGCGAAGGTGTCGTTTTTGCTATAGTTAAGTGCAATAATCTTCCGTGCAGTATAATAAAGGCAAATTAAATATTACTGATGTCATGTTTTTAAAATAAGGGAACAAACGAATTCTTTCTATCAGATTTTAAAATCAATAGACATTGTCAACAGAGTTCTTCAACACCGAGGTGAAACTATGAATGTAGCGGCAAATAGCTTAGGTTCTCTGATAGAAGACTTGAAAACTATACGTTGTGAAGGGTGGGATTGTATAGTGAAGCTGAAGTAGTGGCATAACGAATAGAATAAAAAGTGTGATCTCTTCTCCCTCAATAGCATGTAATGAATACGGATCGGGTTGGCACTCGCCGCTACGCAGCGCTACAGTCGATTTGAGATTGTTGATTTCCACATATGTTTATGTGTTTATGTGCGATATATTAAGTATTTAAACGGTCGGGGTATTTTGGTGGTGTTCTGTGCAAACGTTTATTGATATACAAGTGCTTACAGTATTACTTCATAGTATTAATACCTGAAATGCTATTGTAGGAAGCATTAACTGAAATGGAATTTAATTTCTTGTCGTGTGTTGACGTCATCTTCGTGTGTTAATTTTATTGTTATTTAATGTAAGTAACTAGCAGTTTAGCCCTTATATTTTCATGAGTGCTTAATGTGAGTAGTGAAGATGCCTTGCTGTTTTGTACCAGGATGCAGATCTGGCTATGGGGACTGTAAAGAGGTCAGACGGTTTTTCAAACCTCCTAAAGATAAGGAACGTTTTATCAAGTGCAAAGGGGCCATACCAGGGAAGGATAGGGAACTTACTGAAAAAGTCCTACATCTGTGATGCTCACTTTTCAGAAGATTTAATTGTTAAATTTGACAAATTTGTGATAGGAAGTAGTACTTCTCCCAAGAACCAACTGGCGATTGAAAGACTATTCTGTTCCACATATATTTCGTAATTTGCCTAACTATTTGTCCATTATGGTGTAAATAAGAATGCTCTTGATGCCATTAAAGACTACCGGTACTTCTGTGAAGAAAGGGATGAGAATAAAATGACAATGAGTTTATAAACATATATCTACCGTAATGCTGAAGGAGGCGTGATCAGTTTTAGGCAATAGCCTACTCTAAGAAGGGGTCATGACTGAGCCTTCTATGTCTGTTAAATGTTATGTGCTTCTGAAATGATGGTAGTTTATTGAGTTTGGTGTTTGTGGAGTGAAATTTGTGGGTATAATTGATTTTTGTAATAATCTAGAGTAAAGTTGAAGGAGCCGTGATCGGGTTTAGGCAATAGCCTATTCTATGAAGGGGTCATGACTATGCCTTCTATGTCTGTTTAATGTTAAGTTCTTCTGAAATGATGGTAGTTTACTGATTTTGGTGTTTGTGGAGTGAAATTTTTGGTTATTATTGAATTTTATAGTAATCTACGGTAAAGTTGAAAGTTGCGTTCGTACGTTTTTTTTCTTTTTTTTTTTGGCTGTGTTGCAAGTCAGTTAAGGGAATGTAAAATGTGTAACAATATGAAGAAATCCTTTCTGATAGCGAGGTTAATTTTTCCGTTCTTTTTTTGTTAAATTTACCGATAGCTGTCAAAACTAATTGCATTTTGAACTTGCTCTCTGTCTTCGCTTATTGTCGAAACTGGACTATTACAGGAGACGACTTATTAAATTATAATTGAGCACAGTAAAGTAAGTGGAGATGTCGAACTTATTAGCGCCTATGAGGATATCTTGCGGTGTTTTAACATGTAAAACAGGTCGCAAGGTTTTAAAAGCCTCGTAAGCGCCAATGCTAACTTACATCACAGATCGGAGCCAGCGCTGCGCTGCGGCGGACCAGGCGTACTAGGCCAGTGATATCACTTCTTATTCTATTCGTTATGGTAGTGGCTAAAAGTATAGGATGGCCCCAACAACTTGAAGAGGAAGAAAAGAGACGAAAGAAAAGAGGCAAGCTGATGAAGAGGATGACAGTCATGCAGACAGTAATGATGCAAATACTAATTTCAGAAATGATGTTTCGATATAATTCTGGACAGTAGCATAGGGGACGTGACAGTGCGGTTTCGATCAGCACAATCTCTTTGTAGCGGGTTTTCTGTTTTGTGATAATGAAATGGCAGATGAATTAATTTCGGAAAAATCTGCTAAGCTTGTAAGGCTCTATTCTAATGACTTAGGATCTGATGAATTACAAAACCTGAAATTAATTTACCAAGCTAACTTTGGTAGCAAAACTCTTACGCCCTTGGACCTTCTCAATAAAGTTAAAACTTTAAATTTGAAAACCCTATTTCCTAATCTTATTGTAGCATTTGTTACCATCCCCGCAACAGCTGCGAGCGCGGAGGACTCTTTCTCGGTTCTCAATCGCGTAAAATACGTTTTCCGCTCGATCATCATCATCATCATCTTGCACAGTTTCCAGCCACTGGCCGGGTCTGTTTGGAACACAAGCCTCTCCAACGTGTTCTGACTTCCCACCGTCTCTCAGCCTCCACCCTTGTCCAGTCTTCTCCTCTCTTCTTCACGCTTTCTTCCACCCCTTTCAGCCACCTGTCTCTCGGTCTTCCTCTCGGTCTCTTTCCTTCCCACTTAGTCTCGTGTACTCTCCTGGGTATCCTCTTCTCCTCCATTCGTTTTACATGTCCATACCATCTAAGTCTAGATTTCTCTATTGGCAACTCCAGCTATCTGATATGACACCTAGCGGTAAAAATGAGAAACTTACCAAGTAGGGTACATTTGTCACGTGGTGACTGTTTGTATATGGTTTCTTGTGTTGGTGAGCAGATCGTGGTAAATTCTTCGTGTTTATACATAAGTTATAAGTTTTACTCGTTGATAAGAGTGCAAAATGAGTAAAAGGAAAGTATATTGCTCAGTTTACGGCTGTAAGTCGATGTATAAGAGGGCTGCGGATATACGTTTTCATCACATTCCAAAAGATGCAAATAGCAATAGCCGAAAGGTGACTATACCAAATAAATACGGGCAACAAGAGCGGGTTGGACCACTCACCACTACACTCACTGACGACTGGACGGGTTGTTCACATACGCCTAGCCAAGCCGCACCTAGACAGCCAAGCACAGTCTCGCCGAGCCAAGCCGTACCAAGACAGCCAAGCCTACACCAGCCGAGGGAAGACAGCCAAGCTTCATCAGTCAGGTATCCTCCGCTCCCTAGTTCATTTCCAATAACCTTACCAACCGCAATCACCGCGCTCTGCGATATCCGAGCCATTCCACTACGAGTCATATAGGCCTAATTTTGACTTCGCAGGGTTAATACCTACCATCCAAATCAAGCAATTCCTGTCTACCCCGAATTTTAATACAAGTTAAACTCATCCCTTCGCCCTACCAAGCAACAAATAATTTCTAGAGTCTATGGCACAGTGAGAAAACTCAAATATAGCTTTTAAACGTAACAGCGCCATGACCCGAACTGCACAAAAACAATTACCAGCAGACAACCGATACTTGATAATATGCAATTGACACATAAAATCCAGTGGAACACACAAATTAGATCACGTGTATCGCACATTTATACATATATACAATTGAAAATAACACTGTCATTATTTTAGGGACAACATTTACTGGTTATAACCGAAAAATAAAAAGTGTTCCATATCAAACGCATGTTATTGAGTATTTTTACCCTACTTATCCAGACCGACCGCAGCGCCCCAAGTGTTAGTTTGAGTTGCCAATACCATCCTGTAGTGGTTCCTCCTGGTCTCTGGTCCTCTCATTTCTTATTCTGTCCATCTTTGTAGCTCCAATACAACTTCTCAAGAACCTCATCTCACTGGCCTGTATTTTGCTCTTCTCCCTTCCTTTCATAACCCAGGTCTCCGAGGCGTACGTCAGGATAGGGACATAGTACGTCTGATATATCATTTTGCTGTTCTGAGGGTCATCCTTGCTCCATAACATGCTTCTCACACTCCTCCGAAATGCTTCTGCCTGTCTCCCCCGCTAATTTATTTCTCTATCGTTTCTTCCATTATCTTGTATCAGGCTTCCCAGATACTTGAAACTCTCCACTTTCTTCAACTGTTCCCCACCAATTTTTATTCCCGTTGTGGTTCTTTCCTTCTTCCTTGTTGTGATCACCATCTCACTCTTATTTATGCTAAATTTCATCCCATATCCTTGTATTATTCCTTCCCACACGTCCAACTGTTCCTGTACCTCCTCCTCCTTGTTTCCCCAAATCATCAAATCATCTGCAAACACCATTGCTTTCATCTTTCCTTCCCCAATTACTTGTGCCACTCGGGTCATTATGTCATCCATCACCACAATGAAAAGTAACGGTGACAGTGCAGTAAAATACGTTTTCCGCTCGATAATGCGCCAAAATAGACTTTCAAGCTTGGGTGTTTTGGCTGTTGAAATGGAACTTGTGAGTCTACCAATTTGGACAATATCATAGATGATTTTTCCCAGAAAAAGGCCAGAAAGGGGGTCTTAGCGTAAGTTAATTGTATTGTAGGTTTGTTTTGTACATGTACTGTACGCTGTATGCTGTGAGCCTTTAAAGATGTAAATTTATGGTGAATTTAGTGTTTTAATATTTTATTTCTAACCTCTCAGATCAGTTTACAAATAAGGTAATGAAAACTTTAACAATCGATTTTAAAAACAAATGGATTGGATTCTTAAGTTAAAAAATATTTATATGAACTGCATTGTTTTTAAAGTGAATGGGTTACTGTTTATTTGGGAGTGAGAATTATCAATACGAATTGGAGTGCTTACATGACTTGACATTTAAACTTTACAAAATATGGTTTAAAATCGGTAATGCATTTTATGGAGAGTTATAAATATATGTGTATGAATAATATACTAAATACAAGGCTGTGATTAGTGAATTTGGGTTGCACAAAAATGCGTAAAAGGCAGGGGCCCGAAATACCCCCAGCACCGGTGCCCACAGCCGCTCTCTCCAGCCCTGCGTAGGGTCACGGGGTTTGGACTGTTAGCTTCAAAATGATAAGCTCTGTAACATAGGTTCATCCAAATAATTGGATAATTAATGATTTTGGTGCGCGGAGAGAAATAAAGATTTCGTACGGCACAGCGAGCCCAGATTGCGCAGTTAACTAGGCAACGCCGCGCTATGCAATTGGCTGGCGCGGGTGAGCGCGTGAATCTGGCTCCTCCCTCATGTTCACAGTTGTTTTGAGCCAAGTATAGTCCAGTCCTTCAGTGAAGCAGTGAAGCAGCCTGAGGAGCTATTGCTGTTCACTGCAAGGTATTTACCCATACATTATACACACAGTGACTGTAAAGCTACAGAGTGTCCAAGTAAGTGCTCATTTCTGATTGACTTAGCTCGCGCCATTCTACAAGCAACCATACCACTGCCAAACGCGCTCTTGAGTACACGGAGATTCGGCGGTGTAAGCTTGCCAATTTTAGGCAAAATACCCAGCTATTGTGCATCCAAATTTATTTATAGACCAAAGAAACGATTTATCATGACTATTCATCAGTTACCCAATTAGAAGGAATCACCAGTATTCCATATTAACATAAAATTTAAGTATCATTCCTTACAGACATGTTAAATTTAAGAAGGAAAATCTTAATTCAGGCAGTATACATTTCACAGTACCGTAATTTTGGATTCTCATCATAATTAATTATTTGTATTTTACTGCACACACTGTAAAACTCACAAGAGGGGGGGGGGGGGGGGGGAGGGAAATGGAACAAGAGAGTGAGAACGAGTTCTGATATTGTATGCTAGTCAGGGGCGGATCTAAGGGAGGTCGACCGCCCAGGGCAGCGCGGACCGGGGGCCCCGTGCCATGGATTTTTTTTAAATTTATTCAATTAATTATACTTTTCAAACTAATTTATAATTCATATTCCTTTTTTCAGTGCAGCTATGACTGTAGTTATTGTATTTGTATACCTCTAAGTTATTTTATTTTATAGATGTAATTTCTGACGTTTCCTATATCAAAATGTATTGTATACATGTAATTGATCATATGGATAAATAAAAATCTAATCTAATCAAAGCTTATACACACACACACACACACTGTGGCCAAAGATTTTGTGACGTCAGGCTATGTATCCAAGTGAATTTTTCACAATGTGTCTGCATTCACCACCTCTCGGTTTACTGGGACTATGGTACAAAGTATATCCTTCTCGCTTAGCATTTTCCTGTTATCCCCCAACATTTATTCATTGCCTGGCTATTTTCGTCACGTTGTTACCTTGTTGTTGACAGGGTTGTTGCCCAATAGTGTGAATAGGGGTGAACTCTTCTAGAATGTGTGTTCATTTAGATTATCTGAGTTGTTTAATTTAGCTAAGTGAATTTCTATGGCTTCTTTTATGTCAAGATCCCTACCTTTTGCTTCGTAGTGTATGATTCTTAGGTCTGTTTCTATGTTTGTGAAGCTATGTCCTGCGTCATACATGTGCTCGCATACCGCTAAGTGTTTCCTGTGTGTGATGGCATTTCTGTGTTCTTTATAACGTGTTTCCATCCTCCTTCCTGTCAGTTCTACGTAATTTGCTTCACATCCTGTTTCTTGGCAAGAAAAATCGTACACTCCTGATTTTGAGTATGGGTTTGGTTTATTTAAATTGCTGTTATGGAGGTGCTTATCTAGTGCGTTGTTCGTTCTGAATGCTACTTTGATTCCTTTTTTTATTTGATCTATCTTACTAACAAGAAATCAAGTAATGGTTTTAAGTTAGAACGACTGATGGCGCCGGGGAGTACTTAGACGCAACATTAATGACTAGAACTAGGAAATAGCAACCAGAGTGCACTACTGCCACTTGCAACAAACTTAAGTCTAACGCTTTTCTGGCGCTTCAGTCTGGTGAGCGCGTGCGGAATCTTTAACCGTTTAGCATAGCTTATGACCCATGGGGTCATGACATGTCTTGGTACGCTGTTATTAAAAGTTTCTTTTGGTGACAGGTAAATACCGAGTCCTTGTTTGAAGGGTGCTAGCTTCATGTTAGAGTTTCTAGTGCCTATGACTATGGCTTCCATAGTCTTATTGTGTCGATTACTTTAACCCAATTGTTGTTTGTCTTCCTGAGTAGACTTAATTGCCCAATCAACGACGCTGGCACCGCCGAAAAGCGATCCGAGGGTCGCGGGTCTGACAAACCAAGCGGGTAAAAAGCCAGCTCGTTTTGGGACAGGAATCACTCGGCCATGTTCTAAAAACCGTCGTTTACTTTTCAGATTCACACGCAATCGTACTGCTAGGAGTGCTTTTTTAACAGCCAGCACTTTATTTTTTTGCCTCGTGTGGCCATCTGTATCGCGTTAAAAATAGCTTTAAAGCCACCCTTTTGCGATGACTTGTCTTTTTAGTTTTTTTCACCATGTATCTTTGTTTCAACATGGTGGAAAACCTTTTAGAAGAAAGTTTAAGTCACAACTAACACTTTTCTAGGGAAAATATCTCTTGATAGGCTATTTAATTTTCATTGGTTGTATATTCGAGTTCTACATAAAGCGGAAAATAGTTTATACGATTTCCTCCTTGTTTTTCCTCCAATGTTGGAACCAAATGGAAAGATAATTTATCACCAACTCTCACGGTATGATCAATAAGTAGTGACATGGCACTATTGTTTAATCGTATCGATAAATGTCTTATATATGTGGTATATTCCATAATACGAATACTACCATTATACCGTAAGCTGTAACTCGTTGAGCTAGAACGTAAAACATAGCCTACGTAAGGTCTTGACTGTCTTTCACAGGCAATCGGTTTGTAATGTAAACTAGGAATAAGTGGTCTTGCGGTTTAATAAACGAGGATACATAGTATTCCACAAATTGTTTGGATGTTACCTCATGGTGCTGTATGGGGTATAAAACGTCGGCTAATCATCTTCGCTTCATGTGTTAATTATTCTCTTTGATTTCACACACGGTATCCATTTTTGAGGTTAAAGACCGTTTGGTACAGACATCTTGCGGGCCCACAGGGTCACCTACGTGAATAAAGCGGTCATCATTAGCGGAATAACCATTTATGATTAGGCCAGGGACAATGCGATATATTCCTTTTACATTGTTATCGACATACCTTTTCGTAGATAAATCTGTAGAGACTAGAGGATGTTTTACATGAGTCAACCGCTTTCCATTAAAAAGGTAATCTCCCTCTTTAGTGCGTGGCACTACCGAAATATCAACATAGTGTTTATTGGCCGGGTCAGTCTCTTGTTTGGGATCATTTAATGAGGTGGCCTTGACCTTGGCCATTAATGCACGTGCAAAGAAATCCATGGAACTACTCTTTCTGTGACAGTGCTTGGTTCCGTGTATATAGACCGCATACTAGCATATTTTACAATTAGTTACTATAAAGATTATTAAACATCGAGAGTCCCTCCCCGTGGTGGACATGGTTTCACATCACTTTCCTACATCATGTGAAAACGTCACGGTTCACTGTTTCCGTCTTCCAATCGGTGCCTCATTGTAAGGCGATTGGGCTGTGGAAAGACAAATCTTTTACTCCCGCTCATCACAGCTCCAAATGGTTTGCATTTTCAAAATATCTCTATTTTTCAAAATCCCTCTACCAACCACTCTATGTGTTCATGGAACAGGCCATGTCTGAATTACGAACCGAAAATATGGGTTACTTCACGTTTTCAATGCAAGAACATGTTATTGCACCGGATGAGGTAAGGCCTGATTCACATATAATATTCGATGATGTGTCTACAGAACGACAAGCTATCATCCAAGCCTATTTCAGCACGGGTCGTCACAAACATATCGACTGCATTTATCTAGGACAAACTTATTCCAAAATCTCAAAACAACTCATTCGTGATAATGCCAACGTGATTGTTTTATTTTGGCAAGATGAGCGGAACATGCGTCACATTTATAACAAATATCTCAATCCCGATATGACCTTTCAAACCTTTACTCAGAATTTCGCCAAGTGGTGGAACACTCAACGGCATGCTGTCTGGTTATCGATAAACAAAGTGATATTAACCAGGGGCGTTATCTCTTGGGGTTTGATCATTTTATTCATATTTAAGGGGCTACCTTAGTTCCTCCTATATCATTTCTTCAGTCACCATGACAACAGCAGGGAGCCAATTAAAAAACATATTATTATCGCAAAAAAATATTCGTCGAAAGTTTCGTGAATTGAAACGCTCGCGTGCAGATAGTGGTTTGTTTATTGAGCACCATTTAACTCATCCTCTAAAAGTCACGTTGAAACAAGCTTCCACGTCTGAAAAGCCTACAACAGTTTCAAAAGCAACGCAGACTATGCAAGAGATCACTGTGGAAAAGGAACAGAAGGAACTGGATATTTCTAGTGATGTTGAGGATGAGGTTTTAAAACCAGCAAAACCATTGCCACTCCCGCAATTTCTGAAAGAGTAGTGATTGCCGAAACGCCTACAACTTCCAGAGACCCTAATTTGTCAGACATACCGGTATTGTCTACACCAGAATATAAAGCTCAGCTAAAAATCATTCTGGTAAAAAAAATACGGTGCTCTAGTGTCACCCTACAGTACTTCAAAGATTTATTTACAAAAAGCAGATACCTCCTATGGTGTTTACTATAAAGATGATAGTTTCCGGATTGGTATTTCTGATATCAAGTTCGGTGATCATGTGGTGTCAATTGTAGCACGGACCTATGGAGTGTGATTAGACATTACCCAAAGAATAAAGTCTTAATAGTACCTGATACGTTGTTTCTCTACGATAAATACATAGCAAAACTGGAAAAAGGAAGGAAGCTTGTAGTTTATCGTGACCGTTAATCTCGCGATCATAAGCCACGGGACCTCCATTTTACGTGGAATCCGAACCACAGGCCATGGCATTTCACATCGAAAATCTCACATGCATTGACCGGGAATCGAACCCGGTCCGCCTTGGTGAGAGGCATACAGCTAGACCGCTGAGCCACCACGCCCCTGCAAAACTGGCGACGAGGACGGGATGGAAGTGATTTTGAGAAATCAAACTAAAACCAACCTAGTGCTTAAGAAAACCTCTGTGTGCGAATCTCACCAATGGTTCCGTATAACCTAACTCATTTGATCCAAGGGCTTCCAATCCTATGTGGATAGTTCGTCCCACAAATTCTTTCCTTATTTTCTTTGCATTCCTAGGTTAAGCTTACCTAGGCTACACAATATTAAAAGGTGAGAGGCAAATCTCACCGCAGTTTTACTGTAGAACGGATGATGGATACGATGCAGAAAATGCAGGCACAACAGGCAAATCTACAACAAGCCTTAACTCAGGACAGAGGTACAACAGCTGAAATAAGTGGTATTAGTTTACAACAATATGACGAAGTTAACGAAACATTTGACAGCTATATACAAAGGCTGCAAAATTACATTAGTGTGAAAACTGTTATAAATCATACTAAGACAAATATTGCTAAACTGCATTGGACTCAAGCACTATCAAATCCTAAAGAACATTACAGCTCCAAATACTCCGGAAACTAAAACATATAAAGACCTCATAAAGCTATTAAAGGACCATATTGCACCAGAACCTTTTGAAAAGGCACAGCAGCGTAAATTTTGCTTATGAACGCAGCATGAGCATGAATCTATCTCTAATTATATCGCTGGTCTGAAAGAATTAGTAGGAAAATGCAACTTTATCTGCAGCAATTGCAATACTACAACGTTTGTAACCCACTTGCGTGTTCAGTTTATACGGGGTGTGCGGAATGCTGAAATTAAAGAAAAATTACTACAAGAATCCGAAGATACAAAATTCGAGGATATCGTTCAAAAGGCATTAGCAATTGAAACGTCAAAATGTGAAAGCAAGGAAATGGATCAAGGAAACAATTCTAATATAAATAAAATATCATTGAAGAAAAATGCATACAACAAAAACACAAATATGAGTAAATCTACAGTTCATTCTGAAAAAGAACATAACAACAATAGCACACAAGGAAAGAAAATATATTGCTATAGTTGTGGAAAAGAAAATCACACAGCTTACCAATGCAGAGTCAAACAGAAGTTGTTCTGTAAGAAATGTAATACAAGAGGGCATGCACAAAATGTGTGTTTTAAAGATCAAAGACAAATCGATTGGGAGGTTGATGATAACTCATCCTCGGAGGAGATTAACGATGAACTATAAGAGATACATAAATTAACTATTCAGAATTCTACATATGGGGACAAATTTAAAATTTCGTTAAAAATCAATGAAAAAAATACACACTTGGGAAATGGATACAGGAGCGGCAGTTCGGCAGATATAACAAAAAGAATTTTCAGGACCTGAAACTACAACATATTAATATAAAACTGAGAACTTACACAGGTGAAATCATACAACCTATGGGAACTTGCAACCTAAAAATAAGATACAACAAGAAGTTCCGTGACGAACTAAAGCGCCTACTTTTCTTAAAATTTAAGATTCATGCCAATGATTAATCTATATGGATCTATCTAGAATAATGACGAAATTAAGTTGGTAATATCGAAATTTCTAATTAGTTCGAAAACTGTATACCTGGCATAATAAAGCCTAATAGAGAACTACAGTTTGGCAGCCCTGGCGACTGAATATATTCTTAGTTCCATCTCTTAAGGAACAGAATACAAAATTTGGTTGAAGTCCAATGTATAGCATGGACGTTACATGCAGTTAAACATTGGATCTAACAGCGCGCGTAAAATCATGTTGGCAACAATGACATACATGTATTGGTCAGATATAATCTGAAATAATATGATATATTGTTGAGTCAATTTTGAATGAAATCCATTAGTTAGTACAGAAGTTACATGTATTTTAAAATTGGACCTATCAGCAGGCTTAGAATCATGTTGGCAGCACTGACGTATATTAGTTACTCCAAATTAATCTAGAATGCCAGGTACTATACGTGTGCAAAGTTTAGAGCTATTGGCTTGCATACTTTCTGATATATTTATATTAGGGTAACAAAAATAGAGACAGCACATATTAACAGTTGGCAGCCCTGGTTACTCTGAAGTATCGGCATAGTCATATCTGTTATGGTACACATAGCACACACGAAATTTGGTTGAAATCCAAATGATAGTATGGAAGTTACATGTATTTAAAGTTGGACCTCTCAGCAGGCTTAAAATCATGTTGGTAGCACTGACGTGTATAAGTTACTCCAAATTAATATAGAATGTCAGGTACTATACGTGTGCATAGTTTAAAGCAGTCGGCTTGCATACTTTCTGAGATATGGGTATTAGGATTAAAAAAATTGAGAGCCTTTTTTTACAGTTGGCAGCCCTGGTGGCTCTTAAGAATACGCTCAGTCATATCTGTTTATGTACTCATAGCACATACGAAATTTGGTTGAAATCCAATTGATAGTGTAGAAGTTATATGCATTTAAAATTTGGACCTATCAGCAGGCTTAGAATCATTTTGGCAACACTGCCATGTGTGGCCTCCTGGAAATTAAACTGCAATACTATTATCTATATGTGTGCCAATTTTGAAATAGCTCCCACTCATATCTTCCAAGATATCCAACATGGAGCTCAAATTTCAATTGTGATTTTTCAGCAGTTGGTAGCACTGACATCATTTGCAAATATGGCCGTGAGACATTCAGGTATAGATCTTTACTTCTACCATATTTTGTTTCGATTGCTGCAGCCGTTTAGAAGTTGATAGGGGGACACACACAGCCAGACAGACAGACAGACAGAAGGGCAGACAGACAGACAGAAGGACAGACAGACACACATTTGCCCGATCTCATAAGTCTACTTTTTCCTCATTTTTGCAAAATGTGAAAAGTAGGCTAAACATAGAGGAATATATCATAGACTGTTTGTTATTGACAGAAAAGTGGATCCAGTCGTAGGGAAACAGTGGATAAGGAAACTAAACCTACACTTCGAAGTATACAAATTAAACACAGAAGAGGGAGAGATAACAGAATCGTAATTCAAAACCAGATTGGAAAAATTAATTAAAGACTACGACAAATTGTTTACAGAAGATATTGGAAAAATCAAAAATTACCAAGTTGCTTTCAAATTAAAAGAGAATTCACTCCAGTATTTTTAAAACCCAGACCAGTGCCATATACACTTAGAGAAAAAGTGGAACAAGACATAGGTAGACTGGAAAGGGCTAAAATCCTTGAGAAAGTCATTTATTCACAATGGGGCACATCTGTGGTACCTGTAACAAAACCAAACGGACAAATGCGATTGTGTGCTGATTACAGAGGGAAATTAAACAAAGAGATACAGTCAGTCTGAGAGACTAGACTTTATATCATTTCAAATGACGCATGCTACAAATGCTACACATGTTAGAAAGGCTCAGGAGGGCTTCTCGCTTAGCTCGAAGCCCCAGGACTCTTTCAACAGACTCCATTACCCATTAACTTAGGCTTCCCCTGCACTCTGCTGCATGACGTCACGCACTCGCCATCTCCGTATCGCATAACGCCAGACCCCAGGAGTAAACTCAGACTCAACAGACTCCATTACCCTTTAACTTAGGCTTCCCGCGTGGGGGCTGCATGATGTCACGCACTCGCCGTCTCCGTTCGCATAACGCCAGACCCCAGGAGTAAACTCAGACTCGGTGCATATGCACTGAACAACATGATGACGTCATACACGCCGTAACCGTGACGCATAACGGTAGACCTAAGCATAACGATGTAGTCGAAAAGATCATTTGAAATGATAAAAACTTACAAGATGATTACTACCCAATTCCTAGAATTGAAGAAATGTTTGCAAAGCTCAGTGGAGGAAAACATTTTTGCACGCTGGATATTAATCAGGCATACCTACATCTGAAAACAGACGACGCCACTGCAGAGATATAAGTCATCAGTACTTGTAACGGCACATACAAGGTAAACCGATTGACGTTCGGTGTCAAAATTGCCCCAAACATATGGCAAAGATATATGGATCAGACGCTTGAAGGACTGCCAGGTACAGCATGTTTATTCGATGATATCGCACTACATGGCCGTACATACACAGAATTACTTGAGAGAATAAGAAAGGTTTTTCAGAAACTTCATGAATTTGGCTTACATCTAAACAAAAAGAAATGCCAATTCTTCCAATCAGTGGTAAACTTAGGACACAAAATAGACGAAAACAGACTACATCCAACAGAAGAAAAAATGAAGGATATCAAAAATAGTCAACGTCCAACTGATGTGTCATCACTGAGAACATTCCTGGGGTTAATAAACTATTATCAACAGTTCATTCCAAATCTTGCAATAAAATTAAACCCTCTATATGAATTACTGAAAAAGAACAAAAATTTCCAATGGACAAGGGAGTGTCAGAAAATATTCGAAGAACTGAAAGAGGAGATTGGCGGAGGAAAATTACTTGTTCCATTTCATGTTAACTTACCTGGAAATCTTGCAACTGATGCATCACCAACCGGATTTGGAGCCATGTTGGCACACATAATGCCAGGTAAGACCTAAAGACCCATAGCTTTTACCTCAAAATCATTATCAAAGACAGAGGAAAGTTACAGTCAGCTTGACAAAGAAGCAGCTTTGATATAAGGACTCAAAAAATTATTTCAATTTTGTTATGGACGAAAAATTACTCTGATAATTGACAATCAACCATTAGCGAGAACCTTACATCCTGAAAAAAATACAACAGCAACCACAGCAATAAGACTCATACACTATGCAAACTTTTTGACTGGATTTGACTATGATATGAAAGTAAGAAAAACTACAGAGCATGCTGACGCCGAGACTAACGTCCCATCGATGTTTATTCCAAAATGGCCCTTGTTTAACCGGTGAGCCGCAAGTCAGGTCCTATGGTTACCAGTGCATTCAAGAGTTTTATTCTACAATCCAAACGTCAACCCAATATTCTGCAAACAGACCAGGGCAAAGAAATTTTCACCAAATCTTTAAGTATTCACCATTTCACCACGTACAGTAATTTAAAGGCTAGTGTTGTCGAGCGTTTTAATCGCACGCTTAAGGCTAATATGTGGAAAGAGTTCACGGCTCGGGGATCCTATCGCTGGACAGACTTAATTCCTGAGCTAGTGTCACGTTACAATAATACCAAACATACAACTATTGGCACAAAGCCACGACTTGTAACAAAAAATATTCCACGCCTGGATAAACTCTTTAATCCCATCAAAACTGCCGATCCTAGATGCCACCACCTTAAAATAGGCGACCACGCTCGCAACAGCAGGTTCAAGTCTGTTTTCGACAAAGGTTACACGCCCAACTGCAGTACTGAAATTTTTCGTATTCGTCAAGTAAACCTCTACCATCCAGCTACTTATTTCCTTCAAGACCTCAACAATCAACGCATACAAGCAGGGTTTTATCTCTAGAACTTAAAAAACACAGTTTCAAAAACATTATCTAGTGGAAAAAGTGTTAAAATCCTCTAAAAGCAAATTGTATGTTAAATGGTTGAGATTTAGCCCTTCCTATAATTCTTGGATCAATAAATCTGATTTAGTGTACACCATTTTTCATTTAATAACCAAACCCATAACCAATAATCCCAGAATTATAAAAGGGGTCACCCGTGGCCCGTACCTCTATCAGGCCTGAGAACGAGTTGAAATGGCCAAAGACTTGCCAGTGACAATAATTGAAGCCTGTAATAATTCTTTCTCTCTCTCCATAAAGAGAACTTTTCCAGTCTGTAACCCCTTGCTCAGCTTGCTAAATTCATATTTCGCCAACTTCAACAAGGCCTGACAAGGCAAAGACCTCTCTTTATAAGTCACTCCACATGCGTTATCAACAGTTTCCCACGCTTCACAATTCTGTTCTCATACACATACAAGCCCCAAGTGCAATCACAACACCTGCGTGGTTTCAGATATCGCTTAATATTTTCTCACGTACAAACATCACCAGACTAAACTTTTTAGCTTACACTATGTAAGACTGTTAAATAACTGTTCACTGCTGCCGCACAGTGGAGAGCCGAGCAATGATGTCACTTGTGTTCTCACGCTGCCGGACATTCGCTCGGCACATTCCTTAAATAAGGTGTTATCGTATAGCGCTGTGAAAGCGGCTCGCCGAGAACCAACCTCTGAGCTCGCTACCTTAGAAGCTGGCTTACAGTAATGTCTTCAAGCTAAAGAATACAAATGTTTCATTCAATAAAAGGCAATTCTGCACTAAAAAGAACTAGTAAATAAAGAAACTATAAACTACATCTTGGCTATCACAGTGTCTGCCCTAAATAAAAATCCCACTTAATAGTAATAATAATCCAGTAGTCATGTCTTTCAACAAATTTGTAAAAATAACTAATCCACGATAAAGAGGGCTTCCTTTCAATTTCGTGCTATGGCACACCTTTCTAACATTATATGTTCGGCAAATATCGGGAGAAAAAATCAATGACCTAGTAGTTTTGGGTTCTTTGGGTGAATCAATGATCTACAGTAAAGGGGGCGTAGTACCGAGTAATATGAGATATCGCACACCTTTCTAAAATTACGGGTTCGGAAAATATCGGTAAATATGACGATAAGCTAGTAGTTACGTTTTTATTTGTAAAAATCTGTAAAAATAAGTGGTCCATAAAAAGGTAAGAATAAAAGCCATGTTAAAACGAGCCGTCACACAAGTCTCTATGATTAGGGGTTCGCTAGATATCGGGTTGACTACCGCCAGGTGCTCACCACTAGTCACGTGCGCGTGGCGGCCGTGACGCTAAACAGAGCCCCTACAGTCTCACTACTACCATTTTTTGTCCCATGGATATAGGACTTATTCTGGGGATAAAGGGGATAGAGACCTTTGGCTTAAGCACACATAAAACGTTCTGTGATTATTGGTTTTAATAATATAGCCTACTTTACAAATTAAACTTTTTTGTAAAACTCTAAAAAATAAATAGTCCATGGGAAAGGGGGCTTCATTCCGAGTAACTTAACACGTGACACAAGTCTATGGAGTTACGGGTTCGCGAGATATCGAAAAAAAAAACGAACGCAAGGAACAATCGGGATCAATAAATGGGTGACGCCCCTCTGCCCTTTGAGCAAATTTAAAATTATCCATGGTAAAGATGAGTTAATTCCCAGTAAAATGAACCTACATACATCTTTGTACAATTATTCATTCCCAAAAATCTTGTGCCAATTACCTACTATGTTTGGGTCCTTTGGTGAAATTAAAAGTAAATAATCGATAAATAATAATTTTAAAAGCCCACCATCTTACAAGAGCCGCTAGTGCGCATGCATAAAAAAACACTATTTCACCCTCGGGTGTGGGTAGTTTTTATCTCGGGGTGGAAATAAGTAGTCCATAGGACACAAGTCTAGCATTACTGGTTGGTGAGATATTGGAAAAATTACATACGTGAGGTGATGTAAAGTCGGGTGAAATAAAATGGGTGAAGCAGAAACCCCATTGCTACACTACTCCCTAATATTATTTTTATTTTATTTATTATATTGTGTTGCTCTAATTTGTATGCAAGTGCTTAATACTCATACGTAATTCACACACCCTTATAAAAAAATCATACCGGTACTCATACGGTATAATATAATTGAAACTGTGAATCATAATGTTACGTGTTAGTCCTAGTAGCACGTTCGTAAATTGGATCACAGTAGCTAGAAAGCACAACACAATTGGCCCTTTAAAGAAATAGGTTTTATTGTAGGTCTAACAAGTTACAGTACACCATAAACACTTGGAAACCAATGGGCAGTCTCAGTCAGGTCCCTCCCTTATGGAGTTCACTCACCTCCTTTTCAAGGGGCGTGGTGGCTCAGTGGTCTAGCTGTATGCCTCTCACCAAGGCGGTCCGGTTCGATTCCCGGTCAATGCATGTGAGATTTTCGAAGTGAAATGCCATGTCCTGTGGTTCGGATTCCACGTAAAAAGGAGGTCCCATGGCTCATAATCACAAGATTTACGGTCACGTAAAACTACAACCTTCCTTCCTTCCTTCCTCACCTCCTTTTCAGTTGCTCGCAGAAGTCAATCCCTCCTAATGAGGCTGGCTGGCTGGCTAGAAGTAACGGCACTCTTCCTCATGTAAACAAGCCACAGTACGACACTCACTTGTACTGAATGCACACTGTCTCGCCGTCGGCAGGCTATCCTGACTGTGTGTTACCAGCGATTTGCGAAACAAGAAGACAGGCAGTACAAAGAGACCGTCTCGAATATTCGTGGCCCTACTGGTGTTGGAATTCTCGAGAACCGTGAACCCTGGTCCGCTCTGGAAACATCCATTGAAACACCAGCCCCGCTATATAAGCGACCTGGCCAGCGAGGGGAGCGAGTTTTTGAGGACAGTGTTCTTGAGCGAGTGCGACAGTAGTTGGTGACGTGACGTGAGAAATTACGAAACCCAAGTGAGGCTGATTCTCTTGACAGCGAAGGAGTGTGAATCATACGGAGGGACTGTGTATTTGAAGAGTGTGTGTTTTCCAGTGCGACAGTGGTCACTGTGGTGGATTGCGAAACGCAGTGGACTGTTTTCCTAGCCTGCGGACGACGAGACAGTGAACATTCAGAACAAGTGAGTGTCGGACTGTGACTTGTTTACATGAGGAAGAGTGCCGTTACTTCTAGCCAGCCAGCCTCATTAGGAGGGATTGACTTCTGCGAGCAAGTGAAAAGGAGGTGAGTGAACTCCATAAGGGAGGGACTTGACTGAGACTGCCCATTGGTTTCCAAGTGTTTATGGTGTACTGTAACTTGCTAGACCTACAATAAAACGTATTTCTTTAAATGGCCAATTGTGTTGTGCTTTCTACCTACTGTGATCCAATTTACGAACGTGCTACTAAGACTAACCCGTAACAACTGGTGTCAGAAGTGGGATTAAGAACCCAAGCACAACACCTGAAGGTCCTGGTTTCAAAACCCGTGCAGGTCATTTTACCACAGTTCACTAATTCTCCTGTGAGTGCATGCCCATTACCAGACAAACAACTAAAATGGAAGAGCAGTTGCAAGCACTGCTAGAAAAGTTGAGTGGCATGGAAACCCAGATAGAAGACGGCCAGAAGAACTTAGCAGTGGGCCTGAAGAAGATGGAAGACGGCCAGAAGAATTTAGCCGAGGACTTAACTTCCAAATTAGAAGACGGCCAGAAGAATTTAGCCAAGGACCTAACTTCTAAATTAGAAGATGGTCAGAATAAGTTAGCCGAGGACCTCACTTCCAAATTAGAGGACAGCCAGAGGAAGATGGAGCACAGCCAGAATAAATTAGCAGAGGACCTAAGCGCAAAATTCTGGATGGCCAGAAAAATCTGGACGAGTGTCTGCTGACGAAATTAGAGGAATGTCAAAGGAAATTAGAAGAGGGTCCACGTCAGGAAGTCACAGCCGTAGAAAAGAAGTTCGACGCCTTACAAAAGGAAGTTGCCGAGCTGCGCCAACGCCTGCTGACAGGGGTGGAAGAGAAATTCAACGCTTTACAAAAGGAATTTGCTGAGCTGCGCCAACGCCCGCCGACGGGGATGGAAGAGAAATTCAACACTCTTCAAAAATACAGTCCGTCCGTCGCTGGCCAGGTCGCTCTTATATAGCGGGGCTGAGACTCAATAGATGTTTCTAGACTAGACCAGGGTTCACACCTTCTCGAGCTTTCCGATACGGGACGGGCCACGAACCTTCGAGAGAGGGGTCTTTTGTCCTCGCTGTTCGTTGCGTAAACTGCTGGGGTAGCCCGCGGCGAGCTGGAGTTATGTGCGAGGCAGTGAAGCAACCCAGCACTCGTAACACCAATATAAACACCAACTATACACACTTCATTTTTTGTAGTTAGATAATATCTCTATATATATAAGAATGAAAGTTTGTCTGTTTTTCTGAATTTCTATGGAAATTTGCGTTATTTACGCGATTTAGACTGTTTTATGACGGATGCGCGCGAAAATAATTTTTTTGTCTGTCTGTCTGTCTGTCTGTTTGTCTGTTGACAAGTATGTTCCCTTATAACTCGAGAACGGCTGGGTGGATCAACGTAAAATTTGGTACAGATATCCTTCAGAGGCACGACACTAATCATTGATGTAACTCTTCTCTGTAGCTCCAATAAAAGGGGGCCTACGCCCTTAAAACACTTGCTGAAATAGGCGTAGAAGGGCGGGACAAAGCTCATTTTCAGCCCCTCAATGTGAGAAATGAAACTCGGGGGCCCTAGGGCCCCCGAAAACCACCTTTTTAGGCCCTAAAACCAACCGTTTTTGAGATATTCCCAGAAAACTAATTTCATTTAATACAATAATGAAAGAATGCAATCCGGTAACCATGGCAACAGAAACTCACAGGTCCATCTATTGCTGTAAGACGCAATACAATTCCATTTATTACATTACTGAGATAGTTTGCAAACGGTGATAAGGTTATAACGGAACAAAATCAAGCTTTAAAATTCAGCAATACATAGGGTAAAATGCGCTTAAGGGGGTCAAGGGGTACTCTAGAATTTTTTCACGCGATTTACACGTACGGGTGTGGTACGGAAGGTCTATTACGTTCCTATCTCTATATTGTTATATTATTATTATTATTATTATACTACGGCCTACAACGACGAGACAAGGCTTATTTTCTGCCCCATGGTGTCAGAAACAAAACTCGGGGACCCTAAATAGCCGTAAAGGGTTCCCGAAAACTACATTTTAAGCCTCTAATACCAACAGTTTCTGATATTCCAAGAAAACTAATTTCATTTAATAAACTAATGAAGGCTTGCCTCCGTGGCTTAGGCGGCAGCACGCCGGCCTCTCACCGCTGGGTCCGTGGTTCAAATCCCGGTCACTCCATGTGAGATCTGTGCTGGACAAAACGGAGGCAGACAGCTTTTTCTCCGGGTACTCCGGTTTTCCCTGTCACAATTTCATTCCAGCAACACTCTCCACTATCATTTCATTTCATCTGTCATTCATTTAATCATTGCCCCAGAGGAGTGCGACAGGCTTCGGCAGCCGGCACACTTCATATCCTCGCCGCTAGATGGGGGCTTCATTCATTCCCTTCCTGACCCGGTCGGAGACTGGAAGCAGGCTGTGGATTTTCATTTTCAAACTAATGAAGGAATGCACGCCAATAGCCATGACAAAAGCATCTCAAAAGGTGACATCCAAGTTTCCATCTATTTCTGCAAGAAGTAATGCCACTCCATTTATTAAATTTCTGTAAACGTTTGCAAATGGCAATAAGGTTATCACGGAATCAACTAAAACTGTAAAATTCATCAATGCGCTTAAGGGGGTCAGGGGTTACCATATATTTTTTCACGCGACTTAAACGTGCGATATGTCGTACAGAAGGTCTATTATATCTCCAAACAGCAACATGAAGTGTATTGCGTTTCGTCTACGAGGTTTTCAATTTTATTTTCACGTCAGGAAGTACACGTTAGGTAGGCTAAATTTATTTTCTGACGTGAGCATATTTTAACTAATCATTTATATTTGTCGACAAACAGGTTCCAAGCCTCTAACCATTGCAACAGTAGCTCAATTGATTACGTTTGGCTATTAATACCAAAGACCGTTCGAAGAATGGGTACTTCTGCTAGTTTGTGTATAAATTTAAACCTAAACACAGTAATCAATATCTGACAATGACCGCTTGAAGTTCGAAGGGCGTAATCCTAAAATTGCCCCATTATACGAGGGCTGAATTTTAAGTAAGGGCCATTTTTTTGTTTTAATTAACCGAACATTTTATTTTGGAACCACATTTATTTTTAGGGTTTACATACCTTCCTCTATTTTTCTACATAGTCGCCTTGTTTATTTAGGCACTTGTCATACCTTAAAACTAAGTTCTGAAATCCCTCTGCATGAGAGTTTGCCGCCTGCTCTGACAACCAAGAATTCACGGCTGTTTTCACTTCTTCATCGTCGGCGAAGCGCTTCCCACCAAGATCACGTTTCAGCTGCGAAAAGAGGTGGAAATCGCTCTTAAGGGGGTCAGGGGTTACCACAGGGCTATACAGTGGGTGATCCAAAACTTCCCACCCAAAAGAGTCAATCAGTTCCCGAGTCCGGGCAGCAGTGTGAGGTCTTGCGTTATCGTGAAGGAACAAAATTCCCTTCTTCAGCATGCCGCGTATTTTGTTCTGAACTGCACGTCGGAGTTTGGTCAAAGTTGCGCAGTAGGCTTCTGCGTTGATCGTCGTTCCTCGTGGCATAAAGTCCACTATCAAAACACCACGCCTGTCCCAGAACACAGTTGCCATGATCTTGCGCTGTGACGGCGTTTGTTTGGGTTTGACCTTGACAGGAGAGGTTGAGTGTCGCCACTCCATTGACTGTTGCTTGGTTTCAGGAGTGGAATGGGATACCCATGTTTCATCTCCTGTGATGATTCGACTCAACATGTCATCCCCTTCTTGGGCATAACGAGTTAAAAAAGTGATGGATCTGGCCAATCTCTTTTGTTTGTGGTCTTCTGTGAGGAGTCTGGGTGCCCATCGAGAGCACAATTACCTGAACTTTAGGTTTTCAGACACAATTTTATACAGTACAGACCTAGACACTTGAGGAAAATCCATTGATAGAGTGGTTATCGTGAATCTTCGGTCATCGTGAATGTTCGTGTCAATTGCAGTCACCAAGTCATCAGTGATCACAAATGGTCGACCTGAGCGTTCATCGTCACGAAAATTTTCACGGCCACTTTTGAACTCGCGTACCCATTTTCGCACTTTCCCTTCCGTCATTGCATTATCACCATACACCTCACAAAGCTGACGATGAATGTTTGCAGCCGACATGTTTCTTGCACTCAAAAAACGTATCACAGATCGTACCTCTCACGCGGTGGGCGAATCAATAATCTTGAACATTGTAAAGATGCACAGTTCAGCGTAAAGGTTAGCTACACAGCTGCAACTGACGCCTGCTTGTTCGCAAAGGATGCCGGGAGGTAGCGCGCACCCTTATTGTGGCGTGCGCACTAACTACGGGCTTAAAAAACGGCCCTTACTTGATAGTGATCATAACTAATACATGTATTTTTTTTCAGGAGTATTATTTACTTATAATTCATATACAAATGTACATTGTACCCCACACAATCATAGAAAAATCGTGTTCACCGACTGAAGAGTTACAACTGCCAATGTACATTCAGCGTGTACAAGTTTGCCTACCAGCAAGATATAGAATGGCATTCCCCTTCCAATACAAACTTTAAGATAAACTTAAGAATTCACAGAGAATAAAGCCCAGGCAATTACCGCCTCTTAAATATGCCAATGTGTACAACAGTAACAAAACTTCACTGGTTAGGTCTCTTCACCACCTTTGACTTTGCAGGAAAATACCTAGAATATGATTAATTAGGTTTTTTTTTTTTTAGCGGTGGAACTACTTGGTCATCAAGGAAGTTACATATTGCATTTGAGCTCTACAGTAGCATGCAATATACTGTGTCCAAAGTTCAGTTAAAAATAAAAATATTGCTGCAACCTACCTGCTTATTAAACTACTGGATTCATTTGTAATGTTTCGTCTTTTTCAATATTGCTTATCACCTTCTTGATAAACATTATCTCACGTAATTGATACCTAGGCCTAGGTATAATTTGTCCATCATCCCCTACTTCATTTCCCTCCAACCTTTCATACGAAATCAATTTGAGAAATTGACGACGACCACAATACCAAAGGGTGTACGGCTCCAGCAACGGGTCACCAATCATCCTGAAGAAAGACATAAAGAAGAATAATGTGCAAAACGTTTCAGGCAGAAATGTGGAAAAGGAACCCATCAAAAACAAAGAGCAATTGATTTGAGTAATTTATCTGCAAAATGATTGGCTTCAACCGATAGCAAACTGTTCTGAATCAGGAAAGCAGCAAGTTCGGAGATCGGAGGTACAAATCCTGGTGCTGGCAGTAGCCATCCTGAGTATGGATTTTGTCTGGGTTTTCCACACTCCTTCCAGGCAAATGTCGAGTAATACCTTATTTCATGCCCCGGCCCCATATTTACAATTATTATAGAAACACAGGTTATCAGACAAAAAGGAAAACACACCTAAATACATGGAGCTGATGATCAAGATGTCCCAAGTCCCTAAAGCAAATGAACAACAATATACATAGGGAAGGCCATTAAAAGGTTAATAACATTGTTACCATTTACTTTTAATTCAATTCTATAAATTTGGACCACCTCGTGGTGTACCCGATTCCCAGCTCTGGTAAGAAATGTAATTCTGGTCTGAGGGCTGGAGTGGGGTACACTCAGCATCGTGAGGCAAAACTCAGAAGAAGTGATTCTGATTCCCACCTCATCCATCCTGGAAGTGGTTTTCAATGGTTTCACACTTCTATGCCAGCCAAATGCCGAGATGGTTCCTAACTTAAGGCAATAGCCGCCTCCTTTCCAATCTTCACCTCCATTACAATCACACACACTACTACACACCCCACAATAACATAGTTTATCAGACAAATTCTATACACATACACAGCCAAGTACATGGGGCTAAATGACCACGGTGTTTCAAAGCCCCTAAATGAATTAACAACAATACATTTTAGCACTCTTTGAGGGAGATTGGCACCATGAGCAAACTGCTTCATTTCACATGGCTGAATGAAAGCCAGCAGTCTAACTCTGCAAGCAACAAGAGCATAGAAGCTGTATTTAATCCTTAATAACTTCCACATTAAGCAAAAGCAAATTAGACGATCCTCATCATTTCTTCCAATTTGAGCCAAATCCAGGTCTACCGGTTGTTACACCACCCTTGTTAGCAGAAGCCCTTGTAACTGTATCTATTTTTTTCTGTCTTTGAGTTTAATTAATTAATATAATGAGATGAGCATCCTGTTTATCTACAGATATATCAAAAAAATTATCGCAATTGGGGCTATTGCCACAGTAGCAAACTACAAAGGATTATGCCATTATCATCGCTGGAGCAAACGACGTATACAGGAACGAGAGTCAAAAGGTAATCAAAGATTTAAAGGGTACATTGCCATCCATGAATAACACTAATGTAATTGTTGTAAACATTCCGCAGAGATATGACCTAATTCCCAAATCATGAGTAAATATAGAAATAGAGGCTACAAATGGAAAAATTAATAAAATTTGTAAGAGTTTTCCAAATGCCCAAATTATAGATGTAAGTAAAATAGACAGGAAATTACACACTCGGCATGGCCTAGACTTAAATAGGTTAGGAAAAGAGTATCTTAGTGATGAAATCTGCAAAATTGTAAATTCAAATGGTAAGAATAGTTCAACAGTAATATCTTTAGAGTGAAAGCAGGGAAACTGGTAAAAGAAGCCAAACGTGAGGTTTGGCATTCAGATGAGTATCTTTTGATGTCAAATTTAACTGAGTGCAACAATGGTATTTTGAATTTGTCTAGCAACAATAATAATAACAATTATGATAATAAAAATGTAAATAAATAGGCAACACAAGCTTGCAAAAGTAACGAATTTAAAATTTACCACCAGAATGTTCAGTCTCTCTATAATAAAATTGATTACTTAAATCTAATGCTTAAATGAACTTAAAGACATCTCAGCACTATGTATTTCAGAACATTGGCTGGAAGATGAACAACTCGAAGTAATTCAATTCCCATGGTTTATACTAGTTAGTAAATACTCTAGATCTAATATTAGCCATGGTGGTACTTGTATCTTCTTAAGAAATAATTTAGAACATGAACAGTTAACAGCTTATGATTATCTAATTATGGAACAGAATTTTGAATTCTCTGCCGTAAAAATACAGCAGTTTAAGTTAATAATTGTATGCGTATACCGTTCACCGTCAGGAAATTTTCGTTTATTTACAGATAAATTAGAATTGTTACTCAATAACATGAACAAAGTAAATTTCGATATAATAATTTGCGGGGATGTAAATGTGGATTTCTTAAAATGTGATAGAAATTGTGAATTATTAACACATGTACTAATTTCCTATGGACTGAAACCTACAATAAACACCCCAACAAGAATAACAAAATTTAGTAAAACCACTCCTGATCAAATTTTTATAAATACAGATAAATATCACCATTCAATAGAAATCTATTTTACGGGTTTTAGTGACCACCATGGACAAATACTGAGTTTTGAAGTACCCGAAAAAGTCAATAATAATGAAAATGGAATAAAATCAAAGTGCAAGTCATTCACTGCAACAAAAGTTACATATTTCAATGACTTATTAAATAAGGAAACATGGTCCTAAATTTATAAACTAGGATATGTATATGATAAATTTAATGTATTTAACAGTACCCTTAAACACTATTTTGAACAGCATTCCCCTTTAAACAAAGAACTATTCAAAATAACAAAGCTAGCAATTGGATAACAACAGAGATTATAAATTCATGTCAAAGAAAGAAATTTCTACACAAATTATATAAACAATACCACACAACATCTGAATTCAATTTGTACTACAACAAATACACTAGCATATTAAGTAAGGTAATAAGACTAGCAAAGAAAATGCATAATGATAATTTTATATCTCAATAATATATACCATACTAATTTAATACAGCTGAAGAGTTCGTGTGTTTGTGAGTTTGTGTGTTTATGTGTTTAAATGCGCTAATCTCTGGAACTACCAGTCGGATTCGAACAATTCTTTTTGTATAGGATAGCCAGATTCAAGAGGAATAGTTTAGGCTATGTTAAATTTCAGACAGGCCACTCCATTCCCTGCATTTAGGCCCTTTTGCACAAATCTACACCGTTTCACCGTTCAAATAACTTGACGGACATATTGTCACTAGGCGACAACGACTAACACTGTATCATGATAGTCAACGCCGCACCATTGATGGACAGGTTGTCACTAGGCAACAACGATTTACTCTGTATCATGATAGTCCAGTAAAATTTGCTAAAGGACACATGGGAAAACTGACCGATTGACAATCAAGGATTGTATTGGATTGTAGTATTCTCTATGCTATCGTATGCACAGTTAATATTTCATTTTCGGGGCTTAGACATCGTGGTCATGTTGCCCCATGTACATGGGTGTGTGTGTAGAATTTTTGTGATAACCTGCGTTATTGTGATTGTTGCACTAGAATGTGTAAATACGGTATAAAGCTCAATGTTGGTTTGTATGTTTGTTATTTATACAAATCTACAACGTTTCAACGATCTGAACCAAAATTTGTATACTTACCCTTTGGGACCCTGCGAGTAACACTGTTTATTACATGAAATTTCGGACAGACCACTACATTCCCAGCAGTTAGGCCCTTTGGCATAAATCTACACCGTTTAACCGATCTGAACCAAAATGTGTATTCTTACCCTTTGGAAACCTGCGAGTAACACTGTCTACATGAAATTTCGAACAGACCACTCCATTTCCTACATTTAGGCCCTTTGCCACAAATATACACCGTTCCTCCGATCTGAACCAAATTTCACATACTTACCCTTTGGAACCCGACGAGTAACACTGTCTACGTGAAATTTCGGACAGACCACTCCATTCCCTGCATTTAGGCCCTTTTTCACAAGTCTACATCGTTTCACCGATCTTAACCAAACTTAATGTACTTACCCTTTGGAACCCTGCGGGTAACACTGTCCACTTGATATTTAGTACAACTCTCTCCATTCCTTACATTTAGAACAACAGACAAAATGAACTTGAAAACTACGTTTTAAGGTCCTAGAGCCATTCATGTCCGTATAGTGAAACTGTAACAATATTTTAATTATTTGATTGTTGGCTGGCAATGTGAGCTGCATCACGTCACCCCTACCAGAATTGCGAATATAGTTAAACTTGCGCTGCTTATAAATTTGAGTCACTGGGAGTAATTATTGCAAGAAGATTTCTTAGGCCCCTTAAAACAGTTATCATCATGAAAATATTATGCCTCTGTGTAAGTGCGATGGTGTTGGTGCAGTACATGGAGGTAATCAGCTGTAATAAGCGTTGGTGCTTTCAGATTTACTTTCATTCATTCAGATCCTTATCCTTGAACGGTATGTGGCGATAAATGCCACTATTGCTACTTAAGGAGCTCGGGACAGCCGAAGTTTTCCAAAGTGCTCTGATTATTTTCCTATGGCACTATGTGACAAAAGACGACACTATTGATCTCTACTTTTCTAACAGACAATGAGATATAGGCCCTAGGCAGTGTCTTTTATTTCACATACTCCTTTTTCTAATCATATTTTTCAATCCGTTTGAAAATTACATGTATCAGTACTGTAGTCAATAAATAGCCGTTTCCCTATCCATTATTGTCATTATCATTACGGGAAAATGACCTGAATGTTACGTCCATTATACTGTTCTACTTATCACCCCCAGCACCACCACCACTACCACAAAAAGTTATATTTTTAAAATATTTTTTTCTGTTAGTTTAAGTATTATGTGCCAGTTCTGTAGTAGTATTCATTATCTATTATCTATATATATAAAGCTCAATGTTTGTCTGTCTGTCTGTCTGTCTGTCTGACTGTCTGTCTGTCTGTCTGTTATGTATACAAATCTACACCGTTTCACCGATCTGATCCAAAATTTGTATACATACCCTTCGGAACCCTGCGGGTAACCCTGTCCACTTGAAATTTCCGACAGACCACCCCATTCCCTGCATTTAGGCCCTTTGTCCCAAATCTACACCGTTTCACCGATCTCAACCAAAATTTGTATACTTACCCTATGTAACCCTGTGAATAACACTGTCCACTTAAAATTTCGGACAGACCACCCCATTTCCTGCATTTAGGCCCTTTGGCAAACTTCTACACCGTTTCACCGATCCGAACCAAAATTTGTATACCTACCCTTTGCAACCCTGCGGGTAACCCTGTCCACTTGAAATTTCGGACAGACCACCCCATTCTCTGGATTTAGGCCCTTTGGCCCAAATCTACACCGTTTCACCGATCAGAACCAAAATTTGTATACTTACCCTTTGGTACCCTGCGAGTAACACTGTCTGCTTGAAATTGCGGACATACCACTCCATTCCCTGCATTTAGGCCCTTTGGCCCAAATCTACACCGTTTCACAGATCTCAACCAAAAGTTGTTATTTACCATCTGGAACCCTGCGAGTAACCCTGTCTGCTTGAAATTTCGAACAGACCACTCCATTCCCTGCATTTAGGCCCTTTGGCACAAATCTACACCGTTTCATCGATCAGAACCAAAATCTGTATACTTACCCTTTGGTACCCTGCGAGTAACACTGTTTGCTTGAAATTGCGGACAGACCACTCCATTCCCTGCATTTAGGCCCCTTGGCTCAAATCTACACCGTTTCACCGATCTGAACCAAAATGTGTATACTTACCCTTTGTAACCCTGTGAATATCACTGTCCACCTAAAATTTCGTACAGACCACCCCATTTCCTGCATTTAGGCCTTTTGCCAAAAATCTATATCGTTTCACCGATCCGGACCAAAATTTTTATACTTACCGTTTCGAACCCTGCGGGTAACCCTGTCCACTTGAAATTGCGGATAGATCACCCCATTCCCTGCATTTAGGCCCTTTGGCGCAAATCTACACCGTTTTACCGATCAGAACCAAAATGTGTATACTTACCCTTTGGTACCCTGCGAGTAACACTGTCTGCTTGAAATTGCGGACAGACCACTCCATTCCCGGAAAGAGGACAGGGTCCGTCCCAAAGGCAATGGAAAAAAGGGGTAAAACCGGACCCGCTCAGGAAACCCTCAGGGTTGCCAGCTCCCGAACTCACCAGCCATGAGCCCTTGAGGATGTAGCACTATCCAGGGTGCATCCGAATTGGTGGGGCTACACACACCCTGCCTCCTTGAGGGTCTTGAGCAGAAGACATGAGATATTAAGAAAAGAAAAAGAAGGCTGACACCTCGAAGAATGAGGCTATCAGGAATGATTAGACAAGGGCTAATTAAGGCGGGAAAGTGAAAGAGTTGCTAGGCCTCAGATACCCTGATACCAACGGGGTCGGAAGAGAACAAGAGTTTGACCAAGGGAGACTGACAGGAAAGAGAACTGAAAGGAGCCCGGCACCAGTAAGTAGAAGCAATGCCGGACTCAGCTGGGGTCCCGTGGTCGCAAACCCACGTCCCACAAGTTGTGAGACATTGGTGGGTGGAGGGGGAGGGGGGGGCAGGTGTGAGAATATCTTGCTGATTCATCGCGAGGTGACATGAGAGAAATGTCCCGACCCCGCCGTGTTACCTGGTATTGCTGACTATGCTGATGTTCATATTGCGTCTTTGCTCAAACCCCTGTAGTGTTACGAAAGAATGAGTGATTCACCGGTCAATGTGAATAGGACCGGGAACCCCCACCCGAACGTCTGTCATCATAATATATCGTCATCATCTGCGATATTCTCAGGTTAGTGCAGCTAGGACCCGAGCAGTACTCGATAAGCTCTTTCACTACACGCATCCAGTATAGGCCTAAGCCAGAAAATAACGTTCAGACATTGGAAGACATCGAAGGTAGAAATCTGAATTACCTATATCAGATTTAAAATTACACCATGTTCGTTTAGTAGTCATTTTTCATTACCTTATTATTATCATAAGGACAAATGACCTAGATGTTACGCCCATTATACCACTAATCACCACACACAATAACTCTTCATCGCCTGTGAATTTTGAAATATTTCTTTCTACCACGGTAGTTTGCAAGTTTCTCGTGTCAATTCAACAGTAGTTTTCATTACCATCCTCATCAAAAGGGCAAATGACCTAGATGTTACGTCCATTATACTACTAAGTAACACCACAGTCTTCATCGCCTGCGATTTTTAAATTGTGTATTTCCATTAGTTTGTAAGTTTGATATACCCGTTCAGTAGTAGTCGTATTGACAGGCTATGCCAAAGGAGAAGATATCTTCATTCCCCGAATTCCTTTGATCCCTACTGATATGCCTTTTGATTTCAAGCTAATGCAATTCCCTGCATGATCCCCTCTCATGATCAGTTATACGTAGCTTGCTCAAGAGTGGGCACACCTAAACATTTATTTATTTATACACCAGAGGGAAAAACAAGGAATATCGTTTATCCTAACGCACTCCATTAATTTCAATGTTAGCTACAAACATGTTAGTATTTATTAAATAACAACTGCGAAGTGAGATGAAACATTTCTCTGAAGTTCAACCATTACATCGTATATTAGGCCGTGTTACTTTGCGAGTCATCTGTCTAGGATACTATTTAATCTACTGTTACTGTATTCATTTATGCCAATGATCTGGTTCCTCTTCTTGAGAACCTGTACCGAAACATGTAAGCCGGTCACGTAGAAAATTCACAGCGAGTGTTATGGTATATCGTACATCTCTTTTCTATTTTATTCCTTTCATTCCTTTAAAGTATCAATTTTTCCCATTCGTTGATAAGTTATATGTGCCAGTAGTCGCTTCTATGTTCATCATCACTATGTAGAAGATGTTTTGCGTCAGAAGAAAAGACAACTGGATGCTCAGGAACGTTAACGATATATCGACTGAGAAATCTGGAAGCTTCACTTGGAGGAATTGCTTCAGACATTTATCGTACAGTTTAAACCTTAACAAGACGAAACTTTTAACCAGATAGCGATCTAAGTGGAAGCTCTTTGGCAAAAAATAATCAAGTCTTTCCCGAAATGTGAGTCCTAAAAATAACTTTTTCTATTATTTTCTAAGTTTCATGTCAGTTATGTAGTAATTTTCAATATCATCCTGATCAGTAGGGCAAATTACCTAGATGTTACGCCCTCAACGTCATTGGGGGCAAATGACATAGATTTTAAGTCCATTATATTTCTAATCACCACCACATAGTCTTCTACGACTGAGATGTCACGAATTCTGGGACCGCTAACGACATATCTCGACTCGGACTGAAGACAAATATCACGAGAATGATCATTATTTTACAGAGCCTTCCCATAGTGACTTAAGTATACACATTGTCACTGGGTTTGATATTGTAAGAAATGAATACATAAATAAATATAATTTATAACGTTGAGTGTTAAGGAGACCGAAATATTATCATCATTCCACCGGGCGAAGCCGGGTACTACTGCTAGTCATCCATAAAACAAACACTGACCTGCAATAATAAAGTGATTAATAATCCAGAGGAAATAGCAAACACTTTTAATGACTATTTTCTGGAAATTCCACAAAAATTATTAAATAAATCACAGGTAAATACACTAAATTCTAATAATAAAATAAATTTATGCAGTGACTCTTTATTTATAAATCATGTCACAAGTGAAGGGGTAAGAATAGTTATAAAAGAGCTAAGAATGAATCCCTGATGGAATTTTAAAGAAATGTGCAGAAAAAAAATCCACTTACGCACTTAAAAAATCAGTTCAATTCTCTCAGGAACTTACCCGGATATTTTAAAGTTATCAAAAGTAATTCCAGTGCACAAAAACGGTTCTAAATATGAATTAGATAACTATCGTCTTATTACCTTACCAACTGATATTGCAAAAATTGTGGAATAAATCATGTATAAGAGACTGATAAGTTTTATAGTAAAAAATAAAATACTATCAAACTCACAACATGGATTCAGAACGGAAAAATCTACACATACAGCAATTTATGAATGCATTAATAGTATACTGAAATTAATTGACAATAAGGAACATGTAACTGGCCTATTCTTGGATTTATCGAAAGTATTTGATGTTGTTGACCATAAAATCCTCCTTACAAAAGTAAATCAATATGGTATTAGAGGTCTAGCTAATAAATGGATAGAATCTTACTTAACAAGGCATAAACAAATAGTAAGCTTGAGACACAAGGATGATGGAATCAGATTGCATAATGAAACATTGTCCAATGAGGGTATTATGAAATTTGGAATACCCCAGGGATCGGTTTTGGGCCCACTACTCTTTCTTCAATATATCAATTATATAACACAGAACGTTGATTCTCATAAGGAAATTTTGTTTGCAGACGATACAACACTCATAATAAAAGGTGAAACTAAACAGGTCTTACAGCAGTCTGCTGACTCTGTTACAGAAGAGTTAACCAAATGGTCACAAGATAATCGCCTCATAATAAACTATAAAAAACAGTACGGTATGTCTAAATTTCCACACTATATATAATAGGAATCCTGCGACGCCCAATATAACATTAAATGGTCATCAAATAGAAAATAAATCAGAAACAAAGTTTTCAGGACTATGGATACAACATGACTTGAAATGGAATAAACATATACAATATCTGAATACTAAACTGAACTCGATGTGCTTTGCGTTACGTATTTTGAAAACTTGCACTAGCATGCACACATTAAGAAATACTTATTTTGCTTATTTCCATTCATACTTAAGATATGGGGTATGTCACCAGATGTACTAAGCACGTTTAGGATACAAAAGAGGGCGATTAGAATTGTGGCAAATGTAAACACTAGAGAATCATGTAGACCTCTGTTTAAAGATTTAAACATTCTCCCACTGCCCTGTACTCATATCTTTGAAAGTATTATGTTTTTTAAAAGAATTTAATGAATAAAGACGTTTTTCTTAAAACAAACAATGATGTTCATAGACATAACACAAGACAAAATCAAAGCATTCATATTTCACACACACACACAAGCATATATCAAAAAGGAATTTGTCACACAGGAGTTAAATTATACAACAAACTACCCCAGTATATAAAATTTGCCCCTAAAATAAAAACCTTTGGAAGAATGTTGAAAGCTTATATGCAGTGCCATTGTTTTTACTCTGTAGTTGAATACCTTAGCATATAGGAGCGATAATTATAATTATATTTTACTTTTCTATTTTAATTGTAATACCAAGCTGTAAGTTGTTGTATGTATAGAATTAATTTTTCATATTGTGATAATAGAGTAAGATGTAAAGAGTTGTCCAATAAGATTGTATCTCTTAAGATCTGTTATTATAATAAGTTATAAATAGTTATAGTATTGAAGTTCTTTTATTTTCTATGTAATTTCTGACGTGTCCTATATCAAAAATGTATTGTATACATGTAATTGATCAAATGGATAAATAAAAATCTAAACTAATCTAATCCACACACCTAAGTACACAAAATAGTAAAATCTAACACAAAATAATAAAATCATAGTCAAACAGGAAAATCATAGTCAAATAGGAAAATCATATTACAAAAACTAGGTTAACATAACAACATATTAAAACTCAATAATATTGAACACGATCGTAGAATATCCCCGTGTTAATTACTATCATACAGTACTCACATAAGAGGGGCGATTTGGATTAATTCAGGATGATATACTGTACCACAAAATTGTATTTTGGACTGTAATACCGACTAAAATTATGAACTGACTCCTTCAGCAGTAATATTCATTAATTTATTGGAACATTTCTAAGCATGATTCTATCTTCTAGTTCTAATTTTTTATTTTAGAGAGATTACAAAAGAAAATTAGGTACCGGTATGGAAATGGTATTTTTATATGATGATGATAAGTATACAATGGGTTGAGTATTGTTTATACAATTAATTGCTTCTTACATTATGCCTACAGAAATAGTTGTTACCCTACGTTGGAAAAGCTTAGCATCTTGAATATTTAGATTAGTCTATATACATTTGCAACAATGAAGAGAATACTGTAAGTTATATTGCTACTACTTGCCATATTTACTTCTATCAAAAGCAATACCACACATCTTAAGCATCTTAGTTTCCTTTGCCAACTTATCTACCCAAATTGTTTGTCTAAAATATTGTACAAAACGGTGAAAAGAGGGTATGACCATCCAACTTGTGATCTCATAAATCTCTAAATTTATCCTAATACGGTATGCTGTCTCCTTCTTGTGATGTGATGGATCAGATTTTATCCTGTCAATGATAAACATGAATCTTCCATAACATCAAAACAATTCACAGCGAGACAGTAAATAAAGTTGGGAAGCAAGGATAAAGTGAAATGGCCATGTAAAATTATTTTTTCTATTAATTATTAGAATACAGTACTAAATAGTCAAGAACAAAATACAAAAATTGCACATGGGACCTTAAAATTGATCTGCTAAAATTCACTGACTGAGCTACCAAGATCTCCTGAGAATTCCCTCTCTATCTTATCTTCCAACCAAAACTCTCTCCCCCACCCCCTCACAAAGAAAGAAAAGAAAAAATAACCACCAAACTTTTACCATCCACCAACCTTTACTGAATGAGTTACCAAGAGCTCCAAAGCTTAATAAAAAATCTCCCTCTTTTTTAACCCATACCAAACCCTACATATAATTAGAATACAATAAATGGAACCCGAAATTTTGACCTGTATAACCAGCAAATATGAAAACAAAACACAAAATGACCCTCAAGATTTGACCCTTTACAAACGCTACTGTCTGAACTACCAAAAGTTCCTTAGCTTAATCAATAATTCTATTTATTCCCTTCAATCTCCAACCACATTCCACCCAAAAACCGAACAAAACAAAAGGACCACAAACCTTGATCTCTCTCAAAGTGCCACTGATTGAGTTACCAAGAACTCCCAAGCTTATTCAAAAATCTCTTTTCTCTATAGCCCCCAACCAAACCCCTTCCGCAAACCAAAAAGATCACCCAAATTTTGACCTCCCTCCAACCACCACTCGCTGAGCCTTTAAGTACTCCCAAACTTAATTAAAACATCCCCTCCTTCTTTAACCCCCAACCAAACCCATCTCAAAGCCAGAGACAAAGAACATAAGGACACGTAATACTTGTCTAACTGCCACTGTTTGACTACCAAGAGCTCCTGAGCCGAATCAAACATCTTCTCTTTCCCATAACCCCTAACCAAATCTCACCCAAAAAGAGAAAAAATAGCTCCCATACTTTGACTCCCTCCAGCCATCACTGACTGAGTTACTAAGACCTCCCTAGGTTATTCAAAAATGTCCCTCAACCTAGTCCCCTAACAAACTCTACCCATAAATAAAATGTAATGAACGGAACCCCAACTTTTGACCTATATAACCACCACAGATGAAAACAAACAACAAAACGAGCATAAAGATTTGACCCCCTATAAAATACACTGTCTGAACTACCAAGCATTCCCTAACTTAATATAGAATTCCTTTCCCAGTATTTTCCAGCTAAATTCCACCCAAAAACAGAACAGAGCAAAAGGACCACAAACCTTGATCTCTCTCCAACCGTCACTGACTCAGTTACCAAGAGCTCCCTAGCTGATTCAAAAATCTTCCTCTCCTTAACCACCTACCAATCCCCACCCATAAATTGAAAATAATGAACTAAACCCAAAATTTTGACCTTTATAACCACCACAGATGAAAACAAAAATGAAACGGAGCCTCAAGATTTGACTCCCTCCAAATGCCACTCTCTGAGCTACCAAGACTTCCCCAGCTTAATCAAGAATTCTTTTCCCTTTAATCTCCAACCAAATTCCACCCACAAACAGAACAAAACAAAAGGCCAACAAACCTTGATCTCTCTCCAACTTCCACTGACAAAGTTACCAAGAACTCTCATGCTTATTCATCAATCTCTTTCTTCTTTCACCCCCAACCAAACCCCATCCGCAAACCAATGGACACTAAAACTCTGACCTCCCTCCAACCACCACTCACTGAGCATTAATGAGCTCCGAATCTTACTCAAAAAATCCCCTCCTCCTTTAATCCCCAATCCAACCCATCCCAAAGCCAGAAACAAACAAAAAAAAAAAAAACATAAGGACACACAATTTTTAACGTTCCTCTCACTGCCACTGATTGAGCTCCCAAGAGCTCCTGAGCTTAAGAGTGGATTATGAACTTAGCTGAATGTTTGAGCGATGAGGAACCCGTCCTCGTGCAGCCGCTACCAACCACTGTCTGCACGGTAATGGAAGGAATGTCCTTCTTTGATCTCATTATCTCTTACCCTCCTCAGCCTTTCCCCGCATTCCTAACTGTCTATCATTGTCCCACAATAAACATAAGTTGTAATGGCCAAGTATAGACTATTCTAATATAGTGTATGTTACTGTATTCTAGACATCTTCAACTATTAAAGGTCAATTTTCATTCTCGTCATATATAAGCTAATCAGCCCTCACTAAGCGCAACCTGACTATTGTGTGTGTCTTGGAATCTTTAATACTGGCATTCATGCCTTCCTTGGTGTATTGAAGATGTGGTGCAAAGTATATTAACATGTTTCGATAAACACCTAATCTAAGCCTAAGTGGATCTCTTGATGATTGCGTAACAATCGAAACATGTCATCCAATTAATTAGCCCCCTTTCTTTGTACAAAAAGTATTAATTAAGTGATAAATATTTCATGTAACATTTCTTTCAGGTTAGGGCGAAACAATATCTGTCGTTTCCCGACCAATCTACAAATATTGGGCACAATCGTGTTAACGTACTGAAAAGCATTCTTTTTTTAAAATTCCTTAGGTAACACTGAAAATTTCCTTCTAATACTTCACTTGTATGGTAATGGTTAGCAGATACACAGAATCATAAGCTGTGACTGCCATTATTGTATTCAAGTGTTGTTACATTATTGATATTGAAATAAATAATTAGTTACGGTAATTGTTTTCTGTTATCAATTCATATTTTAATTGACTTTTGAAAGAGCCATTTGGTAAACAGACATGAAGCAATGAAGCTTGTTCTTTTATGTGGCCCTTAACCTCGCAATCATAACCCACGGGACCTCCTTTCTACGTGGAATTCGAACCACCAGAAGTGCCATTTGACTCTGAAAGTCTCAAGTGTCTTGGAGACTTCTCGCAGATGGTACAAATGGCAGTCCATCCTTGTTTAGTTGCTAGTATCATTAATAAACTAACCTCCACTTTCCACACATTACAATCGCTAGTGCCATTTAAACACAAACATCAGAAACTACAACAGTATTTTTCCAAATTCTTCTTGATAACTGTTCTAGGTGCATCTAAACAAATCCTTAAGTTCAAATATCCCAGGAGTGTGTAATTACAACAAGGTCATCAGCATAAGCCAGACTGCATACGTGGTTTCCAGCTAATTGAAGCCCGCCAGCCAGATTATGACCTTCAGTACATGGTCCATTTATAAAATAAACAGAGGTGGAGAAAGATTGCAGCATTGCCTCTTTCCTGTAACAACTTTAAACCAAGAAATAATGCTAACTCACTTCAGCCTCATTATCAACATAAATACTTTTGATGTCCTGGAGCAGGCTTCCCTAGATACCATAATCACTCAGGATGCTCAGAATCTTTTCCTCCCTTATTCTATCATATGCCTCTTCCAGATCTAAAACACAAATCTAACTGTGTATTCCTCCCATTGAATTGCCAGTAGCGGCTGGTGCGTTTATGTTCTGGGTTTTGCACTATTTGAGGGAAGGGGGAGGAGGGCAATGGTGATAAAAAACGGCTTGATCAGAGATGCATGTGATACACAAGTGTGGTTTAACTGGTGTAACTCTTTCGTCACGAATGTTGCAGTCAGGGCCTCCGAGAGGGAGGGTGGGGGTGGGGCAAGGGGGGAGGGAAATGCACAGGGGCCCGTAAGATAGTGATTCTTTACATTTTTGCGAATATTTTTGACGTGTAATATCTTTCCACTCGGTTGCTGGATATTTTTGTGGGAATGATTTTGAAAAATGGGACGGAAGTGGATCGGACGGAAGTGTGTAAGACGCACTGCCAGCGATCCGATCCAGCTGATCAACGTGGAATGTAGGCTATATAACCATCGCCGTCTATAATTCTCAAGCCGTGCTGTTGGTAGAATTGGCAACGTATAGAAGAGTCCGTAAATTCTATAAACACGTAAGACCACATGAAAAAATGAAAATCCACAGCCTGCTTCCAGTCGACCGACCTGGTCAGGGAATGGAATGAATGAAGGCCCCATCTAGCGGCAAGGATATGAACTGTGCCGGCTGCCGAAGCCTGTCGCACTCCCCTGGGGCAATGATTAAATGAATGACATGAAATGAAATGATAGTGGAGAGTGTTGCTGGAATTAAATTGTGACAGAGAAAACCGGAGTACCCGGAGAAAAACCTGTCTGCCTCCGTTTTGTCCAGCACAAGTCTCACATGGAGTGACCGGGATTTGAACCACGGACCTAGCGGTGAGAGGCCGGCGTTCTGCCGCCTAAGCCACGGAGGCCCACTAAAGACCACATGCTAAGTTTAATTCTTAAATATCGTCTATTTTGATATGACAGCATCTACAAGCAGTTCGTACTGACTATTTCAACACCCGTGAAATTCCTCGTGGTAGATTAGAGCTGCTGAAAGTTGTAGAAGTGAGTATTTCCCTTGTTAAGTTGCATGTGTAACCAATATTTAGTTATGCATTTGTAGCAGCAGAGTATCAAGAAGGCAGTGCGAGAGTAGAAATAAAAAGATCTTTTTTATTTTTTACACACTCAGAATACATAACAATTCCAAGACTCTCTTTTTTTTTCTTCACTGCCTACTTGATATTTCTACTCTCGCACTGCCTTCTTGATACTCTGCTGCTACAAATTTAATCAACACATTCTTCACTAATATTTCATTAAACTATTTCAGATGACTAGGAAGTGTTGTGTGCCTGGCTGTAAGTCAAATTATGGCAGCACTATCAAAATAACTGGTTATATTACAACGTTTTGATCACTACAGCGAGGTGGACTTTCTGTGTCTAGTAGGCCTAATTTAGTTTAGGTATGGTATATATCTTCATGTGCCTTCTATTTTCCAGTACATTATGAACTGTACTCAGTTGGCAAGTGCTTTTAGGTAGAGTTCATTAGAAAAAGGAAGCTTGTAGTTTAACGTTACCGTTAATCTTGAGATCATGAGCCACGGGACCTCCTTTTTACGTGGAATCCGAACCACAGGACATGGCATTTCACTTCGAAAATCTCACATGCACTGACCGGGAATCGAACCCGGACCGCCTTGGTGAGAGGCATTCAGCTAGACCGCTGAGCCACCACGCCCCTGAGTTCATTAGAACGCTACCTATTTTTAAATTAAGTGACCAGTGGAACATTACTGTTGGACTGTCAACATTAAGCTGGGAGGCCTATTGTGACTATGATGAGTGTATCTGTGGATAAATAGTGAAGGATTCATTATCAATGGCAGTCTCTAAGTTAGTAAGAATAGTCTTAAATATATTTTCTGAGCGCGTCAATGACGGCAGTGAACATAGCAGCAAGAAAAGGACACTTCAGACATTGGGACATTGAGGTACAGTACAGCCTTTTATTATTACCTTATCAGGAATCGACAGTACATAGCATGATAATATGTATCCTTTATTTGTAATATGTGTGTGTAGATTTAGCGGACATTATGTTCTGTTGTATTTTCGGAAAATTTGGCGTCAAAATCTGTGTTTTTATGCAGTATTAGCAATTACCATGTGCTTGCGCTAGGCCTCCCAGATGACAGATGGGCGGCGTTGCCAAACCTTATGACACGGCTTGAGAATTGTAGACGGCAATTATATAACATATGGATTTCTTCAAGGTTTGGAGGCGCCATTACAGATATTTCTACAATAAATCATCATTAAGTTGTCGTTCTTTGGTGTAAAAATATTCATTAAATCATATTTGCTGAAAACAATGATGATTTATTAAGAGTCTGTTTTTCAATCTCTGGATAAAAGTTATGCATCCACTCGCCTCGCCAAGTAACTTTCCTCAATACTTTCATACTGAACGGTAAATGCTAATGCGAACTCTAGTGACAACTCATTGAAACACAAACCACATGTCTTCTTATCAGTATTTAAATGATGATATGCTTTTTATATTGTCGCCTCCGTAGCGTAGCGGTCAGCATGGTTAGCTGCCGCCCCGGAGGTCCTGGGTTCGATTCCCGGCTCTGCCACGAAATTTGAAAAGTGGTATGAGGACTGGAACGGGGTCTACTCAGCCTTGGGTGTTCCAAATGAGTAGAGACCTGACGCACTCCTCTGGGGCAATGATTAAATGAATGACAGATGAAATGAAATGATAGTGGAGAGTGTTGCTGGAATGAAATTGTGACAGGGAAAACCGGAGTACCCGGAGAAAAACCTGTCTGCCTCCGTTTTGTCCAGCACAGATCTCACATTGAGTGACCGGGATTTGAACCACGGACCCTGCGGTGAGAGGCCGGCGTGCTGCCGCCTAAGCCACGGAGGTAATGCTGATACTTATTAGTATGGACAGGACAAATTTAAATGGAGAAGAAATAATTTGCCGCAGAACATACGTACTCGAGCTTCTTCTTCTTCTTTATCTGGCAGTACAGCCCGGTGTGAGCTTTGGCCTCCCCAACCACAGATCTCCATCGATATCGATCTTGGACAGCTGTTCTCCAGGGTCGTACGTTCATTGTTTGCAAGTCCACCTCCACTTCATCTTTCCATCGATTCCTTGGTCTACCAGGGCGTTGTTGTCTTCTTTTCATTCTGGCTTTATATATAATCTTTGGTGTTCTTTTGTCTTCCATCCTTTCAATGTGGCCCATCCATCGTAGTCTTTGTGATTTTATATATCGAACAATGTCTTCGCTTTTGAGGATTTTATATATTTCCCTATTAGTTCGTATCCACCATTCTCCTCTATCCAATACAGCACCATAAATTCTCCGTATTATTTTCCTCTCAAACACCCTAAGTTTATTGCAATCCTGAACAGACGTATTCCATGTTTCTGAGCCATAAGTTAACACTTGTCTGATCAAGGTCTTGTAAATTTTGAGTTTTGTTTTATGCGACAACAATTCCGACTTAATGAGTTTTAGATTGGCAAAATAGTCTGTTTCCATTAATAATCCTTCTATATACATCTTCACTCACTTTGTCTTTATTATTACCTAGAACACCCAAATACTCAAAACTTTCAAAATTTTCAAATGTGCAGAAGTCTATTATTAAATTATCGCAGTTTCTTCTTCTTTCAACAGATGTTAGGTGCATGCACTTTTTTTTGGTCGCGTTCATATTTAGTCCCTTTTTCTCCCTTTCCTTCTTCATCTCTTCAAACATTTCCTTTAAATAGTCTAGTTTTCTCGCTATCAATACTACATCATCAGTAGGGCCCGGATGTTAATGCCGTAAAAAGTTTCAAAAATGCACTTAAAATTTTCAAAAATGACTGTATTAAATGACCTAAAAAATCGAAAAATGCACTATAAAATGGAGAAAATGATCGTATAAGCTCAACAATAAACTCGCCAATATTTCAAAAATTCGAAAAATGCACTATAAAATGGAGAAAATGATCTTATAATAATAAACTCACCAATATTTCAAAAATGACATCTTAAACTCAAACTGAAAAGTCAATCAAAATAGATTTCTAGCACTTAGCAAAAGGTTTATGTTCACTTCAGTCTGAGTTGCAGTGCACTACGAATTTATTCTGCCTGTCCGGCAAGGGAGGCCCTGCCAGTAGCTACGCTACCGCCGGCATAGCCCAAAGGATCATTAGACCTCGCTAGTACTCACACCACGTCAAGGTCTTGCAACCCTTAAAGAGTGTCGTACTCAAACTCACAACATCATAATTCACCTGCCGGAGCCCACGAACTAAAATTGAAAGTTTGGAACTTTTCCTAGATAAGAATGTTGTGGGGTCTATTACCGACTGCACAAATGTGTACATTGAAAATATTAAGCTTTGTTATGGACGTGAAAGAGATGCAAGGCTTACGGACGAAATAGAGATGCGTGCATTTTTTGGCATTTTAATTCTAAGTGGTTGTTTAGGTTCGAACAGAATGAACACAAAACAAATTTGGAACAATTCTCGTGGTTCCGGAATAGAAGCCTGTGTGTTAGCCATGAGCGACAACAGATTTCATTTCCTGATGTGTTGCATTAGATTTGATGACATAAGTGACTGTGCAGAAAGAAGAGAAATCAATCGACTTGCGCCTATTCGTGAAGTGTTTGAGATGTTTGTGAATAATTTCCAACGTTTCTACTCACCGAGCGAGTATGTACTATTGACGAACAGTTGGTGAAGTTCCGTGGAAAGTGTCCTTTTCGTGTATACATACCAAATAAGCCCGGGAAGTATGGTATCAAAATATTTGCCTTGGTCTGTGTGAAAAGTGTATACACAGTGAATCTTGAGGTATACGTGGGTGCCCAACCAATTGGCCCATACAAGGTATTGAATGCTGCTGCAGATGTTGTTCTAAGGATGGTTCAGCCAATTGAAGGTACTAATCGGGACGTGACAGGAGACAACTGGTTTATTTCAATTCCTTTAGCACAAAAACTGTTAGATGAGAAGAAGCTGACCTACATTGGCACAGTGAGGCAAAATAAACGAGAGATTCCATCTGCATTTAAACCAAATGTGGTCGAGAAGTATCATCATCCTTGTTCGGTTTCCACCATGGAGAAAATAAACCTGTTCTAGTATTGCCAACTATGCATCACGAACATCAATTGACAGTGAAATCGGTGACTTAGAGAAACCTGAAATGATAACAGCATACAATCACACTAAATTTGGGGTTGATGTCGTTGACCAGATGTCAGCGAAATATGATGTATCTCGCAACACCAGACGTTGGCCTCTTGCCATCTTCTTTGATCTGTAGAATATTTGTGCAATTAATGTTTTATGTATTTATGTTGCCACTCATGACTATGATCGAGTAAGGAGACAGACATTTTTAGAAACTGTTGCATGGGAACGGATGAAACCACAAATCGCCAGACGCGCAACGAATAAAAGCATTTCAGCCACTTTGAAAAGAAGGGCACAGGAGTTTCTAGGAACCGAAGAGAAAGACATTCATCTTCCAGAACTAGACAACAAAGTAGGGCGGTGCTATCTGTGTGGTCGTGGTAAAGACAGATCAACAAGGAAATGTTGCATACGTTGTAGAAGGAAAGTCTGCCCTCAGCATTCAGCTCTTGTGTGTAAGGAGTGTGTAGATTAGTGAGTGACTTATGCCATAATTTGAGTGTTCTTACGAACACAAAATAGTGTCCTAAAATAAAACTAAAATGAAGACATTTGCTACCAGATGCATAATGTTGAAAAATGTACCTTTTTGTTATTATGTATATCGCTGTGTATATGTTTAAAATTAAGTTTTCCTGTTTGTACCAGAATATTTAAAATGAATCAATATTCAAACGAATGAAAAAAAATAATGTTCTAGCATACACAGAATGTACTGCCCTCTTTCAAACTTGGCCTATTTTTCAATTTTGTAAAATTATGAAGTATATAGTTAACAAATTGTGGCATTGACGGTCTGCAAACTCTCAGAAGGAGCTTCAAATAAAAATAGAACGTATTATAAATGAGCAATAATTAATTAATATATGACTAAAAAACTATATAAGCAGTGGCGGCTCGCCCATTCAACACTAGGTGGGGGGGGGGGGGGGAGCCGCATGTATAATTACTGAATTTCACCTTATTTATAGATGAGCTGCATTCGGCGAGACTCGTAGGTTGACAATTTGTTTATAACCTTCTCATTGCAATTTGGTATATTTCTCATCAAAGTAGTTTCCATTGACAGCACTGCCAGAGCTGTCATTCTTCACCCATGGTGCTGAGGAGGTACGTTTTTAACCTCTTCATGGCTGAGAAACACCTTACTGGTTCACTCGTGGTAGTTGGCAGAGTTGCTGCAATGCGAAGAAATTTTACTACTTCTGAAAGTGATGACTGAAGATTGTTCGAGATGATGAACTGAAGCAGCTGGATAGCACCAGACTGTGATCTGAATTCTTCTCTGGAGTATAAAACAGATAGTTCAGTTTGTAGTTTTTCTTTGTCAAAAGTAGGACAAAGGCGAACACAGTCATTTAGCTCTTTCTCAGGAAAATCTGATTTGAAGGAAGAAAAATTTGACGGCATCACCAGAGTTGACACTTGGAGATGATTTGTAAATTGAAACCGGCTATTTGCCTGGGTTATGATGACATCACAGACTTCTTTGGCCGCAGACACTCTTGTTGCAGTTTCCTGAACATGGCGTGGTTTGTTTACATTTCCGGTTTCAGAATTTTCGTTGGAGTCCAGTATTGTATTTCTCACATCATTAACAGTTTTAACAAAGTTTGAAACATGGCAACGAATTTTTGCTACATCTGCCTGCCGATTTTGAAGTTGATTGCATAAAATATCAACATGAGGCATGATATGATGAAAGAATTTCAGCCAGAAGTTGAACTCTTCATCCTGAAGGGACTTGTACAAAGCCGATGCTTCTCTGATTGTGATGTCACTTGAAGACTCGGATTCCATCAGTAGTTCTAAGCAATCAATTAAAGCATATTTTTCTCGAATACAGTATTGACTGTTCTCGATTTAAAATTCCATATTGTGGCTCCAGCAGCAGGTATCCGTTTAGCCACACAAGAATCTAAAACAGACACTCTTCGGGGTGATCAGGAAAAGAATGCCAGTATTGAAGAAAAAATGAAAATCCACAGCCTGCTTCCAGTCTCCGACCGGGTCAGGAATGGAATGAATGAAGCCCCCATCTAGCGGCGAGGATATTGACTGTGCCGGTTGCCGAGGCCTGACGCACTCCTCTGGGGCAATGATTAAATGAATGACAGATGAAATGAAATGATAGTGGAGAGTGTTGCTGGAATGAAATTTTGACAGAGAAAAAGCTGTCTGCCTCCGTTTTGCCCAGCACAGATCTCACAGAGTGACCGGGATTTGAACCACGGGCCCTGCAGTGAGAGGCCGGCGTGCTGCCGCCTAAGCCACGGAGGCTCGCACCCACAAAACTTAATACAGTTTATTATTCTGGATAGTACTTGCCGATTGTTGCTTACTTCATTGTTATGACGCTGTACAGCTTCATCATAGACCTTACTTAAACCCTGGCGCACATCTACGGAACCTAGAAGAGCTAAGTCTAGCACACTCATCACATGTTTTTCTGATTTTTCATGTTTCTTTATTTTATCACTAAGTCTCTTCGGATCACGAACTCCTGTATCAACCCACGCACTGTTTGCTCCCTCACTGGCACTTCCAAAAATAAGGCACGGGGAAAAAAGTGCATTTTGAACTTCGCACCCACACAACCATTCATGTTTAATATATACATCTGGATTGAAAATTCTTGTGTACTCTTTGTCACGGCTCTTACCAGTCTGGGAGATTTTCAATTCTGGGGTATGTCTTCCTCGAGCTTTAATATCACACTGTTAATTTTGGGTTAAACTGTTAAGTTTGATAGTTTTTAAAAACTGCACTGAGTTACCAATACTCATGTTGTCGTTACAAGGGAACTATCGCGATCGGTGGACAACAAATAAGACACATATAGGCTAATAATTTAAATTAGCTGTTGGCTGCGCGAGCGGAGCGAGCGAGCCAGTGACGTGAAGGCCAGGTATGCGGTGCGACTAAGCGCTCCTTAGCCTGGTGCAGGGCTAATCAAGTAATCGCTCTGGCCTGGTGTATAAATTGGAAGGGGAGTTTAAAATTGAATTTCTGAGATTGATTTGAAGTGATATAAATTTTAGTTTAAAATTGAGGTGCCCGCGAAGCGACTGGCAGAATCCTCGGAGGCCCCTGTCGTGATTTCAAGTTGATGAGCTTTAAGCTGGCGTAGTGTTCGAAGTTTGTAATATTTAGTATTTTTAAATGTTAAGTTATTTCAAGTTATTAATTTATTATACGCTATATAAAGTTGTAATTGCAAATTTCCGTCTCGTTCACTCGACCATCGCACACCACATGCCCTCCCGGCCGTGGCGCGACAGCATTAGTCACTTCAGCTTGATAATAATAATATGAAAGTTTGGAAGTTGTAACTTTAATCTTTAAGGAAGGAAGACAGACCGCTAGTGGGTTGATGTTTGACAGTATGAAATGATAGATAGACCTGTAGTAGGTTTGTTTGTTTAAAAATAAGCCTCGCTAATGATGAATTTAAATGATTTCAATGAGATGAATGAGCTGTGTTTTGAGCTGCTTCGCTCTGAATGGCTGTATTATTTGAACGAGTTGGCTGGGCGGGAAGCTTTGCTGGCCTGTGATTGGTAGCTGGTTTTTGGCCTGTTTAGAGTATTTCCAGGTAGTAAATTTGTGGTTTTTGATTGAAAATGTGAAATTTAGAGGTGTAGCTACGCTGTAGAGTAGTTTTGGTTTGCCATGCAGACCGCTAGAGCGGGTTGGCGGGCGCCTTGTAGCGCACACGGAGGGGGAAGCGGATTCAAAGCCTTATGGCCAGATAACAGGGCCATGTCCTGGCAGTCCCAAGAGAGGGACGGTCATTCTACGCTTAGGAGGATAGTATCAAGGGGTACCGTTACGAGCTCTGCGCGAGAAATGGTAGCTATTGGTCTAGCGGTATGTGACGTCACCTCGCGGACGCAGGCAAGTCTCACAGCACTGCAGCACCTGCATATATTTTGCTTGAGGCACGTTTTCTTAATATATACGAGTTAATAGCTACGTAATTGCACACACCTTTCAATCTACTATTGTTATAATAATATCTGAATGATGTTGGAAATGTTGACATAATGAATATGAGTTAATTAACGGCTATGAAATGTTACACATCTTAGAATCCAACATTTCCGTTCTTAACTATTCATTTTAGGAGATTGGGAAATATTGGTCATCAGTCTCATGCACTTAGACATGTTGAATTTGCCTGATAACCTGTGTTTTGTAAAAGTACCGGTGTGTGTAATTGTAATTTTCAGCGTTTAGGATTGAGGTAGGTGCCTTGAAATATGCACCATCCCGACATTTTCCTGGGGGTGGGGGAGTGTGGAGAACTCTCAGGAACACCACACACGGTGTCAGAATTCGAACTTTAATCTCCGTACAGTTATGGGTCACGACTGAACGAACACACCTATGCTGTGTGGTCAAAAAATATGTCTAAAGAATATTGGAAATGTCAATATTTAAACTAATCCAAGTATGGTGGGTTAGCATAGTCTATAAATGAATCAACAGCAAACAACATTTCAAACATCGTGGTCAAGTAGCCCCATGTACTTGGGTGTTTGTGTTAAATCTGTCTGATAGCTTGTGTCATTATGATGGCTGTACCAATTTGTTTAAATTGGGATAAGGAATTGGGTAGGAGGCTGTAGTCAATTGTGTGTCTCTATTTCCGTGTTTGGAGATATGGCATTTAACTGGAGTTGAAATGAAAAAACACTTCAAGTCCGGCAAACGGTGGAATGCAAATCCACATGGCCCCGATAAACAGGGTTTAGGCGTTAACAAGGAGAAACCATGCACTGAACGCAATGAGCGGTTGCAGACTTGAGAACTTGTGAGGTAAATTTCTGTCGGCCCAAAGGAAGTATTCCATTTGATAGGTATATTGCAATACGCCTATGAGATAGAAACGTCAAGGTCATCAGCCCTATATAAAGATTTTAGGGTGGAAAGAAGAAGACAATAATCCTAGGGTTTTTTTCTTTTCAGATTACAGTTTTTATTGGTGAGCTGCAGCTCACTCACCCCTACCCCTGCTGTACAGAGTATCGCTGAATTGAGGTGATCATACAATTAATTGTAATGTTTAAAACTTTTGGGGGGAATAGGATGGCAATAATCCCCCAGTTTTTTAGATACTGCTTCTAATTAGCTATTAATGTGGTCTTGTAGAAGTGCTACACTAACGTACTCACTTTAGGCTGTATGTTGTTGTTGATTCGTTTAGGGCCTTTGCGACATAGCGGTCGTGTAGCCCCGTGTCTTGGGTGTGTGTGTATGGAATTTGTGTGATAGCGTGTGTTATTGTGATGGCTGTATTAGTGTGTGTATTTGTAATTCAGATGAGGATTGGAAAGGAGGTGGCCGTGGGCTTAATTTAAGAGCCATCCCGGTATTCGCCTGAAGTAGAAGTGGGAAACCACGGAAAACCACTTCCAGGATGAATGAGGTGGGAATCGAAGCCACCTCTTCTCAGTTATGCCTCACGAGGTTGAGTGTACCCCGTTCCAGCCCTCAGACCAGAATTGTATATCTTGGCAGAGCTGGGAATCCTACCCGGGCCTCCGCGGTGACAGCCAGGAGATATAGCCACTACGCAACAAGGCGGACTTTTAGGCTGTATGCCCGGGTTGAAAAGTAGGTATTTTGTTATGTTTATTTAATCATTAGCTTTTCTTAACCCGTCGTTGACGGAGTTGCGTTGTAAGGGTAATAAAATGTTGCCTTCGGGAGACTAGTGACATGATTAGCCTAGCTAGATGACTAGGCTATCGGACCTTGTTAGGCCAAAATACGTGTAATTTCGCAATTTTGATACAGTTCAATGTTCTGCTTAGAATTAGGTACTGAAAGGAAGTCTACTTAGGGGTGACGGCGAGAGTCGAAACCAGTTGATCTGTGAGGAGAGGAAACGATTACAGATTTGAACAAATGTTTTACTTTCCAGGACAGATTATCACATTTATCTGGTAATGGTTCATTCCATCATCAATGTTATTAGCTGGAAATATTCACAATTGAATTTCAACACTCCACGATCGCTGTGAGGTGATTGATATATATCTTGCGAATTGCTTCATTGAGACACATGCAATATAACTGTGTTGCGACATCCATGCCAGGATATGTCACCTCGTGATATTCTCAGATTAGCAAGTGAGTCAACAAGCCCTCTTACATCCGGTCTTACCCTGTCAAGGGAAGAATACAGATTGCGCAAATACCTTACTGCTGGCTCAATAAGTCATAACGAGTGTCAATGGCTCCTTAAACCATATGTCAACCATTTGCTCGCATTATAAGCATGGTGCACCTCCGTCTCATCACAAATATGTACAGTGCGTGGTGTATCCTTGTGAGCAAGGATTATTAGTCTCCCTGATTTGTAAAAGCCAGTGTAGTTAAAAGGGACGTAAAACCAATAACATTATTATTATTATTATTATTATTCCCTGATTTGTCTTGAAATACACATATTTACATCAGCCTACTCACGTCACGGCATACTCAAGCTTCGACATCAAAGTGCAAATACATAAGATTTCTTTTAATGTGCTTCTCCCCATTCGTGACAGATATGTATGTTACTCTTATTAGTATTCCCGTTTTCCAACAGGGTCGGGGATGAGATGCGGAGAAAGTCTTTGTGGCGATGGTTTTTAATGCCGGATGCCCTTCCTGACGCTAACCTCATGAGAGGAGTTAATGAGAGATAAAATGAATGATGGTGAATGAAACTGGCCAAGGATGTGGAAGGAAGCAGCCGTGACCTGTCAGAAGGTAGCGTCCTAGTATTTGCCTGGAGTTGAATACGGAAAACCATGGAAAAGCATTTCAAGGACGGCCAACGGTGGGGCTTGAACCCACGTCTACCGTGTCCGCAGAGAGCTTGGCCCCATGGCCTAGTGCTGCGCTTTAGCGAATCGGTTCATTCGTGACAGATATTTTTCTCAATATTAAGAAAACAGTAGTCTTTTTAATATACTAGTCACTCAGTAGCACAATGTCCCAATGCCAGCCAGGACCGTAGAGAGCGATCAACACCCCAAGACAAAGTCTTCGGCCCCCCTCCCCCCTGTTTTATTCAACCTAGGTCATAATTTTCAAAAATTACTGTATTGAAAATCCACAGCCTGCTTCCAGTCGACCGACCGGGTCAGGGGTGGAATGAATGAAGCCCCCATCTAGCGGCGAGCAAATGAACTGTGCCAGCTGCCGAAAACTATCGCAATCCTCTGAGGCAATGATTAAATGAATGACAGATGAAATGAAATGATAGTGGAGAGTGTTGCTGGAATGAAATTTTGACATGGAAACCCAGTGTACCCGGAGAAAGAGCTGTCTGCCTCCGTGTTGTCCAGCACAGATCTCACATAGAGTGACCGGGATTTGAACCACGGACCCAGCGTTGAGAGACCGGCGTACTGCCGACTAAGCCACGGAGGCTTACGGTATTAAGCTTGCAAATTTTACCCCCCCCCCCACAAAAGAAGAAAGAGCTTCTGGCTGTTTTGCCCCATAAAACTTCAATCATCATTACCATCCGTGGAATTTATCTTGCCCTACTGATTATTAATTTACTTCGTTTTTAGTTATTCAGCCACTCTCATTTATTTTCGACCCTCATTGGTTGTTCTTTTACTTTACGATGCCTTAAAAATTCAGTTTTCTTTTTATCTGAACGTGTTCAGATTCTAAAATAAAAACCCACACTCCTTTCAGAAATGTACAGTATGAGGTAAAGAGTCATTTCTTTCTGAGATTGAATTAGAAACGTTAAGGACTCTTGAACTCTAGCACGTTATAAAATGGATGACTCTAGCAACTTAACCATTTCCCCGGGAAACGAAAAACACAATGGTCATTTATGAAATTAATTATGTATTCTCTTTGTAATGTTTTGTATACTGTTCACTGCCAGTGTTTACATCGAAGTGTGTAATCAGAAAATTTCGTAATAGTTTTGACATTAAATTAAATAAAGTTGTCCATTCTAAGTCCTTTTACCACGTCGGGCCCACCTCGTAGTTCCGCCCCTTAAAACAACAATAACTAACACTTCAGGCCCCTCAGCTAACCTGGGTCCCGGGGTTACAGCCCAACTTGCCCCTCCCTCTTGTCGGGCCTAATGCCCTTTTAGGTATCTACTGCGAAGGAATTGCACGAACGTGTAATTTCTTCTTCGGAGGTAAACCCAATAATTCATTTTCCAGGTTCCGTTCGTAGTCCTATGGTAAGAAATGTGCAGAACAAACTCGGGCAGTCCTAGCATTGATGCTATCCTTTCGTCTGCATCTTAAAATCCACTGCCTTCGAACTTCCTTGTCGTTAGGAAAAGAGTGGTTAATGACTTCAGAATTTCTACGGCCATTGTTTTGTACTCGGAAACGGCACAGTTACTGTGGCTAACCATTTTTAAAAGAGCATTATTTCACATACACCTACATTACAAAGCACGGTTTTTACTTCAGGCGACAATGTCTTGTCCGCGAAATGACGTCAGCGTAAAGGGGGCCGCCTGGCGACTGAAGCGGGAACTGAGATATCGGCCTACCCAACGAGCTTTAAAGATACTATGTTTAAGCTCGTTGGGCCTACCTGATAGTATTCTAGTTACCTTGGGCCGTCGGCCATTGGCTGGTTGATCCCGGTTGATCCATCCCGTTCAGAGGCGCTCTTCTTGTTGCGGGGCTGAGCAAAGAGGCTACTGTTAATAACAAATTATTGTGCCGTAGGATAGCCAGACTGGTGAGTAGTTGGAAGTCGCTGATTGTCGTGGAGGCACCACATTAAAAACAACGTTAACCTTTGGCGAGGACTGACTAACCACCAACTGGTTTTAAAAAAACAAATTCTCTTAATTACACCACTTTCATTTTACCGTTAAATCAATTCTACACCTAAATCGTTCCCACCTCACACACACACAGTAGGGCACTTTAACATTAGCCATGACGAAGTATGGCCAAGACGCGCCTAGGCCGCCGCGGCCCCCTCCTCCCATAGAAATCAGGTCTACCAAAAACGAATGGAGAGACATTCGTACACTAATCCAAAAGACAGTTGCAAACCAAAGATTCGCCATTCGCACCAACAGATCAGGAGTCAAATTAAATGTCATCACAGTTGAAAATCATGCCCGAGTAATTGAGAAACTAAAAGACCATCGTATTCCCTTTTTCACCCATCCGATTGCTAGGAAAGTTCTCAAGCAGATGGCCATTAAACCTCTCCCTCATGACACAACCCCTGATGAAATCAAAGAGGAGTTCGAGTCAATTGGGCACAAAATTGAGTTTGCCCAACAGATGACCAGACAAGTTCGTAACAAAGAGATCATTACTCGCTCCCCGCTTCCACTATTTCTGATCGCCTTCGAGCCGAATGAACAAAATAGAGACCTCCCAAAAATCACACATTTTCTCAATAGCACTGTCACTATTACTGACTTCCAATCCCGAAGTGTCAGAGTGACTCAATGTCATAATTGCCAAGCTTTCGGCCACACCAAACCAAATTGTTTTTTAGACCCTCGCTGTCTTAAATGTGCTGGCCCACACAGTCATCAGGAATGTCAAAAGACACTAGATGAACCACCTAAGTGTGCCAATTGTGCGGGCCAACATGTTGCGTCCTTCTCCGGCTGTGAGGTCTTTAAAAAGACGAAAGGCAGACTGGAAGAGGACAAGGCCTGGCGAGAAGCAGAGGGCACAGGTCTTTCCCCCGAACCCAAGGAAACTTTTAAGCCAGCCCCTCCTCCAACAACTAATGCATGGCGCTCAAGATATAAGTCAGCCTTCCCATCGCTGGACGAAACTAATCCCCAACCCTCTACGTCCACCTCCAATAGATTCACAGCCCTAACAGACAGAGATGACAGCTCCGATGGTTCCTATCAAGAAAGGTCCGGGCCCGAGCCGTCAGGTTTTGTTACCCCTGATGAAAGTCACAATCCTAAAGTAAGCCTAAAAGGCAAATCAACCCCTACCAAGTCTAAAGTCAAACATTCTAAGGCTACCAGAGACCAAATGGTTGCAAATAGTGGAAACAATCAGCCAAAACCCAAGGGCAACAATGACCCCGCTCCCCCCCCCCTCCTCCCGCCGCGAGCACCACTACTCCTCGAAGGCCACAAACCCAGCAATTGCCCACTCCGCCTCATCAGGCCCCTGGACAACTAAATCTTAAATTCTCTAAAAACCGAGTCCCTCATGGGAATGAAACTCGTCTTGCAAAGTTTACAAGGCCTACCAAATAATTTCATCCGCAACTTCCTTGAGGCAATCCAAGGTATAGACCATCTCCTCACACAGCTCATGGTAACACTCACACAGGACTAAAAATGGACAACAAGACTCTAAAAATTGTATCTTGGAACAGCAAAAGCATAGCTCACCCTGCGAAAAAGCTAGAGCTTATACAACTTCTACGAGACCATGACATTGACATAGTGCTGCTCCAAGAGACCTGGCTAGACGTTCGACTTAAATTTTCCCTACCAGGTTACATTACTTACCGACAGGACCGACTGACAGGAGGAGGAGGAGGAACCTTAATCTCTATTAAAAGACACATCTCTCACCAGGAAATAATACTACCTGACACGACTCACATTGAAGCCAACGGCATCCAAATTCACATTTACAACAGAACTTATACAATCATCTCAGCATATAATCAGCCTAGAGCACGCCTTCTAACTCAAGACATAGAATCCCTACTAAACTTTGACCATGTCATATTAGCAGGCGATCTAAATAGCAAACATCACAGTTGGGGATCCATCACGGATAACGACAATGGATAAATACTTTATAGACACAATTCCAACAATGACTACTTCATTCACGCTCCTGACACTCCTACTTTTTATTTCAAACGAGACGGCATTCTTCATTCAGACACTAACGACATTTTATTAGCCAGAAACATACCTTTTAACGTATCAACAGAAACGCACACTAAATTAGATTCAGATCACCTTCCAGTTATCATTAAAATAGGCGCAAGCATTAACTTTGTAAATACACGCAAAATTATAAATTCAAAGCGAATCGACTGGGACAATTTCAAGCTGCAGCAGGACCTCCTGGTACCTACAGCTCTCCCAATAATAAATAATACCCATCAATTAGAAGCTCAAATAAATCACTTTAACAAATTATTAATAACATCAGCTAGATCCAGCTACAAACCCAAAACAATGACTAAAGACACGTCACTTCCTGCAGACCTCTGCCAATTAATTAAGGACAAATGCAAAGCCAGAAAGACTTATCAACGCAACCAGACTGACCAAAACAAAATACTATACAACAGACTTCACACTAAAGTACGAAGACAATTAATCATTCACAGAAACGCAGAATGGGAAACTAAATTAACAAACATAAAACATAACGACAATCAAAATACCATTTGGAAACTTACTAAGGTCTTTACAAGAAGTAATAAGCCAGTTCCTCCACTGGAAGACGACAACAATACTTTAATAACTGACAACAAAGGAAAAGCCGAATTAATGGCAGACACACTTGAACAACAATTCAGACCTAATGACCACCTAAATGACCCAATTCACGACCAAAGAATACTTAACGAAGTACAGACATTCCTAGAACAACCGGCAACTTCAGACATTCCTCCTATTACTACTACAGTATTGAACTTCAAGCCACAATTAAATCTCTAAACACCAATAAAGCCCCTGGCAAGGACGGTGTTCAAAATGCAATACTGAAGAAATTAAATAACAATGCTACGACTCTACTACTCTATCTATTTAACAAAATAATGACGCTTAGACACTTCCCGGATGATTTGAAAATAGCAAAAATAATTTGTTTTGCAAAGCATGAGAAAAATACAAGAAAACCCCATAGCTACCGACCAATCAGTCTACTAAGCCATTTATCTAAATTATTCGAAAAAATACTCCTAGCGCGCTTTAAAGAAAAAATTAACGCATCACTAATAAATCAACAATTCGGCTTCAGAAATCAACACTCGACAACTCAACAATTACTCAGGACCACTGAATTTATAACTCATGGCTACCAACACAAACAACACACTGTCGCTATTTTCCTAGATATTCAACAAGCCTTCGACAGAGTTCATCATCCAACACTCTTACACAAATTAATTAAATTAAATATCCATCACACTTACATTATACTAATAAACCAATACCTATCTAAACGTAAATTCTTCACTTCCATTAACAACATCCACTCGTCTCTCAGAAACATACAAGCCGGCGTAGCTCAGGGGAGTATATTGGGACCTCATTTGTTCCTGGTGGCAATAAATGATCTCCCATTATCAGACAGAACGTCAACCCATGTCTTCGCCGACGACACAGCCATAATGGCTAAGTCACGCAATTACAAATAGCTACCAGAAATCTACAAGAACACATTACTCAAATTCAAACTTGGCTCATTCAAAACAAAATTCAAATTAACTTAACAAAAACAAAAGCTATTTTATTTACACATCGATACGTTCAGCCACAACAACACATTCAATTATTTAACACCAATATCGATTGGACACACGAAATTAAATACCTCGGCATTACACTGGACAAAAGATTAAACCTCAACACTCACATAGACAACATAATTACTAAAACAGGTACAAGCATTAAACTCTTATACAGTATCATTCATCCAAAATCTACACTTTCAACCAAAAATGTTATATTACTATACAAAGCCCTAATAAGACCGGTATTAACGTACGCGGCACCGGCAATAGCATTCATGTCAATTTCAAAACTAGCTAGGCTTCAGCGCATCCAAAATTGGATGCTAAGAATTGCTCTTAAAGTTCCGCGCGATACTCGAATCGCGGACCTTCACACTCAAACAAACACTCCCTAGTTACTGGAATACATGACAAAACTCACAAATAACTACAACGCTAAAGCTCATGGCCATACGAACCCTTTAATAAGTAACCAGGGTACGTATGAACCTGACAGAAATGATAAAATTAACAGGAGACCAAAATTCATATTAATAGTTAAAGACATACTACAAAATAACGACATTTAAGTCCTTAAACCCAAGCACCTACGACTGTAACGCTACGAACCACAAAACAGAAATGAATTACTAGCAACTGTTACCATGGCAACACATACTAGTCATACAAATCAAATCCACGGCCAAAAACACGTGGCTAGGCCATCAGTGAGCCTGCAAGACTCCCCGCGAGGGGACCCAAATGGATTAAAAACCCAGCCATCAGGGAGTTTATCACATTGATCGCACGTCACTTCCCACTACCTTATGCCTTATTTATTACGGCAAGCTAATAGAACAAGTTCATTAACAAATCCAGGCCCTAATAAACCAAAATTCTTACACAAGCGGATAGTAGCGAAATCAGAGTGTAACTCATATGGATTACTACTATCTGCTACTCACACGCAAACATTTACACCTTACACTACACTAATAGCCCTGATAAGGACCCCAAGGTACTAATTAGCAACATTTTCCAGCAGCTAAACCATGGGAGTACCATTTGAATTACCAGCAAACAACAGCTGGTACCGTTTTTTACACTGGAGAAAAGCCTTAAACTGGAGATGGACAAAACAATTCTCAAATCAAAACATATACTACAAATAGCATTTTCAGGACAACTAAATCAAGCTAAATTATCAACAAATACCGTACAACAATTACCATTAACTCACTAAGTCAATGACATACCATTAAAAAGCATTAAAAATTATCATAAGCAGAGAGGCACTACCGGGCTCTGATTAGCGGCGCCGAGTCGCGAGCAGCCAATCAGCGAGGAGCACTTCCCAATTCAAATTCCCCGCCTCAGAACACAACTTGAAAATAATTTATTCATACAGATATCTCTGAAACATTATTCTGCGCGTTCTGCGACTCCGCGGGGCGCCTGCCGGAGGGGTGGGGTGGGGGTGGGGGGAGGCCGTGGCCGACCAACTCTGGGTGGTGCTCTGTGGGTCGCGGGCCTGCTGAGTAGTTGCATTGAGCATCAAACATCAATAATACCATACTGAAGCTGTCGCTGTAAACGACCATCAAACCCTTCCACATCATGGCGAGTGGGGATGATAAGTAGCTTTGCTCTATATAGCAAAATAAGCGAACATCATCCCAATCTGCTGTAAACTAATGAACGAAATTCGACGGTCATTAAATAATTAAACCCCTTAACAAAAAATTATATAAGTCAAATGCGAACATAAATTCAAATAAATCATGATCAATCCCCTAAATAAAGTCAAATCGAACACCAGATTCAAAATTAAATAAAAATCATTCTCCGAGCAAATTTTTATTAAACAAAACTTCCGTTTAGTCCAAATCAGATTCAAATCCAGGCAGAGGAGCGCTTGTCGCACCGGTACCTGGCGCATAACACAGACTAGACCAAGAGAGGGGCGTGGAATCATACGACATTATCATGTGAAGAGAAGCATTCAATTATTGCGCTATTCCGGAATTGAACCCAATTGAATATGCAATGTTGCTTCGTGTAAATTACGTACGTATGAAGAACCGGGGGGGGGGCTGCAGTCCTGCAGACCACCCACTAAATCCGCCACTGGATTTAAGTACCGTAACAATGTATTCAATCAAAACGGAAACAAGATTGTGGGCCCACGCGAGTATTCCCGTAACAAAATTGCGCGCGAGTACCGCAGGGTTAACCATTCCACCCTGGAGTACGGTACCGCACCTCGCTTTGCTAGGGCGCTCCCTAGTCAAATCCGCGCGATCAGTGTCTCCAACCTGTACCGTACGATATAAAGGAGATATGATAGTTTGGACCTTAATACAATGTACGATAATATTATGATTACAATCCCAAAATAATAATAGTAATATATGATGTACCTACAGTATATGATAGGCCTACCCAACAAATCCCTTTGATCTTGATATCGACGTATGCATATGCGGTCCAGGATAGCCTACTTGAAGAAATCAGTCTCATTTCCTCAAACGAACCAGAATGAAATAAATATTGTTACGTACCGGTACCGGTACAACAGTACAACAGTCAAGAAGGGTACAGGTGAGGTATTACTTCTAATTCAGTGAACTGCCCTTAATAATTACCTGATCCTAAGGGGTTCCATGTTGGTCCTGTCACTGTTTGATAACATTAACCTAACCAAAGTATTATCGGTCGGGATGTAGACTAACAATAGACCATTTATTTCTTACGGCATTATTGAAGCTAGAGCTCTCAACACTTGTACGCTGTTGGCAGTTTGATTCAATCACTGCCGGCTGGATCGCAACACTCCTGGTCGCTTTAAACTGCCTGCCCATTCGACACTCACAGGCGTACAAGATATATGCATTAATTCACCGCTAGGTGCAGCACCAAGGCACTGAGATTGCCGCGGCTTTTTAAAGGGGAAGATACCTGAAACGAAGTATTGTTATGTTTGGAGGCTTAATATCGAGATTGACGGACGTGAAAACATTACACTAAGTTAGTTCCTTTGTTATTCTAACATCTAAAAGTATTCAGACACATACTTACGGGCAAATTTTCAGTATAAAGGAAAGCAAAAATACATGTCGTGGAGGCGATTGTTTTTAAGGGGCGAAATGTCTAGCTCATTTTCCTGTAATTATGCAGACGATAATAAAAATATAACTACTTCTAACTGACTTAAATCTAACTTACATACTTGGCGAGATGAAAAGAAAAAAATAAGGACAATAAAAGACAGGGAAAAGAAATGCCTCCGGCCCCCGAAAAATGGGATGATGATTTATTTAGGGGCTTTGCGACATCGTGGTCATGTAGCCCCATGTACTTGGGTGTGAGGTGAATTTGTCTGATAACCCGTCTTATTGTGCTGGCTGTATTATACATTTTTACAGATTTTTTGGACAGATTGTTTATTTTTTACTTATTTATTTACTTAAAAATTTATTTATTAATTTTCTTATTTATTTACTTATTTATTTGCTTATTTATTTATGTATTTATTTACGTATTTACTTATTTGTTTATTTACTTACATGTTTATTTATTTAATTATGTATTTTCTTATTTATTTGCTTACTTATTTACTTACTTAATTGTTTATTTACTTACATATTTATGTATTCAATTATTTATTTTCTTATTTATTTACTTATTTATTTATTCAAGTATATATTTATTTACTCATTTACTTGCATATGTATTTATTTAATTATTTATTTACTTATTTTTTATTTATTTCTTTATTTACTTACGTATTTATCTATTTAATTATTTATTAACTTATTTATTTTCTTATCTATTGATTTACTTATTTATTTGTTTATTTATTCACTTATTTATTTACATATTTATTTAGTTACAACTGTACCCGGCATGCGTTTATTTGTTTACTTATTTATTTAATTATTTATTTTCTTATTTATTTGTTTACTTATTTGCTTATTTATTCACTTATTTATTTAATTATTTATTTTCTTATTTATTTGTTTACTTATTTATTTTCTTATTTATTTGTTTACTTATTTCTTTACTTATTTAATTATTTATTTACTTATTTATTTGCTTATTTATTCACTTACATATTTCTTAAATTATTTATTTACTACTTACATATTTACTTACTTACATATTTATTTACTTACATATTTATTTACTCACGTATTTACTCAATCATTCATTCATGTACCGGTATGTATTTATTTATTTATTTATTTGCATCCCCTGCGTCACCTTCTCTGGAAATTGCACGTAACCACATCCCACGCAGTGAATTGTCCGATGGTATCTCATGAAATGAGATTCCCCGGTTTTCTAACTTGCCCTGTTCTGATTTACAAAAGGGCACGCAGCAGTACAGCTTTATAAAATCATTCAGAATACATTCTGAACACAACTTCGCCATTAACATCAATACAAAACTTATGTCTGCCACAGAGCCTTAGTGCTGCTTCCTAGCGCCTTTATTTGGAAACGAGGTTGTACGCTCAAACCAATGCTGTAATCGTCGAATGGGCAGGCAGTTTAAAGCAACCAGGAGTGTTGCGATCCAGCCGGCAGTGGATTCAATCAGACAGTTAGGAACAGGGCTCCGAGTGAAAGCCGAAGTTAAACGATTGACTTCGCGTCACCACATGGTAGCTTTACGATTGGTCACTAAGTAAGTAGCTTATTATCCTCTCTGTTTCAAAATAAATCATGTGATTGTGCCAGAGCTTATCTATATTTACGACACTTTACTAAATGTAAAATACTGTAGTGTAATCTTCAACATATCATATTCTCAGAATACATTACACTGAAGTACCTCCGTTTTCTCCACAACGGAAGTCGCCCTGTTGGTCTAGGGGTATGATTCCTTCTTAGGGTGCGGGAGGTCCCGGGTTCAAAGTCCGGAAATGCCCTGCGTTTTTACTTTTGTTTTATTTCTTGAAAAGATTCAAAAAGTGTATGAAAGAACCTTAGGAACGTTCTTTTTTCGGGCGAGACTTGTACTTATACCGGTAATATAAAAGCATAGGTTGAGGTAAACGCTTCTCTTTTCCCGTCGGTTTACCCTCCAGGTTGGCTTTTCCCTCGGACTTAGGTTGGTTGGTTGGTTGCTGTGACAACGCGGTCATGTAGCCCCGTGTACTTTGGGTGGGTGTAGAATCTGTCTGATAACCGGTGTTAATTGTGATGGCTGTATAAGTGTGTGTTATCTGTTTTTAATTAAAGTAAGGACTGCAGACATTGTTTTTTTTAAGTAGTTCCTACTTTTACCGCCAAACACCACCATCAACAACTACTAGTTCAAAACTTGGTTACTAGACGCCACCGCAGTCGGCTCCTGGCAACGAACGTTGGAACCTAAGGGCGTTATCCAAAATTTTAACCTATAATTTAGCTTCACACAGGTTTAATTACTGGAAGGTTCTTTAACATGCCATAAATCTATGACATGGGACCGCCGGCTTTACTTCCCCTCCGAAGAAAGGCATACTGAGGGATTTTTAACGCCGGCTTCGGCCAGGTTTGAATCCGCGATCTTGGGCATAGAAGAACAGCATGTATCAACTACGCCACCAAAGCCGCTACCCTGCCTTGGACTCGGCGAGGGATCCCACCATAACCGCCGCCAGGGCAGTGTCCTGGAGCTTGAAACACCTGGTTGGGGGATAGCACTGGGGAGGTGGGGCCACCCTCCTTGCCTCTTCCTTGCCTATCCCTCCCAATCTTCCCCTCACTTTCCATCCCTCATGAGGCCCATGTTCGCTTTGCAGGTGAGGCCGCCTGGGCGAGGTGCAGGTCCCACCTCCCCAGTTTTATCCCTCGTCCAGGTGTTTCAAGCTCCAAGACACTGCCCTGGCGGTGGTAATGGTGGGATCCCTCGCAGAGTCCGAGGGAAAAGCCAACCTGGAGGGTAAAGCGACTAAAATAAAAAAAATTGCGTTTGACCTCAAACTATGTATTTATATTACTGGCACACAGTAAGTACAAGTCTCGCACGAACAAACAAAAAATAGAAAGAACGTTCTTCTCTTTTTTTTATCCAGGTTGGATAAAATATATGAATTTGGTGGAACCCACGGACTCAGCGAGGGAACTCACCACTACCGCCTCTATGGGCAGTGTACTAGTGCTGGGAACATCGAATCGGAAGGGATACAACTGGTGAGGTGGGATTGGCACCTCGCCCAGGCGGCCTCACGTGCAAAGCGAACAGGGTCCTCATGAGGGAAGGTAAGGGATGGTGAGGATGGATAGGCAAGGAAGAGGGAAGGAGGCGGCCGTGGCCTTGAGGAAGGTACCATCCCGGCATTTGCCCGAAGACGAACTGGGAAACCACGGAAAACCACTTCGAGGATGGCTGAGGGGGAATCGAACCCCTTCTACTGATTTGGGCCACCCGAGGCTGAGTAGACCCCGTTCCAGTCCTCGTACCACTTTTCAAATTTCGTGGCAGAGCCGGGAATCGAACCCAGGACCTCCGGGGCGGCAGCTAACCATGCTGACCGCTATGCTACGCTACGTAGGCGACAAGAACGTTCCTAAGGTTCTTTTATATACTTTTTGAATCTTTTGAAGAGATAAAACAATAGTAAAAATGCAAGGCACTTCCGGGCTTCGAACCCGGGACCTCTCGCACTCTAAGCAGGAATCATACCCCTAAACCAACAGGGCGACATGCTTTGTGCAGAAATTGGAGGTACTTCAATGTAATGTATTCTGAGAATATGAACTGTTGAAGATTACGCTACAGTATTTTACATTTAGTGAAGTGTCGTAACCCCGTAGCGTAGCGGTCAGCATGGTTAGCTGCCGCCCCGGAGGTCCTGGGTTCGATTCCCGGCTCTGCCACGAAATTTGAAAAGTGGTACGTGGACTGAAACGGGGTCTACTCAGCCTCGGGTGGCCCAAATGAGGGGGGAAAAAAAAGAACTCGGATGAGACAAATGACGCATTGGAAGATGAGGACAATAGCAACAAGCAGTTCCGTGTAGAACTATACAGCATAATTTCATATAGTCTATCATACTTATGTGAAGTTAATTGCGTCTATCAACATTCAAAATATCAGTGTGATTGCTGTAAAAATAGATTCGTAGATATTGAGAACCGTCTAAATATTTCGGTTGGTCGCCGTGTTGGATTTTTATATATGTAGACCATCGAGTTATGTAGCCTACTATTAGATGACGATTTTTGCGTAGGTTCATTATTCAAACGTTCACTTCGATCGCATGATTAATACACAAGAAATAAGAACTTAATTTTAAAATTGCGCACAGCCGCCATCTTGAGGTTATGTGAACAATTGAACTAAATTAGACGCCAGGTAGTGTATTAAAATGTGTTTAAACATTTACTGTACGATAATTCACTGCGCTCAGATGGTTAAATCGCGAGAAAAGTCTATTAACGTGTTTCACCTTCGCTTGGCCGCCATGTTCGTTTTGTATTTTACAGGTTTTTGGAAGTCTCATAGCTGAACTTCTAGTAGTACCCTTTATCACCGTACACAAATTTCAGGGTGATATCAGTAATAGTTACGGGGATATAGAATGCCGGTGAAATATTTCGCACAGCCTCCATCTTGAGGTTATGTAGACAATTGAACTAAATAAGATGCCAGTGCATTACAATGTGCATAAACATTAGCTGTAACAAGTTTCATAGCGATTGGATGGTTAAATCGCGAGAAAAGTACATTTAAAATTTCAACTTTGCTTGGCCGCCATGTTCGTTTTGTAGTTAACAGGTTTCTGAAAGTCTTATAAATGAACTTTTAGTAGTGCCCTTTATCACCGTACAAAATTTCAAGGTGATATCAGTAATAGTTTTGGAATGCCGGTGAAATATTTCGCACAGCTGCCATCTTGAGGATATGTAAACAATTGAACTAAATAAGATGCCAGTGCATTACAATGTGACTAAACATTTGCTGTACCAAGTTTCATTGCGTTTGGATGGTTAAATCGCGAGAAGAGTCTATTTAAATCTTTCAACTTCGCTTGGCCACCATGTTCGTTTTGTAGTTAACAGGTGTTCGAAAGTCGCATAGGTGAACTTTTAGTAGAGCCCTTTATCAACGTACAAAATTTAATGGTGATATCAGTACAGCTCGGTTCCAAGCTCTGTGAACTTGCGGCATGAAGGGCAGGGGCAGGGTAGGAGCAGGCGAGAATTGAGGAGCCTGTCGACAGCCCGCCGTGTTACCTGACATTCTCGTCTATTCCAATACTGCTAACATGGGTCTTTTCTGAAACCAGTGTGGCGTTGGGAATGAGTGACTGAGTCACCGACTAATGTATTTGCTTCTGTTACTACGCAAGGACCGAGAAACCGCATCACTCGTTACCACCACTACTGATAGTCTGCGATGCACATTCCTCTCAGGTCCACGCAGCTTAGACTCGAGCAGTAATAGTTTTGGAGATATCGAATGCCGATGAAATATTTCGCACATCTGCCATGTTGGATTGGTTGGACGTAAAAAAATTTGAAGGACACGGTCGGAGTCGGCCGAAATAATACTATGACCTTACCGAGTTTCATTGAAATCGCTTCTGCCGTTTATAAGTTATTAGGACACACACACACACACAGATTTTTAATAAATGAAAATAGGCTAAAAATGGTGAACAATCAAGAAACTATGAAAGTATAGCTCTCAACTCTGAGTCATGGCAAGTAACATGCGATCTTGGAAAATTAAAACCTGGTAAGCCAAGTGTAAGTGATATTGAAGATATTGTTCGAAGAGGTCCCCCTGCACTGCCTAATAACCTTCCGAGTGACTGAACAAGAGCTTTCCCGAGAACAGTTTTATTTTCAAAACTATAGAATGGAGAATGTGTTCGTAGAGACTGGTTAGAATGGAGTGATACAAATCTATCAATATACTGTTTTCCTTGCAGATTATTTGGTCGCAACTCCATAAGTCAGTTTTATTGTAGTTAGTGACGAAGGCTGGGAAAAAGGGTCTTTCTTGGCGTAAGCTGCCAGCTCATGAAATGAGTGCTAGTCACAAACAATGCTATATTGAATGGAGAGAATTAGAAAGAAGACTTCAACATGGAACTGACATTCAGTCTCATTTGAATTTTGAAATTGTCATTGTAGCCTGTAATATTACATTATAACCATAGTTGACTTTTTACAACCATATAGTCACCCCAAACAGACGAACTCAGGATTTCTATCACCATTTTAGCATTTCACCTAACATCAGATATTCTACATTTAGCATACACTGACAGTTGCATTACCAATACTGCAACTAAATAATTGTACATAAATTGTAAATATTCTTCACCTGTATTCTCAAACATAGATGTTATAGCCTAAGTGTAATGGATCTGATGATGATCGCTTGACGATCGAAACTGGTCATCCTAGTGTATTTATTAATCTCATGTATTTTATTTCAGGATTAGGGCATAACCCAGCTCTTTTTGGGCTGGGTGTTGACCGACTGAAAAACACCAAACTTTCGTTATGAAATTGTCTTTAAACTGAAATATTGGAGGAATTTAATTCACAGGATTCTGTCTGTTACTTTATTTCTTCGTGAGAGGGGTCTGGCATTTCGGGGTTCTTCTAGCAAAATAGGATCATCAGACAGTGGCAAATACCTTCGAATTATTGAGCTGCTCCCTCAATATGATCCACTGTTACGTGACACGTGACGATAGTTTAAGTCGCAACAAGAAGGGAAAAGACTTCAAGCTCACTATCTTTCAGCAGATTCCAAAAATGACTTTATCACAGCTTGCAGTAACGAGGTCCTTCAGGCTGTACTCTCAGAAAGGGAAAAATCTAAGTATTTCGTAATACTAGCTGATGCTACTCCGGATACTTCACGTAAAGAGCAAATGACATAATTTTTCAGATATGTACTGGACTGTGATTCTTCATTAATGGAGAGGTTTATAAGTTTTGTACAGTGCAACAGGAAAACTGGACGAGACATTGCTAATGCAATAACTGAAGAATTATATAAGAACAAAATCCCTCTAAAAAATTGCAGGGGGCAGGGATAAGACCATGCAGCGAATATGGCTGTAGCAAACAATGGCGCGCAGGCAATTATAAGTGATAAAAATCCATTTAAGGTAGTGTTATCATATGGGATGAAGTTCTCAGCACAAAAGAGTGAAGTGGTCATCACAACGAGGAAGAAGAACAGACTGGATATGGGCATAACACTTGGAGGACAGCAGTTGCAGAAAGTAGAATGCTTCAAGTACTTGGGAAGCATAATTGAAGAAAAGGGAGGCAATAGGATGGAAATAAATGAGAGGGGAAGGTGCGCAGATGGATTTTTCAAGAGTGTTAGGGGGATGATATGGAATAAAGATGTACCACAAAAATGTAAAGGAATCATCTACAAGACCTACTTTGTGCCAATTTTGACATATGGTTCAGAAACATGGGTGATGAAGGAAAGGGACAAGAATAAAATACGAGCAGTGGAGATGACGTTCCAGAGGAGTAGGGTAGGAGTGACAAGAATGGACAGAGTAAGGAATGAGAGAGTCAGGGAGATGGTAAGAGAGGAACCATTGCAAAATAGAATAGAGCGATCTAGGCTACAATGGTATGGACATGTGAGGAGGATGGAAGAGGAGAGGATACCGAAGAAGATGTTTGGAATGGAAATGACGGGAAGGAGGCCAAGGGGAAGACCAAGGGACAGATGGACAAAAGGAGTTAAGAAGAGTGTGGAGGAAAGAGGAGTGTGCTGGGACACAGTAAATGACGAGAGATGGTGGATGGACAGGAAACGATGGAGAGGCTTATGTTCCAAGCAGACCCGACCAGCGGTTGGAAACTGCTCAAGATGATGAAGATGATGATGATGAGTAACTGTGGTGCACACTGTCTAAATTTGTATGGTGTGAATGCTGCTGAATGCTGTGAAGATGCAATTACGTTTTTTGGTATGGTTCACAAAACGTATAATTTCTTTTCAAAATGTCTTCAGAGATGGGAGATCCTAGAGAATAAAATAGGTTGTTCCTTGCATGACCTATCAAAACAAGATTTTCAGCTCGTTTTGACAGTGTTAAACCATTTGGCAAACACCAATCACTCTTCACGTATGCATTAACACTAGACCCTTTGACCCTTTAATGAATTCAACTCTCTGCTGTTGCCGTAATTTATACTAGATTTCGTTCAGACTCCATGACTTTTCATCATTTAAGCTCTATTGACTGTCGTTGAAATTTCGATGCTCCAACCCTAATAATTTGGCCCCCATAATTCAATTATCCTAGAAGGACAGAGGGGTCATTTTTGACCCGTATTGGATTTTACAAGAACTTGCATCGTATTTCCATTACTTCGGTTCTGTTTTGTTTCCTATACGTGGTGCTGACTGTTTGCTTTTTCCCCCCACTCCTCTCCTTCACCTATTTACCCCGTCCCCACTCCACCAACATGAGTCGAGGTTAGAACAAACCCTCCATTCCCAGTAAGGAGCTTGTGAAGTGTGCATTCTAAACAGTTTGTTTATTGAGTGGTTTGTTGTGCTTATTTTATAAATGATTCGTCAAATATGGAGCACAGAAGGTATTTGAGATGGATGATATTATAGATTCTCACCAGAAACGAAGTAAAGATGACTCTGGAGACGAGAGAGAGAGAGAATCAGTTCATCAGATGACGATTATTTTCCACGAGCCTCTCCAAGTTCTTCGTCAGAATCGGGCAGTTCTTTTACATCACTGCAGCTAACTGAAAAGCTGAAATCCCAGAGAACCAGTCTTCTTGGTACAATAAATCGGGCATGAAGGGCTGTTCCACCAGAGGCGAAAATTCTCGATCACAACTGTATGACACACAGGCTCTAAGAAGCAACAACATAACTTCGATTATTTATCAAGGCAAGGTCAATAGGAAGGTACTTGTGCTCAGTTCACTTCATCCAGGTGGCCAGGCGGGGACGGACAGAAAGTAGAAATCCGACACCGTAACATGTTACAATGGATCCAAGTATGGGTCGACGTTGTGAACCAAATGGCCAGAATGTGTACTGTCAAGCCAGCTGGCCGTTACACACATTCAGTAATGTTCTCGACTTAGCAGGAATAAACACTTGGGTGTTGTACAAACAAGCTACAAATATCAAGATCTCACGAAGAAACTTTCACTTGCAACTTGCTGAGGAACACCCAGAGCAGAAATAAAAAGACCAATACTGCGGACAATGATGATGATAGTGATACAGAACTTCAATCTGGCCAAAAACGCAGGAAATGCCAAATGCGCAACAAATGCAAGGACACGAAAGGTGGGCATGTGTGTAAGGCATGCAAAAAGGCTGTCTGTGAGAGTTGAATTGGAACGATCATCACCTGTGTAGAGTGTCTGTAAGCTTTGAGGTAGATGATACACTCATTCACAAATATACTGAACTTCATCACATACTCTTCAGACCATTGAAGGACCATTAGAGGATTTGCTAATCGTCACACAACAGGCAATCAAATACAAAAAACATATGATATACATCTGTCTCCGTGGCTTAGGCGGCAGCACGCCGGCCTCTCACCGCTGGGTCCGTGGTTCAAATCCCGGTCACTCCATGTGAGATCTGTGCAGGACAAAACGGTGGATTTTCATATGATATACATATAATTCAAAGACAATCGAGAATGTTAAGAATTGGTAATCATTTTTGCTCACATTCGGAGCTCGTCCCTGTGCAAACAGGAGGCCTTTGCCCTTACGGGATGTCTATAGGCTAATTTAATTATTATTATTATTGTTATTATTATTATTATTATTATTATTATTATTATAGTAATATTAATATCTTACATCATTTAAACACGATGTCCATTCTATCAGCGTAACTTGCACACGAGGGTGAGAAATAGCCGGAAGTGTCTCACTCATATGCTAGTTACATAGCAAGACGATCGTATCGGCAGTTAACGGAGCAACTCGGGTATCATCGCTCGCCCCCACTCTTCTCTTGTTGCAATCAGCGGACAACGACCAGCCAAGTTAACTGTTGGGATAGGACTTACTCGGTCTAGCATCTCTGCCATACCCTTCACTATCGATATCTGGTCGTGCTCCATGCAACGACCACGCGGCTAAAACGCTCCTACACTGTCCGCGCGGTTTACAGTACTATGAGATTTCCCGAAATATTAAAGAACAAAATTGTCAATTCCTATCCATGTAAGAGGAAAATAGAAAATTATTTTGTCAAAATTCTATATTTTTTCTCTATGAAAAATCTGGTCGTTGTGCAACACTGCAACCTTATTACCGGCCGCCACTGCTTGGTGCATACTAAAAACTTGATCCCGATATCCACATTGTGATCTGAAGCCACACTGGTTTGCATCCATCTTTCTCTCGGCAAATGGTCGTACTATCCTTTCTACAATGCCTGAATACACTTTTCCCAGGATACTTATCAAAGAAATACCTCTATAATTGTTGCTATCTTTCTTGTGACCTTGCTTGTAAATTGAGGCAATTACTGCTTTTGTCCAGTTCAAGAGTACCTTTCCTAAATCCCATGTCAATTCGATTACAATATGCAATCATTCCAGCCCTGCTTTCCCACTATATTTTACTATTCTGCACCGAAATTCATCAATGACATTATAGTTTACTTTTCCTCAACCGTTTTCCTGTTCCCATCCTCATTCTCCTCCTGCATAATCTCAAAATCTGTCGGGAGTAGACAGGCGATATAGTAACAAATGTACTTCCAACGGCTACGCTGAAATAAGTAACCATGTACATAATAGAATTCAAGTGCATGCTGTAATTGTATTTTATTTTATTTATTATCTTGTGTTGTTCTATTTTGTGTACACGTGCATAATACTCATACGTAATTGCCAAACCATTATAAAAAACGTAACCTTACATAACAAGATTCAAACTGCGAATCGTATTATGAACACCAACTTAACGAACTACATTTTTTGTAGTTAGATAATATTTGTGTATAAATTTAAATCTCAACACAGTGATCGGGATCTGATGATGACCGCATCAAGGTCGAAGAATTAAAGGTTTATATGAATTCGTCTTCTTCAACGTTGCTTCTCACATTCATAATTAACAATTTATCACGCATACAGTAGCAATTCTAACGTCTAAAACCTATATTTTGCTCAAACTTTTCATAGAACATATCCTTTACATAACCACGACATGCACAATACCAAGGAGTGTATTGCTCCATCCTTAACAAGTCCTGAGTGTGAATTTTCTCAGGGTTTTCCACAATCCCTCTAGGAAAATGTTGAGTAATACCTTATTTCTTGTCCTGAAGCGCCTACCCCTTTCCTGGTCCTATATTTACAGTTGCACATACTACCGGTACTAAAGTCATCATAGACACACAGAGTACAGACAAAATGAAAAACACACCTAAGCACACGGGGCTAATGATTAAGATGTCCCTAGCTCCCAAAGCAAATGAGCAACAATATACATAGGGGAGGCCATTAAAAGGTGAATAACATTGTTGCCATTTACTTTTAATTTAATTCTATCAGTTTGTAGCGGCCCTCTTTCTTTACTGTCACCCTGGAGATCCATGTTCGATTCCCAGCTCTGCCAAGAAATTTAATTCTGGTCTGAGGGCTGGAGCGGGGTACACTCAGCATCGTGAGACAAAACTCAGAAGAAATGGGTCTAATTCCCATCTCAGCCATCCTGGAAGTGGTTTTGAATGTTTTCACACATCTACGCCAGGCAAAAGCCGAGACAGTTCCTAACTTTTAAGGCCACAGTCGCCTCCTTCCCAATCCTCACCTGAATTACAAATACACTCGCTACTACAGAAAAAGTGACAACACAGGTTATCAGACAAATTAAAAAAACACACACACATGCTTTATACCGTATATGTTGAGTTACCAATGATTTGTTGGAGTTACGTGGTTTCTCATGCCTTTTGTTGATGGGTGTAGATGATCACGATGTCCAAGCCTCTCAAATGAAACAACTCTATTAGCCTGAATATAATTATTGACAGAGTAACATTAATTGTTCCCATAAGAATTCAGAAACTAAAATGTGAAATGGAATTGGTTTGGATGCATGTTATTCTTCTAGCTTAGCTGTATTTTACTATGTTTGTAAACTCGTGTTGCAGCTCTTGAAAATTGAACCGAATAGGTGTAGGCCTACTGTATTACATGTCAAGGACACCGTTCTTTTAAGCTACCTATATTCTTTGTCAGGAACAGGAATCAAACTTGGGCCCCAGCTTACTGGCTAACTATGCTAACTACTCCACCTTTAGACCTATATTTACTGTGATAATTTTCTTGAACTTATGCATGATTCTTTAGCAAAGAGAACAATATTTGATTTTATACATCCCTCAAATTTGTCACATTGTACACTTATTATCAACAAAATGATTTATACATGCTAAGTTACCAGAGATTTGTCGGAGTTAAGTGGTTTCTCACAGTGGTGTGGAGAGGAGTTTTGATGGGGGATAGAAGAACCCCCACCCCTTTTAGGAACAAAATAAACAAAAAACACGAACCACAGTTCATATATTAAATATTGACACCTGTAGATGATTCTATAACTCATGCTTTGTGAGAAATTGGTATGGTTGTGAGTTGTGTCTGATGTATTGTTGTTGCAGTTCGGTTCGGCTCCCCCATCGAGGCTACACATGTCTTCATGACAACGCATAACTCCCTCCTCCCAGGGTTGCTAATCTAGCATTTCCCCTGCTAAATATAGCTTTGTTTTCAAACTGATACTAGCCTCGGATAATTTTAAATCCCGCTGGTGGGGCAATTAGCTTTCTTTCTTCTCTTACAATACCGGTAGTGGGAGGGAAGTTGTATATAAATTAACCTGGTTTTAATTAAAAATAATAAGTTTTAACGAGGAGCTAGAAAATGCTATGGGTACATTAACACTAATTTGGAGATCATTGTTAACTTCTTGAGTGTGAGATAGCCGAGTTACTTCATATTACTGTGTCCTGTAATTACGGTTATCCTGCAGTAACTATAATTGGTTGATGTTGGGTACGCTAAAGTTTCTCGCGCTTTGCTTTCAATGTATGCGGTATTGAATTAAAAAATCTTTCTCGATGGTCCTCACCATGTTCATGATGTTCACTGTTCAGAAAATCAACTGCAACTCATGGTTGGTGTAGGCTGCATGCATGTTGTGATGCATGTGCAACCTGTCTCACCTACAGAAAGGATCCTAATGAACGCGGCTGTGTAGGCTAAATCACAGAACGTTAGATGGTTCTATTCAGAAGTTAAATCAAACAACTTAAGCTTTGTCTAGAGAAATGCAAATTCAGAAAATGCTGAGACATTTGCAATAGAATTTTTAATGGATAATTCATCCTTGCTAATTTAAAGTAGCCTATATATATGTTTTAATTATCCAGTAATACTGTAAACCAAATTACATGACAGTTAGTTTCTCAGTTATTTTGCTTTTTATGATTGAAAAATATTTTTTGCTTCAAAACTTGTAAAATTTTCAGGAAGAAGTAACCATTGTAATAGAAATACCTAGTTTCTGCCTAAAAATAAATTGTTTCCCATTGTTAACAGTTAAAACATTGTTATGCTAACAAATAGCCTAATATACTGTAGTGACAGATATGCGTACCGTATGTTCACACTAAAGTGTGTCCCTAAACTTTCGAGCACCATTTTATGTCTGGTCAGTTTATGTGTTGATGAACTGTCACAGCCTCATATTTTTAGCCAACTATATTTTCATTTGTGAACAAAATAGGCTTATGAGATCACCTTTTGTCCATGTGTGTGTTTGTGTCCCCCTAACAAAATCTGAACGGCTGGAGTGATTTTAATGAAACTCGGTAAGTTCATAGTACTATTTTGTCCGACCCCGACCGTGATCTTCAAATTTTATTACGTCACACCAATCCAACATGGTGGCTGTGCAAAATATTTCACCGGCATTCTATATCTCCAAAATACTACTGATATCACCCTGAAATTTTGTACCGTGATAAAGGGCACTACTACAAGTTGACCTACTTACTTACTTACTTACTTACTTACTTAATTCCTGCCGCTCCTTCCGGAGCATAGGGCCTTGGCGAAATTTCTCCACACAGTACGGTTCCTGGCCATTCTCTTCACTTGACTCCAGTTCTTGTCCACCTTTGCAATTTCATTTTCGATCGTCCTCTTCCAGGTCTTCTTAGGTCGACCTCACTTCCTGGCGCCTTGAGGATTCCAGTCTAGCGCCGCCCTCTCAATAGTTCCGTCCGGCTTCCTTAGTGTGTGACCAATCCAGCGCCATTTCCTCTCCTTGATCTGGATGCTAATCGGTCGTTGATTGGTGATGGAACAAAGATCTTCATTTGAGATTATGTCCGGCCACCTCACATTCATGATGCGACGCAGACATCTGTTAATGAACACCTGTAGCTGGTTGTTGATCGGTTTTGTGACTTTCCATGTTTCACAGCCGTAGAGAAGAATCGACTTTACGTTGCTATTGAAAAGGCGGAGCTTGGTCTTCCTGGAAATGTTTCTATTTCTCCAGATGGGGTAGAGCTGGACAAAGGCACCATTTGCCTTCCTGATACGGCTTCGAACATCTTCCTCTGCTCCCCCATCATTTGTGACTATACTTCCAAGGTAGAGGAAGGACTCAACTCGCTCAATGTCCTTTCCGTTGACTGTCAAACTAGTCGTGATGTCAGAATTTATCCTCATCTCTTTGGTCTTGTTGGTGTTGATCATCAGTCCTGCACGTTCTGCTTCTCTCTGCAACCTCCCAAGCTTATCTTCTATGTCTCGGTACCGTTGTGCCATAAGACAAATGTCGTCTGCGAAATCCAGATCTTCAAGCCTGTCATTTATACCCCATTGAATACCCCTCTTCCGTCCTCCCATTACCTTCTTCATCACACTATCCAGGACCAACAGGAACAGAGTGGGGGAAAGGACACACCCCTGTCTCACTCCGGAACTGACCGTTATCTTTTCTTTTAATTTGCCTTCGTGAAGAACCTGGCACTCATACCCTTCGTACATCTCTTCCATGATTCTGATGATCTTTGTTGGAATTTTATATTCCTCGAGGGTCTTCCACATGATTCTTTGATTTACGGAGTCGAAGGCTTTCTCGAAGTCAACAAATGTGAGGTAAAGGGTATTCTGCCACTCCACACTCTGCTCCAGGATGATTCGGAGGGTGTTGATGAGATCCACACAGCTGCGATGTTGTCGAAATCCAGCCTGTTCCTTCCGAAGCCTTTTTTTTACGCAGTCTTTTATACGATTCAGGATGACTCTCGCCAGCACTTTGCTTGGAATCGACAGCAAGGTGATACCCCTCCAGTTGTTACAGTTTGTGGTGTCCCCTTTCTTCGGCAACTTGACTATCAACCCCTTCTTCCAGTCGGTTGGTATTTTCTCCTCCTTCCAGATCTTCTTCAACAGCGGGTGCAGCAGATCGATCGTAATATCCAGGTCTGCTTTGAGTACTTCCTCTGGGATATTATCCAGACCTGGTGCCTTCCCGCATTTCATCTGCTTCAACGCTGTCCGTATTTCGCCCCGAGTTGGGGAGTCGAGGCTGATGCTTGGGTCACTTTCTGCTTCCTCTTCATCTTCTCCTCGCTGCTTACTTTCTGGTCCTCTATCTCTATTAAGAACCTCCGCAAAGTGTTCTCTCCATCTTGTCAGCTGCTGTTCACACGTCGTGAGGATCTCGCCCGTCTTGCTCTTCACAGGCCTAGTTTTATTAAAACCTTTCTTCGAAAGCATCTTTGTGATGCCATAGAGCTCCTTAACGTCCCCCCTTCTTGCCGCTTCTTCTGCTTTCTCCGCCTGCTCATCAATCCACCTCCTATGATCCTTCCGTACACTCCTCTTTACCTCCCTGTTTGCTGTTGAATACTTTGCTTGTGTGAGAGCCTTCTGCTGCCTAGTCTTGCAGGTGTTGAGCTTGGCCTTAATCTCCTTCCTATAATTTATCTTGTCCCAGGTCTGATCGGATATCCATTCTTTCCGCAGGTAGTTCTTGTACCCGAGCTGCATCTCACTGGTTTCCACGAAGATATTCTTTACCTCGCTCCACACAGTCTCCACGTCCTTCTCTGTCTCGGAGTCCAACACCTGGAATTTATTTCTGAGCTCCAGTTTAAATTGGTCCAATCTCTGCTGGTTCTTAAGCTTGCCCACATCAAACTTGTTGTGCCGAGTGTTTAACTTTCGGCGGACTGCGACGATCTTCATGCGGAAGTTGGCAACCACAAGATGATGGTCACTACCAACGTCCGCTCCTCTCTTGTTCCTAACATCTTCCAAACTTCTTCTGAACCTCCTGCTCACCGCGATGTGATCAATTTGATTTTCTGTGACTTGATCAGGAGACACCCAGGTGACCTTGTGGCACCGCCTATGAGGAAATACCATGCCACCCATCACCAAATCCTGACTGACGCAATATTCCGTAAATTTCTCCCCATTGTCATTCATCTCACCAAGGCCATGTTTACCCATGATCTGCTCCAACCCCTCATTGTCTGAGCCCACCTTCGCGTTGAAGTCTCCCATAACAATGAGAATGTCCTTCTTACTTGTTTGTCTTGTGACATCTCGCAGCATTTGGTAGAATTCTTCCTTCTTCTCTGGCTCCGACTGTTCTGTAGGCGCATAGCATTGGATGATGATCACATTCCTGATCTTTGTCTTGAACCTAGCAAACATGAGCCTACTAGAAATTGGCTTCCACTCCATAAGGCTTCTCTTTGCATTTCTGTTGAGCAGCAACCCCACTCCATCCCTGTGTTCTTCACCATCGCCCCCAGAATAGAGAAATGTAATTCCATCTGTTGTCTGTATTTCACCAAATCCTGGCCACCTCACTTCACTCAATCCTAGGATATCCAGCCCATAGTTCTTCATCTCCCGTGTCACTTGTTTCAGTCGGGTTTTCTCCATCAAGGACCTCACATTCCAGAAACCGATTTTCGTAGTCCTCTTCATGCCAAAAGTCGTCATCAGGTTATCCGTCCCGTTTTGTAATTTCGCTTCAGTTTCCGTAATCAGTTTATTTAAGAGGAGCGAGTGATTAACCCACTGCCTCCGAGTGCCTTGGAGGGGCTGCCACCTTAAGCCTGAGGCACCAGGCTGATTTTCTGTCAGGGTTTCTTCCCTTAGCCTTTGAAGAACCAACTCCAAACTACAAGGCAGCAGTTGTTTCACCAGAGCCCCGTTAGCCGTAATATCTTCAGGGTTCCTGTAGGGCCTTCACAGCTACCGTAGCGGTCTTGAGGCACACAAAGTCCCCACTGTACTTCACCCCTACAGGCAATCTCCTACTTAATTACGTTGCCCATCTCCCACGACGAGGACGAGGGGTTGGATTTGTGGGAGACAAGTTGACCTATGTGACATTTAAAAATCTGTTAAGTACAAAACGAACATCGCGGCCAAGCAAAAAATAGACATTTTTGCGATATAACCATCCGAGTACAGTGAAACATGGTACAGAAAATGTTTATACACACTGTAATACACTGACTTCTAATTTAGTTCAATTGTTTTCATAACCACAAGATGGCAGCTGTGCGAAATTTTAAAATCTCGTTTTTATTTCTTGTTTCCTAATTACGCGATTGAAGTTTGAATAATGAACCTATGGTATAATCTTCAGGTAATAGTACAAAACTCTATGGCCTACATATATAAAATCCTACAAAAGCAACCATCCGAAATATTTAGAAGGTTTTCAATATCCACGAATCTCTTACAGCAATCAAACTGAAATTGTGTTTGTTGATAGAGGCTGTTGTTGTTGTTTTATGGGCCAGAACTACTGCCCCTCTTAATACAGATTTAAGTATACAAATTTGGAATGGAATTTAAAATTTAGAGGTGGACACCTAAACTTGAAAAGACCAAAAATTAATAAAACAAAAAAATAAATAAAAATAATAATTATAAAAATAAACACAAATTACGGTGAAAAAATATTCAGAATTCAGAAAAGAACAAGTCATTGAGTCATTATACAGTGGAAAATTTCGATTGCTGGCCCTAACCCACTCTCACTAATAAAGCGGATAACGCGATCAGCAGCCACCGCGTCATCGGCTAATATAAGTTTGAGTGTCATCTGCAAACCAAGGTTTCTGCGTAAGTCAGCAAGATCCACACGCTCGGTTAAAATGTGGGCCACGGTGAAAACGGCTCCACAGGTTCAAAGTGGGGGTCTTCCCTTCTCGTTAGGTACGAGTGGGTGGATCTTGTATGACCTATTCTTAAAATATTAACCCCTGGCACTACAGCCCATGAAGGGCCTAGGTCTAAGAAGCGACCGCTGCCCAGCCAATTGGCCTGCAGATATTGGGGTGACACGTGATCAGCGCATTGGGTCCCCTCGGCCGTTAATCTTGGTTTTCGTGACCGGGGCGCTGCCTCGCTGTCAGACGCTACTCAATTGTCCTCACGAGGCTGAGTGCACCCCGTTTCAGCCCTCACGTCAGTTTCTAAAATCCCTGATGGAGCCGGGAATTGAACCCGGGGCCTCCGGGTGAGTGGCAGGCATGCTACCCCAACACCATGGATGACCTATTCTTAGCCTACACAAAATGACGGACTTTCTCCGTGACCGGAAAGAGCTCTGCCACAGGTGTGTAAGTTCCCTTGATCGCTCTCAGTTAACTGGGCATTGGGTCAGCTAGCCACTGACTCTCCCAAAATGCCAGTACTTGTCGGCGTAACTGAGAGCGAATATCTCTAGCGGGTACCTCCATTGGTCGAGGTGGTAGTGATACCGCCTCTTTTGCAGCTCGATCCGATAAATCATTTCACGCAATATATAGGCCAGTGTGGACCAACCCGCGGCCCTCGGGCCACATGCGGCCCGGCCCGCCTGTTCGGTTTTTGTTGGCCCTTGCCCTTCTTACTGCCCTTCACTCTTCGACAGTTATAATCCGTGGCGTGCCTACTTTAATTTTTACTTTCATTCAGTAATGTTACGAAGGAGCAAGGAGGGAAAGAAAAGATCCCGAAAAATACGCCAGTAATCAGAATTGTCCTTCTACGAATACGTACGGAACAAGAAGCGGCCCTGCCTCCAGGCGACAACTGGTTGGCTGCCAGTGATTGTCTGCCGATAAGTTCGCGATCGTTCGTGTGCTGCGGCGAATTTCCCTACAAAAGGGAGCGCAGGGCTGTTAGAAGAGGTTGTTTTTGACGAGAGAGGTTGTTCGAGTGATATATTACGACGAGAGTTTGTTGTCATCGTTGTTGCGAGAGCGGTACCTAATATGGCGGGACTTAATAAACGGCGTGTTGAAGATGAGAAACGGCAATTTCAGTCAAAGTGGCAGGAAAGTTACTTTTTGGTTGAACATAATGGAAAACCACAGTGTGGTATCTGTTCTCAAGTCTTAGGTGTTTCGAAGGAGTATAACGTGCATAGACACTATACCAGCTTGCATAAATCAAAATACGATCAATACCAGGGAAGTGCCAGAAGTTGTGTGTTTAATGATTTGAAGATGAAACGAACAAGACAGAAGAATATATTTCAGCTACCATCAAACACTGCCGGTTTAAAAGGCATCTTATGAGGTATGTTTGGAGATAGCTAAAAGTAAGAAGTATTTTAGGGATGGTGAGCTCATTAAGAGATGTGCTGTAAAAATGGCATCTTCATTTGGAGATAACAGGATGGCTAAAATTTTTGAAACAGTTACCTTGTCTCATCAGACGGTTAGTAGAAGAATTAATGATATGGCTGGTGAAGTTTTAGGTTCTCTCAAGAGCATTTTGGAAAAATGTGAATTTTTCTCTCTAGCTCGAGATGAGAGCACAGATATAGCTGACATCGGCCAGCACCTTATCTTTGTCAGAACAATAAGAATTTGAAATTCATGAAGACCTGCTGGAATTAAGATTATTAGAAGCCGGCAAAAAAGGTATTGACATATTCAAGCACTGGATGATGTCGTTTCTTAATATTGAGGTTTTGTGAAGTGCTCTGGCTTTGCAGTAGATGGAGTTAAAGCAATGGTTGGTCCTAACATTGGTTTAGTAGGACTGTGTAAAGAAAAAGGATTGAATCTTTTGATTTTCCAGTGCATTATCCACCAGGAGACTCTCTGTGGAAAAAATATGAGGCTCAGTGAGACAATGAAAACTGTTGTAAATACTGTAAATTTAATAAGGGAGACAATAAAGCCTGCTGACACAGAGCATTTATTGCATTCCTGGACAATTTGGAAGCTGAGTATGGTGACATTTCATTGCAATGTGAAGTGCGTTGGCTAAGTGCTGGAAATTACTTGCAACAATTTTTTGGTTTGAAAAATGAAATTCTTACTTTTCTCAAAAATGAAAACATTGGCGATGAGTATCAAGAAAAACTGGAAAAATCCAGTTTTTAAATAATCTTACTTTTCTGACAGATTTAACACCCCATCTAAATGCTTTAAACCTGAAACTACAAGGCAGGAAACAAAATATCTCCCAGCTTTATGGACATACTGAGGGCTTCCGCAAAACACTTGATGTAATGCAAATTGCATTGAAGGCAAATAATATGGCACACTTCCCATCTTGTCAGCAGTTGAAAGAAGAATAACACATATTTAATAATGTATTAAACACAACGTGTACATATATAGGAGTTTACATTTCGATTCCTTTTTTTTTTTTTTTTACCAATCTTTAGCAAATGTGGCAATTGAAACTGTTCTTGCGGTACAGAATAAAGCGACATAAATTTTCGTATGTTTAATGAAATAATTATAGATATCAAGAAAGAGTTCCAAAACATATTCCAGGATTTTGCACTGTTCAACAACCCCATGGATATTGAAGTGAGTGAGGTTTTCTGCGACCTTCAAATGGAAATTTGTGTTCTTCAGACAGACCCATTCTACCAGACTAAAAGGTGTGATGTCCATGAAAGTTTCTGGAAACTCTTTTCTAAAGAACGTTTTCCTAAACTGCTTACATTCTCTCTGCAAGTGTTAACGCTGTTTGGATGTACATATGTGTGCGAAAGTGCTTTCTCTGCTCTCAAACAAATTAAATAAAAAACGAGAAATCGAATTGAAAGTGCTTCACTGGAGTCAAGCCTGAGCCTTTGCCTTACTGAACTTACAGTGGACATTGATACACTTGTATCAGGAAAGCAGTGCCAATCATCACATTAATTTCTCGACTGGAAAATGAAGTGGTATATTAAACTAGTAATATTAAACTTCTTTTAATATAAATTTTAATAATTTTTTTTGAGTAAAATATGTAATATGTTTTCTTTCTGGAATGTCTCTGGCCCTCACATTCCTATACTAAAGTTTGATTGGCCCTCGGGTAACTAAAGGTTGGACCACCCTGATATAGGCTATTAACATACGTAGGTTATATGAAAATAGGCTATTTAGTTCTTCACGGAACTACTTGTTGCAATTTAAGTTCTACCATGATGGATCAGTGGAATGAGGAGCTCATGTGATAATCTAGATGGCGGTTTTTGAGAAACTGGGGAGAATGCATCTCATCGTTCTCCAACAATGAAATGAGATTCTCATCAGTCCTCATTTTAATTAATTCCAATCAAATACTGGGTGCTGGGAAAGTTCATGGCTGCTTTCTCACACATGTCTGGTAGGCTAGACACTTTACATTTGAAGGTAATGCGTATGATCTCCCTTTATTTCTAACCCCTTATTATTCCCATAACTATAGAGTGATACGGTGCCGTACACATTAAGATATGAAATACCGGTACCATACTTACGGAAAGATTTTTCTAATGCAGTCGCTTGGCTAAACATCCACCTAGAAAATGAGCCTAAGAGAGAAATGATTTAAATAGGCTAACCAGCATGTATTTGCCACAGCTAAATCTTCACATGGTATAATGAACAGAAATGGCGGCTCAGAAGCCACAGAACAACAGTCGATCACAGAGAAGGACACTAGTGAGGGTATCCAACCTTGTCGGTACAAAATGCCTCATGAATTCTGCTCGAAACGGCCATTCAGTCATTCATTCATTTCTTTATTTCTCCATGGTAATATGTTAGTATGCATATGGGAGTCGTCAAATCATAAAATACATAAGCTCCTCTGTAATATTGACAGTGAACATCCATTTTGTTTCTAATGTTGTACGAATGTACGGTAGATCAGAATTTTTTACAATATTAGCATTTCCAGTTAGAATTTGTCTCTTAATATACCGGTACATAATTGAGTAAGTACAATGATGGTAATGCCATTATTCGGATTTTTTAAAACTAGCGGACCCGTGCGAGAAATCTAGCATGTTATTAAACCACACTTTCCCCAATAGGTTTATAACGAGACACTTAAGGATAAAGGTTATGTTTTTATTTCAACCAAATGATTATAGAACACTATTTACATTTCAGGTTAAAGAAAAGACCTCAGAATGTTAATATGACATGAAACAGGCGTCACAGCGGCCCGTGGACAGCAATTATGGAGCGTATTTTCCTACATCAACAGTGTTTGCAAATCGCACACTTCGTTCAATTATTGTAAAGTCATTTTTTTTAAGAAAGTATAGATATTTATGAAATTATAGTGCAATAAGTCACTGCTAATATCTATTCTCTTTCATTTGAATGCTCATTTGTCACGATCAGTCGCTTGTGAGCGCCGCTGGAGGGACGCATAATACTGAAATAATATATATGATGATGATAGTCCCTACAAGATGTTAGAGGGTGTAAACCAAACAGAACATGGATTGCTCTCTTCTGCAGGATAACCATATTGCTTAAAACTTCCTTTGTTGCACTGCCATATAGATTTAAACCAGGTGGGAGTGAAACAGAGAATAATTACTCGATAACAGGATATTAATGTTAACTTTCTGTCTTAGCTGCACTGTTTAATTTCAATTGTAGTTTTAAGTGTTTTTTCCAACTATGATATGTTTCCATTGTCATACCAAGAATGGTTTCTTGATCGGTGCTGTCTATTTGTTGTTGGTGCGGGGTGGGGTGAAGTGGCAGGCGGGAAGAGAAGGGCCTGTCAACAGCCCGCTGTGTTATCTGGTATTCATGTCTATTCCAATACTGCCAACATAGGGCCGTTGCTCAAACCACTGTAGTGTTGCGAATGAGTGAGTGAGTCACCGACCAATGCATTTGGTTTTGTTACTACGCACGGACCGGTAACCCTCATCACTCGTCACCATCACTCCACATAGTCCGCGATCAACATTCCTCTCAGGTTTACGGAGCTCGGACCCGAGCAGTACCTACAGACTGTGGTAGGAAACCATTGCGCATTTCATGAGAATTAATAATGTTGAAAAGTATTATCAAGAAATAAAACTAATTCAAATCTATTTCTGATTTTATTGTTGCAGGTGAAAGAATATTCGTTAGCCTATGTCACCGAATCACCGTATGTCTGTTATGAGAAACATTTTTACCGTACTGTAACCATCGCTGTAACTGATAATCACAAAATGGCGAATGTAACAATTTTATTATTCCAGGTAGCCTACCATTTTATTTTTAAATTGTTCTGTTAGACCGTATGCACATTTAGGGTTGGGAGGTGTAATCAGTCTTTAGAAAAGGATGGAAGAGTGCCAGTTAATGACAGCCTACTACTAGAAGAGAGAGAGTGTAGGCTATCAGGGACTTAGTTCGTTTCGCTACTTTTATATTAATAATAATGATAATAATAATAATAATAATAATAATAATAATAAAGAACGGTTTTCAGTCGGGCAAAACGAATTGCGCCCAATGACATTAGGCGGGAAACACATATTTACATACCCTACAAAGTAACACGCTTTTTATCAGGGGCGGATCTAGGGCCCTGCGGTCTGGGGATCCCCGCGTCATTGATTTTTTAAATTTAATTAATTAATTAATTAATTAATTATACTTTTCAAAGTAATTTATAATTCATATTCCTTTTTCACTGCAGCTATGACCTCCCGTGACCGTTTAGCAAGTTTAGATTTCAGTGAAATGATAGAAGACTTCAGCCGGGAAAAAAGTCGCAAAGTAATATTTTAATATTTCATAGTTTACATAATTTTCTTCAAGGGGATTTAAAGGTTTCTTTCATATTATTAAAAAAAAATACTGTAGTGTATTAAAATATTGTAAATATTCTTTATTTTATTATTACCAAACTATTTTCTATTTGATTTGATATTTTTTAAATTTCCTATTGTTGTGGGCCCCACCTTATCATATCGCCCAGGGCCCCGCAAGACCTGGATCCGCCACTGCTTTTTATACAAATACCTACCGTACTTAAGTGGATTACATGTTTCGAACGTCACGTGTTCATCCTCAGAAACGGTTTACATAGGCTTAACTAGTGTATCATGTTTATGAAGGACACTTAAACACAAATAAATAGCCTATGTACAATATTTATATTAAGTTACATAAGTTTGTAAAAACTTGTATAACGTAGCCTATCAACTATTTACAGACAGTATAACACTTCTATGGTTGTTGCGTAGTTAGTCGATTATTATTATTATCATCAATGTGGATTACGTATGTTTCCTGTTGTCTATTGAATTGTTATTATTAGACCTGGGATTTTTATGTAATATCAAGTTGCATAATATGTACATAAATATGTAACAAAAAGCACCAAAATATGTAGCAAAATATGTAATATCATATAATTAATATAAACGTACCATTTTGTCAGTTACAATAAAACTAGACGCTTTATATTACATTTTGTAGCACAGTGAACAATTAAGTATTTTTCAATTTTCTTTGGAGTCATATTATATGAATATATCACACACATATTCAATAGAAACTTATTTTCATAACTCAAAGCACGTTTATTCATTAAACTTTGTAGCACAGTGAACTATTAAGTATTTTTCGATGATCTCTGGGGTCATAGAAAGGTGTTTGTCACTTAGGATGTTCTTATATGCAGAGAAAGATCTTTCAACATCACATGATGTAACTGGGGCAAATTTTAGGAGAGGAGTTTTCGCTTGAGAAATGTCATCGGGAGGATCAACGTCATCTCCATTTAGAATTTCGGACACACTGTGAAATGTTGAATAACCAGGATTTCTCTTCAACACTTTTTGCAATTTACTCAATACACTTGTACCAGTTTCCCCATGCACATCACTTATCATCCTATCATCCTCGCAAATACCTGTCAATCATAATTACTTTAATCCCCTTGTTGAGAGGACAGACAACAGCCCCACATTAAGTGTGAAAATTCAATTCGGCAATTTATTTCATATAAAAACAAGAAAACTGTGAAATATGTAATTTTATGTAATATCACTAAGAATATGTAGAATACCCACAAATATGAAAAAATATGTAAAATATGTAATTACATAGAAATCCCAGCTCTAGTTATTATGGATATCTCATTATTGAAATTGTCTGTCTATTTCGTTATTATTGTTCTAAATCAACTGTTCCTATTTAAACTATTGGCCTAATTTTATTGCATTGTCTCGCGTGGCGAATATACAGTAACAAAAATACACTAATGCACTAGAAAGTAATGGAGAGATGTCAACTTATCTGGTTCTACCTAATGTACTACCCTACCAGGGAATGGTTACAGCTAGACGTGGAGCACGGCTCTTGTGTATACATTACGTCATCTCGTCCCGTTATGGCTCCAGCGAGCGGTTGTGGGGCAAGAAGGGAACGCATGTACAGTCATACAATGAGAACACCCCGCACAGCGCACGACCCAGCACGAATCATACACACAAATGACATGCGATGAGGTTTCGCTGGCGACAACTGCACGCCTATCGCAGGCGTGAGGCAGGGCGAAGCCCATTAGTTCCGATTTCCGCCACTGGTAACAATTCGCTGGTAGGGTAGTAATTGGGCACAATTCGTGTTGTTGTTTGAGTCTTCAGTCTTTTGACTGGTTTGACGCAGCCTTCCATGCCTCCCTGTCCTGAGCTAATAGTTTCATCTCTACATAGCTACCACACCCTACATCCGAGGCAATCTGTTTAACATATTCTAACCTTGGTCTACCACTACAGTTCTTGTCCTCGACCCTTCCTTCCATAACTAAGCTTGCTATTCCTGGGTGTCTTAATATGTGTCCTACCAACCTATCTCTTCTCTTCATTAGCAGTCGCCAGAAACATCTCTCCTCTCCCACTCGTCTTAAAACCTCTTCGTTTGTAACCCTATTTACTCATCTGATCTTCATCATTCTCCTGTAACACCACATTTCAAACGCTTCAATTCTCCTCTTTTCTGCTGCACCAATAGTCAAAGTTTCACTTCCATAGAGTGCCACGCTCCAGACAAAGGCTTTCAAAAATGACTTCCTAATACCTAAATCTTTATTTGATGTCAACAGATTCATTTCTTTTTTTTTTTTAGAAATGCCTTCCTTGCCTGTGCCAACCTATTTTTTATATCCTCTTTGCTTCATCCATCACTGGTTATGTTAGTTCCTAAGTAACAGAAGTCTCCTACTTCCTTAGCTTTTCATCTGCCAACTTGATGTCCAAAGAGGTTTCTGATTCTTTTTGGATGCATTCCAATATTTTTGTTTTACATTTATTAATTTTCATCATGAATTATTTCCTCAAGACGGAGTCCATACCATTCAAAAACTCATTGAAATCCTCAGGCGTGTCGGCCAAGATGACGATGTCATCAGCAAATCTCAGAGTTGAAATTATTTCTCCTTGTATCTTCACTCCCACTTTAAATTTTTCTCCTATTTCCTTCATTGCTTGTTCAATGTAAAGATTGAAAAGTATGGGTGATAAGTTACAGCTTTGCCTTACACCTTTCGGAATACCAGCTTCTCTCTCATGTCCTTCAGCTCGAATGACTGCTGTCTGGTTTCTGTATAGATTGTAGATCACCCTCATATCCCTTTCTTCCAATCGTTTTTAAAATGTCAAACAATTTAGCCCAATCAACGTTATCAAAAGCATTTTCTAAGTCTACAAATGCCATGAACGTTCTCTTATCTTTCCTTATTCACCTTCCAAAATCAGCCTAAGACTTAGTATAGCTTCCCTTGTTCCCACATTTCTCCTGAAACCAAACTGGTCTTCACCCAACTCCGTTTCTATCTGGCTTTCCATCATCTTGTAAATTATTCTAGACAGGATCTTTGAAGCATGAGTAATCACATCTGTCAGCTCCTACTTTTTTCGGTATAGGGATGATAACATTCTTCTTGAAATCAGAGGGTACCTCACCTTTCTCATAAATTCTACACACCAAGTGAAATAACCTGATCAGAACATCATCACCTATGCAGTATAGCAACTCAATTGGTATATCATCTATGCCTGGTGCTTTGTTCTTGCTTAAGTCTTCCAATGCTCTGTCAAATTCTGATCTCAATATTAAATCTCCTTTCGCATCCTCATCAATTTCCTCTTCCCTTTTCATTACATGATTCTCAATATCCTTTCCCTTATACAGCCACACTATGTAAGCTTTCCATCTCTCAACCTTTTTTTCCCTATCTGTTAGGGGCTTTCCATCTGTGTCCTTAATATTACAGCACTTAGTCTTCTTTTCCCCAAAAGTATTCATAATCCTTCGATAAGCTGTGTCTACTTTTCCTAATTTCAGACAATTTTCTATACCTGCATAATTCTCTTTCAAACATTCTTCTTTCACTTCCTTGCATTTCTTGTTAACCTCATTTTTCAGACGTCTGTATTCTACTTTCCCCTTTTCATCTCTTACATTCTTGTGCTACCGCCTTTCATCCATTAATTCTATGGGTAGTATATCCTGAGTGATCCACAGTTTTCTACCTAGTCTTTCTTTCCTACCAATATTTTCTTCTGCGGATTTTGTTATTTCATTCTTTAAAAGTGCCCATTCGTCTGCAATTGAAGTTTGTTTACGGTTTTACCGTGTTGAAGTTCTTGGAATTATGGTACTAGGCGATATCAACAAGGATAACACGATCCACTCAGAATATACTGCCACTAAATTCTGTACTGAACTGCGATAAGATTCGTACCAAGCTCTTCTCAGTTGTCCTTATGAGACTCACTGTATGATATTCCAGAGCTCAGATCCGAACTATATTTATTGACAGAGCTGGGAATCAAACAATCTCAATACATACTTCTAGACCACAACAATGGCAAGAAATTCAAAAATTAGGACCTGATCTATGTTGGTGGAAATAATTCCAGGATAAACTCGAGTGCTATGGTAACCCTCTTGTGTTCCCACAGTTGTAAAACCTAGGGAAGTGGATTTTGATTTTACACACTACTGTACTTTGTAGGCTACATTTCATTAATGTGTGGAGGGTTAATGTTTGTAAGAATGTTAAAAAGAAAGCATACAGTAATTGTTGTCCATGACAACATGTCATGTCCAGGATATGTCGTCAGTTAGGTCACAATCAGAGTTAGTAGGCTGCACCAACTGGAGTGAACATAGACCACCTTGTGTCCAGTAGGTTTGTGGGAACATGCAAGCTGCCATACAGAGGGATGAAGGCCGGATATGGCTGGAATCTTAAACACAAGATAAAAAGTTAACAAGGAAGATGAGGATTATAGGGATTCATTTTTCTATCTGGATCAGAATGTGATCACACATTCTGAGCTTCCCATGCTATGATCTATGCTGTAAATGTGGTGAGAGCTATGAACACCCTGGGGAAGAAATACAATATAATCAAGGGAAATAAGAAGTACCGGTACCGTAATAGAAGACTATCTGATTTGATATAGCGCTTTACTTCGCAGCTGCTACAGCGCTGCAAACTCCTCTTAAAAAGAAATGCAGCCACTATTTAGCTTTTGCCTCATCATGGTCACAAATGTCATTTTGCCCCGCATTTTATCGACAAATCTGTGACTGCTTCAAATTTCAGTGATTAATACGCCCTCGTAAATTCACCAGTATCCCCCATCCCTGTGTTATGTAATCCAAGCGTTGTAGTTAATACACCCTGTACGAAGTTCATATATTTACTTTGGATCCGAAAGGAACTCAGTTCATGCAGGACCTAGGAGTTTTGTATGTGTGAATCCAGACCCTCAGTAAACTGGTATGTGCAGGCTCAAATGCTAAGCACTCTTCTTCCTACAGAGTTCTGATCCCTGCACTTAATGTGACCATACCAGATCATTCGTCTTTCTTGGACCTTTTTGAATATTTGAGTCACCTTAATGCTACCCCACATGAAGGTGTTCTAGATGTGGTCCTTTCTCGTAACACCACACATCCATCATCTCAGCATTTTCATTTCGGCTACAATACATCCAGACACTTATTTTGACTAACTATACTGTGGCAAAGTTTCTACTCCATATAGCATGGTAGGTCTCACCACACATTTATAGGCCTTCCCTGCTACTTGGACATTTAGTCTCCTGTCACAGAGAACACTAGACAACCTTTTCCAGTTTAACCAGGCAGTCTGGATTCTGTAAAGACCTGACCTTTATGATCAATGGTGAATGGTGTATTGTTTACTAAACTAGTTATGATGCATGTGGATAGAGGAAGATGGCCGCTACCATCACCAGTGTCACTAAGCCACCTTCATAAGAAAGTTTAATTTGCACCAGGCACTTCAATGCATCAATATCCACCTTTGACATGCCCATATTTTTGTAAAGAAAAGACAGACAAAGGAAATAAATGGGAGAAAGAGAAAGAAAATGAAGGCTTCGCAATAAAACAGAACTCACTAAAAAGGCAGTTTTGAAAGGTTTATTTATATTTGAACAACAACAGGTACATTTATTTTAGGTACACTCTAAATATCTAAACATTGAACATTGCTACAAAGCAGAAAACATTCTTCACTAGCGCTACAATGTTAAGATAATTTTGGTATTTAATTACTTATAGAAAACTAGGAGCTCTTTAGAATCAAAATAATTATCCCTTCAAAATAAGTGGAATGTTCTAACATCATAGATTCTTTTCCTTTCTTATAAGATGAATATTGTGATTAATACTGTAGCTTAAGACTCAAGTGGCACTACCTTCATGTACTCTTTTATAGAAGATTGCCAGAGCCACAGTTCAGTTCTAGGGGAACCTGTTCAATGTAACATCAATATAATAATCAAGACAACAATAGTAACGTCAAACTACTGGAGCAGTGCTAGCAACTACGGTACTGTATCGGATTGTGACCAGGGCTTAATTTCTAAACTTAAGATGCATTGGGGGCTCCAGGCTGTTTGGAACACTCCCCAGGACAGAGGGTGTGGAGGGGGGCCTACCCCAGTAAATTTGAAAATTATAGGCCTAAAGAAATTCCCTTTTATCATTTAATCTACGGTATACCAAACAAAGAAGAATTAATATGGTACATTAAAATTTTACGTTTCACTTTCCTAACAATAGTACAATTTCAACTTTAAACTCTATACCTGCCTTATTTAAAAATGTCTGTGCTGTCACAAGATAGTTCATAGGCTAATCCATCTATCATTTATAATTTTTCAAGCTTCATTATAATAACGAGATCTAAATTTCATGAAGGTGAGAAAATGACCCAGAACTCTACTCCAGTGTTGTGAGAAGTACCTCAGGACTGCTCCAACTGAAATTATGCCCTAACTATGACAATTAATGCAAGCCATGCAGGCCATTATCAACCTCAAAAGTAAGGGGTTCAAATGGTAAGAAAAATGCATTGACTTGAGAGTCAGGTCTCTTGGGATTGCTCCACTCAGGGGCAGATGACCTCAATGTTCTTCCCCTTAAAACAACTACCGCCACCACTACTCCATTTTCTCTGCAATTGCAAGTCGCTCGGGATCTTCTAATGATACTACTGTAATGTAATATTATGATCCTATTCTTCAGCTAATTGCATGCATCAAGTAGGGGAATTTATGTGGTGCTTTAAGTACCTACAAATGCAAGGGAACTATTAAACATTAGCACTTGAAAAATATCCAATATTACATTTAATTATTAGAGGTAACATACATATTACTTTAATGAGTACGGTATGCATCTTAATATCATACAGACCTATTTCTGATGTTCTATATATCTTATGTCTACTGCTAGAATGTTAACACACATATATAAATTGTAAAAAGAGAAAACAATTTACACAGAGAAGAGAAAAAAAATCAAGCCATTTTTTAGTCTTTAAATATTGAATTAGATTAGATTAGATTAGTTTTTTTAATCCATTTGATCAATTGCATGTATACAATACATTTTTGATATATGACACGTCAGCAATTACATCTATAAAATAAAAGAAGTTACAGGTATATATTACTAATACAATAGCTATTTATAACTTATTATACTAACAGATCTTAACAGATACAATCTTATTGGACAACTATTTACACCTTACTCTATTATTGCAATATGAAAACTTAATTCTATAAATAAAACAACTTACACCTAGGTATTACAATTAAAATATAATTATAGTTTTCATCGTTTCTATACACTAAGATATTCAACTACAGAGTAAAAACAATGGCACTGCAGATAAGCTTTCAACATTCTTTCAAAGGTTTTTATTTTTGGTGCAAATTTTATATACTGGGGTAGTTTATTGTATAATTAAACTCCTGTATGAAAAGTTCCATTTTGATATATGCTTTGTGTGTGTGTGCGTGTGTGTGTGTGTGCAATATGAATGTTTTGATTTTGTCTTGTGTTATGCCTGTGAATATCATTGTTCGTTTAAAAAACGTCTTTATTCATTACATTCTTTAAAAAAAACATAATACTTTCAAAGATATGAATTCAGGGCAGAGGGAGAATGTTTAACTCTTTAAACAGAGGTCTGCATGATTTCTTACTGTATACATATGCCATAATTCTAATCGCCCTCTTTTGTATCCTAAACGTACTTGGTACATCTGGTGACATACCCCAAAATATGAACCCATATCTTAAGTGTGAATGGAAATTAGCAAAATATGCATTTCTTAATGTGTGCATGGTTGTGCAATTTTCCAAAATACGTAACGCAAAGTACATCGAGTTCAGTTTAGTATTCACATATTGTATACAGTATGTTTATTCCATTTCATGTCATGTAGCATCCATAGTCCTAAAAACTTTGTTTCTGATTTATTTTCAATTTGATTATCATTTAATGTTATATTGGGCTTCGCAGGATTCCTATTCTGTATAGTGTGGAAATTTAGAGATACTGTTTTTTTATAGTTTATTATGAGGCGATTATCTTGTGACCATTTGGTTAACTCTTCTGAAACGGAGTCTGCAGACTGCTGTAAGACCTGCTTAGTTTCACCTTTTATTACGAGTGTTGTATCGTCCGCAAACAAAATTTCCTTATGAGAACGGAAGTTCTGTGTTATATCATTGATATATAGAAGAATGAGTAATGGGCCCAAAACCGATCCGTGGGGTAATCCAAATTTAATAATTCCCTCATTGGACAATGTTTCATTAAGTAATTTGGTTCCATCATCATTCTGCCTCAAGCTTACTATTTGTTTACGCCATGTTAAGTAAGACTCTATCCATTTATTAGCTAGACCTCTAATACCATATTGATTTAGTTTTGTAAGGAAGATTTCATTGTCAACAACATCAAATGATTTCGATAAATCCAAGAATAGGCCAGTTACACGTTCCTTATTGTCAATTAATTTCAGTATACTATTACTACATTCATAAATTGATGTCTGTGTAGAGTTTTCCGTTCTGAATCCATGTTGTGAGTTTGATAGTATTTTATTTTTTTCTATAAACTTATCAGTCTCTTATACATGATTTTTTCCCACAATTTTTGCAATACTAGTTGGTAAGGTAATAGGACGATAGTTATCTAATTCATCTTTTGAACCATTTTTGTGCACTGGAATTACTTTTGATAACTTCAAAATATCCGGGAAGTTCCTGAGAGGATTGAACTGTTGATTAAGTGCGTAAGTGGATTTATTATATTTTCTGCACATTTCTTTAAAATTGCATCAGGGATGCCATCAATGCCAGCACAGAATTTATTTTTAGCGCTTTTATATGTATTCTTACCTCTTCACTTGCGACATGATTTATAAATTAAGAATTACTGCATATATTTATTTTATTATTAGAATTTAGTGTATTTACCTGTGATTTATTTAATATTTTTTGTGGAATTTTCCAGAAAATAGTCATTAAAAGTGTTTGCTATTTCCTCTGGATTATTAATCACTTTACTATGGCTGGTCAGAGTAATGTTCCTTTGTATTTTAGAAGATTTTCCAGTTTCTTTCTTGATCACGGACCACATAGCCCTGTTTTTATTAGATGATAGGGAAATAAAATTATCATTACGCATTTTATTTGCTAGTCATATTACCTTATTTAATATGCTAGTGTATTTTTTGTAGTACAAATTGAATTCAGGTGTTGTGTGGTATTGTTTATATAATTTGTGTAGAAATTTCTTTCTTTGACATGAATTTCTAATCCCTGTTGTTATCCAATTGCTAGTTTTGTTATTTTTATTAGTTCTTTGTTTAAAGGGGAATGCTGTTTCAAAATAGTGTTTTAGGGTACTGTTAAATGAATTAAATTTATCATTTACATTTTCTAGTTGATACATTTCTGACCATGTTTCCTTATTTAATGAGTCATTGAAATATGTAACATTTGTTTCAGTGAATGACCTGAACTTTGATTTTATTCCATTATAATTATTATTGTTTGTTTCGGGTACTTCAAAACTATGTATTTGTCCATGGTGGTCACTAAAACTAAAGACTTCTTTTGAATGGTGATATTTATCTGTACTAAAAAAATTTGATCAGGAGTGGTTTTACTAAATTTTGTTATTCTTGTTGGGGTATTTACTGTAGGTTTCAGTCCATAGGAAATTAGTAACTGTGTTAATAATTCACAATTTCTATCACATTTTAAGAAATCCACATTTACATCCCCCCAAATAATTATATCGCAATTTACTTTGCTCATGTTATTGAATAACAATTCTAATTAGTCTATAAATAAACGAAAATTTCCTGACGGAGAACGGTATACGCATACAATTATTAACTTAAACTGCTGTATTTTTAAGGCAGAGAATTCAAAATCCTGTTCCATAATTAGATAATCATAAGCTGTTAACTGTTCACGATCTAAATTATTTCTTAAGAAGATACAAGTACCACCATGGCTAATATTAGATCTGGAGTATTTACTAGCTAGTATAACCCCTGGGAATTGAATTAATTCGAGTTGTTCCTCTTTCAGCCAATGTTTTGAAATACATAGTGCTGAGATGTCTTTAAGTTAATTTTTAAGCATTAGATTTATGTAATCAATTTTATTATAGAGAGACTGAACATTCTGGTGGTAAATTTTAAATTTGTTACTTGTGCAGGCTTGTGTTGGTGATTTATTTACATGATTATTATAATAATTGTTATTATTATTGTTGCTAGACAAATCTGAAATACCATTGTTGCACTCGGTTAAATTTGACATCAAAATATCTGAATGCCAAACCTCACATTTGGCTTCTTTTACCAGTTTCCCTGCTTCCACTCGATAAAGATATTACTGTTGAACTATTCTTACCATTTGAATGTACAATTTTGAATATTTCATCACTAAGATACTCTTTTCCTAATCTATTCAAGTGTAGACCATGCCGAGTGTGGAACTCCTCGTCTAATTTCCTTACATCTATAATTTGGACATTTGGAAAACTCTTACAAATTTTATGAATTTTTCCATTTGTAGCCTCTATTTCTACATTTACACTTGATTTGGGAATTAAATCATATCTCTGCGGAATGTTTACAATAATGACATTTGTGTTATGCATGGATGGCAATGTACCCTTTAAATCTTTGATTACCTTTTTACTCTCGTTTCTGTACACGTCGTTTACTCCAGCGATGATGACAGTAAAATCCTTTGAAGTTAGGGACGCACATTTACCTACCATCCCGTCCATGATCGCTGCAATGGGAGCTCCTGGTTTCACTGTCGATGTGACTTCCATGTTTACACTTCTCTCCAGAACGTTTGCTGCTATATCTCGCCCGTGACTATCAGCAAATATCTGCATCTTCCTGGATTTTCTCTTTATCACTTTCTTCTTTTCTTCTTGAAGAAAGTCATCATTCTTTTCGACGAGCGCTCAAAATGAATTTGAGACGGGAATTTCATTTATTCCATTTTTAGGCCTAGGCTTATGCAATCTTACCCTACCAGCAACCACTGTTGACCAAGTTTCCCTGCTTTCTTCTCTGTTTCCTTTTAATTTATTTAACTCTTCCATTAACTTAGCAATATCTTCCTGTAGCAGCTTTATAATTTCATCTTTTGAGGACAGTTTGTTTCTCAGGTTATGACATTCGCATGACGGTTCCGGTACATTACGACAATCGGTTTCACTCATCTCCTCATTCAATTTTACCTCAAATCTTGTGGTGATTTTATTTGCATTTTTTACTTTTATTATGCATGACGAGCATAAATCCGTGACGGTTACACTACCTGACGAGACACTAAGACTGTTTACTGACGTCATACTAGAGATCTAAGTTAGCCTAGATGTTTACACCAAATTTCACTAAATTTATTTTAATTATTACTACCGAAATGATTTAATCTAATTACCCAGCGTACTGATAAAAGAAAATGTGAAATACGTATATCTTCCAATCGGGTGAAATCCCGTAAAAGCACCACTGCTCTACTTGGTTCAAACAGTGATTGAAGAAGTCACCGAATCTTTGGATAAACGTTCCCACAACTTAGTTTAAGTTTATTAAATTTTCAATAAGAATTTCTAAATACTATCAATATTCCGTATTTCACTTTACCTAAGGAAGGTGACTTTATAGATTTTACACCTCTGTTATAATATTTTACCACTTTTATCAAATATTTACACTAGCTGCTATTTCACTACACTTTCACTGTGGCGCTATCTTGCCGCCAGAATTAAATAGTGTTGATCATAGACATCTTTAAAATTCTCTTCTTAATCCAGTGGAGTCACCCTGTCCCCATGGACCTCCTCCCGTACAAAAATAGAAAGACATCTTGTCATTAAAACGTTTTTTTTAAATATGCCATGTGTTTAAAACTGCCTTGAGTTTTTTTTACAAAAAGTTATTTGTGTTTGAAAAAAAAAAAATACAACGCAATCTGTGCCTAGTCATTGGTTGGTTGAAAACAAATGAAATTTGGTGTCTACATTCAATTATTTCTGTTGCATCGTGATATGCTGCTTCCCCATTATACATCATAATTAGAGGTTGTGGTATTGTATTTAAAAATTCAACATTTTAAATGAATATTTTGTAGCAAATTGTCTGGAAACAAAAGTTGTAAATTAATTAAAATATAATTTATAATTGAATTTAGTGAAAAAGTTAGCATTTTGGTCTGTAGCTGGTAAGAGAGGTGTTTCCATTGAAAAACTAAAGTGTAGTCAATTCAAGATAGACACACTTTCTACAGAGAATATATATCTTTTTAATGAAAAAAATAGACTAAGGCACTAACTTAATTATTAACCCTTGAATACTAACATTATTGAATTGATGCTTCATACTAATAATACGTTAAATTCACGTACATTACGAACTTTATGCTAAGACACCAATTAGTAACATGGTTGAAATTAATATATATTTCGTATGTAACCCTATTTATATACAAAGAATCCTCTGTGGTCTTTGAAGTTTAATACGCGAAGTTCCACCTTAAATACAACGAATACACAAGTCGTTTACTTTGACGTAAATAGCAGTATGTAATCACTCCAGCCTCTTATATTGTCTCTGGTTTTTAAGAGGTTGTTTTTATAATCCCTCTAAAGTGACGTGACATATCTACATTAATTTTCCCTCCTCTTTGTTACTGCCATGGAGAAACCAATATGTTGTTAAATTCAAGGATAGTATCCAGGCAATTCTTTGCACTGTTGGAAGATGGTAGGGTGGGGACGGTTATAGAGGGAATTCTAAGCAGTTAAATTATTCATACACGTAAATTTTACGTATGTTAGTATTGTTGAGTTAAGAAAAAATCGGCTTTCCAAAAACTAAATATTGCAATTGTTCAGCAGAGATGTAATAATTTGAAATTTGAGCATTTTATCACCAATTCAAAATTGCTAAAATCCATATGTGTAGAGGTCATAAAACTATAAAGATGTTTTAACACACCTTTAATTTCAAGGTGCACAACACGCTCCACCATTAAGTTTCAAGCTCACCCATTCCCTCTTTTCTCTTTCCTTTTATTGGAATATTGACTCTAGCAGTTGAGTGAAACAGCCAATAGCAATAGACTTACTAGAGCAGTATAAGAATGTTAGTTTTAAACCATTGCACATTGTTGTTGTTCTGCTGTGTTGTCCGAATGGAGGAGATGTGTCAGCCAAATGTAAAGTGCATGTGATGAATAAACTTCAAACTATTACATTAACTGTTCCTGGAATTTAATGAAACCTAAAGGTTATGGGCCCAGGAAGCATACAGTAATAAAGAAACAGCAAGATAGTGAAGTGTAAAGGAAGAAGTCAACCAGAAACTAGCAGGCAAGTTTGAAATCATGTTGAGGATGGCGGAAGGGACTGGATCAAAGTTAATAGGGGTTAATTTTTATGCCTGGTCCAAGGTTGCGAGGGGAGAGTTAATAGAGAGAACTGTTAGAATGCTATTGATCCTGGTTTTGAAGAAGATGAAAGGGATCTGAATGTAACCAAGCAAGACTTAACCGCAAGACGTTGGCATTCATATTAAAGAATGTTGCAAGGGAATACATTGAAGACATAGGAGAGTGTGTGTTATCGAAGGAAGCCTGGATAACTTTGAAAGATATACATACCACTTATAACTTGATGAACACACTCAAGGTTATGAGGCAGATGTTTAATGTAACAAATACTGCTGAGAAGACGATGCATTCTTACAGGACTGAAATCCAGGGAGAGAATCGGGTTATTAAAAGTGCTGGATACGGTTTAGAATTAAATGATAAGACAAATAGCAGGTTTGTTTTTGTCTGTACTGAATGAAGGGAAGTATAAAGGGACAGTGGCTATTCTTGGCGGGGACAAGAATTTAACATCCCAGATGGTGACCGAGGCTTTCGTGAGAGTGAAGACATAGTACAGGGAGCACTGGTGTCCAACTTCACCCAGGCATCCAGTACGAACAACAGATCGAGACGTCGCAACAGAGGAGGAAGAGGCGGAGGTCAACAACCCCGGTCCAACACAAACCAAGGAGGATACCAGAGAGAAAAATGTTTCTATTGTAACTAAGTGGGACATATGGCAAGGAAGTGCCCATTTAAGAAAGAAGAGAAGTGCTACAATTGTGGGGGAGTGGGGCATTATGCTCGTGATTGTCCTAGTCCTAGGAATGAAAATTCTGAAAACATAATAATTTGGGAGAGAATTCTGGTTCAAATTCAAAGGGAAGGGTGATTTCTTGCATCAACGCAATAGATTTGGCAATAATGAACCTACAAAATAATGAGTGGTTGTTAGATAGTTCCTCAACTGATTACATTTGCAATAGTGAATCTATTTTTAATTCTAAAATCCCAGCAAGTAGATTTGTTAGTATGGGAAAGGGCAATGTTCCTGTGAAAGGTATAGGAGTTGTTAGCATTAATCTAACTGACGAGTGCGGTGGCTGTACACTGGAGTTAAAAGATGTTTTGTTTGTGCCTGTATTTGGATATACAGTAATTTGATTTCCTGTTGTAAGTTGTCGAAGAAGAAAATAGTTTGTGAAACACATGGTCGACGGGTGAGCGCGAAGCTCATTTTTAATTTTGAATGAAAATCCACAGCCTGCTTCCAGTCTCCGACCGGGTCAGGAATGAAGCAGGTTGGTAGTTCCGGTCTGAAACTATCAATAGCTCTCAGCTCGAATGTGGGGTGTAGGAAGGTGGCCGGCCGAGCCACTATGTTATCTCCAGTCGTGTCCTTGACAACGAACTTCACAGAACTACACGTGAGTGATTTGACTGCTCCTGAAGTATTGCGAATGGTAATGACCTACAGGTGCTTTATTTATTGTTACGCGCACTTCGTTTTGACGATGAAGCCTTAAGACAAACAAGAAGGGCTATGGATAAGTTAGCCCACATAAGGAACGTGTTTGATGGTTTCGTGGACCGATGCTTGAAAAATTACAGTGTCAGCGAGTATGTCATGTTGGACGAAACGCTTGAGTCGTTTAGAGGAAGGCGTTCTTTCAGACAATATGTGCCCAAGAAACCGGCGAAATATGGTTTGAAGTTTGCGTTGGTCGATGCTAAGATGATGTAAACATGTAATATAGAACATTATGGTGTTTGAAGCCATATTTTCAGTGTTGCCTTAGTAAACAAGAGTTTAGTGCTTTTCAGTCGGTCAACACGAATGTACCCAAAAGAGATGGGTTATGCCCTAATCCTGAAATAAATTACATGAGATTAATAAAACACTAGGATGACCAGTTTCGATCGTCAAGCGATCATCATCAGATCCAATACACTTAGGCTATAAAATCTATGTTTGAAATACATGTGAAAATATTTACAATATGTACAATTATTTAGTTGCAGTATTGGTACTGCAACTGTCAGTGTATGCTAAATGCAGTATATATGTTAGGTGAAATGCTAAATGGTGATGGCTATCCGGAGATTGTACTTTAGAGAGATTATATGGTTGTAAACTATGGTTAAACTATAAAATTTTTGGCTAACTACTTATCTGATTGTCTTCCGTACTACAGCTATTCGCAGTTTCCGTGTTCACTTGAACTCGCTGTGCGGTCGACTGCGGTGGTTATCTTAAGATAAACAAGAAGGGCTATGGATAAGTTAGCCCACATAAGGAACGTGTTTGATGGTTTCGTGGACCGATGCTTGAAAAATTACAGTGTCAGCGAGTATGTCATGTTGGACGAAACGCTTGAGTCGTTTAGAGGAAGGCGTTCTTTCAGACAATATGTTCCATCTTAAGATAACCACCGCAGTCGACCGCACAGCGAGTTCAAGTGAACACGGAAACTGCGAATAGCTGTAGTACGGAAGACAATCAGATAAGTAGTTAGCCAAAATTTTATAGTTTAACCATAGTTTACAACCATATAATCTCTCTAAAGTACAATCTCCGGATAGCCATCACCATTTAGCATTTCACCTAACATATATACTGCATTTAGCATACACTGACAGTTGCAGTACCAATACTGCAACTAAATAATTGTACATATTGTAAATATTTTCACCTGTATTTCAAACATAGATTTTATAGCCTAAGTGTATTGGATCTGATGATGATCGCTTGACGATCGAAACTGGTCATCCTAGTGTTTTATTAATCTCATGTAATTTATTTCAGGATTAGGGCATAACCCATCTCTTTTGGGTACATTCGTGTTGACCGACTGAAAAGCACTAAACTCTTGTTATGTAATATAGAATTATACTGTGGTACCCAGCCAGTAGGACCGTTTTCATTCGACAATGGACCTCATGCAGTTGTGAAAAGATTAATTGCACCAATTCACGGTTCTGGGCGTAACGTACCGGTAACGATGGATAATTGGTTTTCGTCCGTTCCTGTCGTAATTGAATTAGTTTCTCAAAACAAACTGACAGTGGTAGCTACATTGAAGAACAACAAAAGAGAGTTGCCTCCAGGAACAGTAAATACAAGGCACAGACCTGTCAACAGTAGTCTCCTTGCATTCGGTGAACAATCAATGCTTGTATCATATGCTTCAAAAAAATACCGTAATGTGATATTGATCTCGAGTATGCATGACTCTGATGATATTGATGAGATATTGACGAACCCTGCAGTTGTGACGTTTTACAACATCACTAAGGGAGGAGTTGATTTGGTCAGTGGCGTTTTCTCCAATACCACGGGGTAAGCACCGCTTACCTAGCATATTCTCATAAAAATAAAGTTTATACATATTATGACTTTCTAACGCGTGAGGAACAGCAAAATCACCGCTTTGAATAAAGTTCCTCGTTCTCTACCCCAGTTCTTCACGATCAGCCAGTACTACTTTGTAGAGAAAGAGGAAAGAGCGTGGCCGGTTGCTATGACAACGGCGTGTGTACCTCCAGGAGCGTTCTGGACCGGAAAACCGCTATGGCCGATGGAGTAGTACACCAAGAAGGTCAGGTCGTCCTTGATTGGCTAAGACAGGGGGTGTGGCGTTCCATAGCTACAGGGCTGTCGTCAAGACAAGTCAAAGCTGGTAGCAGGGTCTGCTCCGATACGGACAGCTTACCCTCGTGAGTATGGAACACCAGCACGGCTTTATAGTATTTGGCGCGCTTCCCTAGTCCCCACCCTCCATCGCGCGGTTATTCACCCCAGAGAAAGTTCTGATGATCAGACCCGTCCTTTGATGGGCGCGTTAGTTGCAATTCTGCTTCGTCCGGTTAACTCAGAACTGTATGTTCTTGAGTGCAATTAGCAAAATTTAGTATGCCGTAACTAGTGACATTACTTAATTTTTTACTCTTTGGTGCATGCATATTTCAAAATTGAGACTGCACAATAAGGATGGCAAATGCATATTCACCTCACTCCTGATATTTCTATTTCTCATCGGAGAAATCACTTGCTTCTAAGAAATGATCTCGATAATTTCGTGAATGTTTTCCTTTGAAATGCATATTTTTTAAATTATTATATTTGAATCGTGTTTTACGTATTTTTTGCATTAATGGCAACTTCTCTTTTCCAATGCAGTAACTAACAACTATTTTTTAATAATGTGATAAGTCTTTAAAATATTATTCAAATTATACGGATGTACATTTTAAAATGATCTATCCTTTACACATACTCTTTGAGTATAATTTGAATAATATTCAAGGCAACTTTTCGGGTTGTTGGGCCACTCGCCGGCCGTGAAAGCCTATATCAGTATAATTTGAGTGATATTTTCAAAGCAATATTAATGGAACATTCAATACAATGCCATGAGGTTATCTATTACTAGTAGCATGTTTATTATTTTAATGTTTACTTAAGTCTCATAATAGAAAATAATAATGATGTTACCCCGGTATTGGTTTTACGTCCCTGTTAACTACTGAGGCTTTTAGAGACGCCGGGGTGCCGGAATTTTTCCCCGAAGGGGATCTTTAACGTGCCAGTAAATCTACTTACACGGCTCCTTCGCATTAGCGCACCTTCAAATGCCGACTGTCTGCGCCGGGATTCGATCCCGCTATCTTGAGCTCAGCAGGCGAGAGAACGTTACCGCTGAGACACGCAGCCAGTCATAATAGAAAATTTACAGGTAATAACCTAAACGTTTAGCTCCTTAGACCAAGGAATGCGAACAAAAACACAAACTGCCACACTGTCCAATCGTCAAATGAAACGCGATCAGAAAAGCTCGCCAACCCTGTTGTTGAATAATTTACTCCGCAATTAATATAGTTACATGGATTGGCATGCCTCAAATTGAAAAGAGAATAATGAGCTGTGCTGTATTACAATTTCTTCAAATTTTTAAAAGTGAAAGTCTCATAATTATATGTGTAGAGTAGTTGTTGCTACTTCAGACATCAACCTCTACATTGACAAGGGCGTCGCTAGAACTGGGTGCTGAAGTTGATTTATGGTGTAAGTCTTCTTCACAGCTTACCCTCGAAAAAAATCCACATCACTGGATTTGGTGGATAGTATTAAAGGAGAGTAGCCTATACTGTTGCAAGAGTTTCATTTCGGTGGCCTCTTCATATCTTATTTTCTCTTCTTGACATAGGGCAATTAATGCTCAAATCATCCTAAATGGAAACACAGGAGAACAGTTTATAAGAAGGAAGCTTATTAAAGCTTTGGAACCTGATCTCGTCAATAAACATTTGGCTCTGAGAGCTCCAGACATTGATGGCCTGCAAAATGATCCACGCTTGCAGATATGAAAATACCTTGGGATGGATGCTGGAAGACCCAGACCACAGCCAGTACGAAGCAATGAACGGGTAAAGTGTGACTTCTGCCCTAAGAAGAAAAACAGACTGATGACAGCTAGATGTGCAACATGTGTAGCAGCGATTTGTGGGGAACACACCATAACACTCTGCACTCAATGCGAAACAAACCATGTTGAAACTGGATAGGACTCAGACTAGATTATTCATCAGACCTTAGGTAATATGTTTGTGAAACTTAGCCAATTACCTTTTATATACAAATCTTTTCTTCAGGTATCTTCTCTTAGATATAACTAATTTACTAACAATGTTTCAATTTTAGATAGGAACATTAATTATACCGGTACCTTAAAATTGTAGTCTTGATTCGTGTTTTTAAGCAATACAACTCTCTTGTGAAACATGTTTCTTTGGAAAATAAAGATTAAATAAACAAAAGTGGTTTCAATGTGTTAAATTATACAAATAGGTAACCTATGACGCATAATAAGTGTAAAATATGCAAGTGAGCTCTGCACTCACCCTTCGACCAATGGCGTCTAATTGAGACCCTCGACCAACGTAGGGCTAAGTACTAAGTGGGATTTTAAGATCCAAATGAACCACGATGGAAGTATTAATAGATACAGAGCCAGACTAGTAGCCAGGGCTTTGCACAGGTGAAAGGGATCCACTTTGAGAAAACCTATGCTCCTGTTGTGAAAAAGAAAACCGTCGGATTTTTGTGGGCAATCTCAGTAATTTGAGATTTGCATATTTGACAGGAACCTTAAATGCCTTAAATAAAGCATGTGTTAATTAATGAAAAAAGCTAATTTAAGAAAGAGGAGACAAACCTTGGAGATAAGGTGTGGAAGTTAAATATAAGCTTAGGTCTATATGGCTTGAAACAGAGTGCCAGTGAATGGTTCAAAACGATCGGCAAAAGATTGATTGGCTTTGGATTAGTAAGACTTGAGAAGGATAGGTGTGTATGTCACTAGCCTAAGGACAAAATGTTGGTAGTAATTTTGTATGTTGATGATGTGGTATTAGGTCCTGAACGAAAAGGAAATGCACAATTTAAGGAGATGCTTGAGCCTAAGTTAGGTGCAAGAGATCTTGGAGTAATGTCAAATTTCTTGGGCATGAGGGTAGGCCTAAGCCAAAGAAATGATGCCATCCGTTTTGACCAAGCCAATTATATCAAAGAGATTGTAGTACCTTTCAAATTTGAAGATGCTAATCCTAGAATTGCCAGCTTACCTACAAGTAATGATGACCAGTCTGCGTCAGGTACCGGTAAATTACCTTTTGATCAAGATAAATATGCTAATTCTGTTCGTAAACTCATGTAATTGTCAACCTGTACAAGACCAGATATTGCCTATGCTATGTGTATTGTGAGCCAGTTGATGTGACCCAAGGAAGAAGCATTGGAATGATCTTCTCCATATCATGAGATGGCTTAAGGATACTAGTGAGCAGAAATTATGTTATAATTTAAGTCCTAATTTTATTAAGATGTTTTGTGATGCAGATTACGGCGGAGCCAAGGGTGAAAGATTGTCTAGATCAGCCTATATAGCCTAGTTAAGGTGGTTTGTCCTATTTCTGGTAAATTATCCTATTTCTTGTTATTCTAAGAAGCAGTCTATTACTGCACTATCTACATCTGAAGCATAATACTACCGTATTCTATATGTGAGACTCTGTAGGAGGTGATGTGGTTAAGAATGATATTAAGAGAATTGGGACTGCCAGAGTTAGTAAAAGAGCTTACAATTATATATTGTGATAATTTGAGTGTCATCAAAATATGCGAGACAGGGTTAGATTCAAAAAAATTCTAAGCATATTGATGTTAATAGGACCGTATTTTTTTGTTCACCAATGTCTTGAAAGAGGTGAATAAAAGGTTACAGTGTGTAAAGTCGGCAGAAATTGTGGCTGACCAATTTACTAAGAGATTGTCAGGAGCGAAGGTCACGGAGCTTTTGTAAATATTAATGATTCGTGTTGTGAGTTTCTCATGTTTGTGATTGGCTGTTGAAGTGGAGTATTGGAATATTGAATCTATCAGTTGAGTGCAGCAGCCAATAGGAAGAGACTTGACTAGAGCAGTATAAGAATGTTAGTTTTAAACCATTGCACATTGTTTTTGTTCTGCTGTGTTGTCTGAACTGAGAAGATGTGTCAGCCAAATGTAAAGTGCATGTGTTGAATAAACTCCAAACTATTATGTTAACTGTTCCTGGAATTTAATAAAACCTAAATCTTTCCCTTCCTACACTGCTCCACTAACCTCTCCCCCACTTTGCTCCTACTCTTCATATTCTTGTGCCAATGTGCTCATTCAGTACACAGTTGGTGTGTGGTGGTCATTGGAGTTTACATGTGTGCTATTCAGCTTTGCTTTGATAAGTTCCATTTCCTTCTTCTTTAGGCCCCTATTTATTATTAGGTTCACACTTCCTCACTTCTTATTCATTTCCCTTTTTGTTTCTTCCTTTTAAAACTGTTCAATATCTGGGCTTGTTTACCTGTTTTCTTGATTTTTTGGATCATATAACCAACTGAGAATACATTATTTCCTAAATGTGATTCAACAAACAATAGCTTTCAACCAGCAACAAGTTTTTATCATAGCACCTCACAACTGTAGTGCACACCACAATTTTTTAATTTTTAATTTATTTTAACATGTGCAATACAATGAAGTCTCTTCAAGTATCAGCCACATGGCCACATCTTGTTATAATCCCTCAACATTTTTTTGCCATGTCTTGAAGTGTGTTTAAGTGTCTCTATTCACATCAATGAGAACACCTCAGCTCAGATGAGCTCTTACCTTGCAATATTCCAAAGTTTGGCCGAGGAAGAGCAAAGCCTCATTCAAGTAGCCTAGCCTATGCTGAACAAAAATCTCTAAGGGCAATGCGACTGTTCTAATGAAAATAGAAGACTGTAACAACAAAATACTGAGTCTGCTAGAGCCGCAAACATACAGGGAGCTTTCGAAAGACTATGTACCGAGTTCTAAGAGAAACACAAAAGTTAATTCACAAGTCATCTATTCCAAAGAACCAGAAGCATTCCCTGATCAAAAGTGAAGCAGTTCCACGTAGACTTTATGATATAAACATTGTTGACCATTATGACCTATGTGGTCATAATCAAATATTCTTTTCTCTTAAATTTACTTACGGTTTTGCAACATAATGTTACAAGGTGTCTGATAAATTTAGAGATACTTCACACTCAGGTAGTCCATTAAATATGAAAAGGTAAGGGGCAGTAAATGGCAACTACCTTCAAACCTTATGTAAAATGTCTGGATCTGGCACTGGCCTGAATTATTTGATGGTTGCTTTGTCAGGATGTATCACTGTTTCTGAAGAGTACGTCACAGTAAGCAGCTCTCCAGATGAAATAACAATAAGATTATTTTCTTCTAGAACACCTGATAGCCCTGACTTCAGACATACATGACGTTCCCTGCTAATAGGAACAATGGTCACAACATTCAGGGAACTGACTAACAAGGGAACGGATTGCGGTGTAAAATTCTAATCTGATTGAAATTTAGTACACAGTATTCCTACAAAGTTATACAATGACGTAGTGAAAACCGCACGGGCCACTTTCAATTTTGAGCACCAATATTGAACGCCGAAAGCCTGTCAGGCGACGGCATGAGCGAGTAGGTGCGTAGAGGTAGAGCTGACCTTGAATCCTAGCAGCACGCGATGGCTGCCGGCCACCAGGCAGCGACCTGCCGTGCTGCGTTTCATTCTCCACCTTCCACCTTCCCCTCATCCCGTCACTCCCTTATCAGTTAACTAAAAAGTTATTTCAAAAGTGGTTACAAGGTGTTTATTTTCAAACTGTACCAGATGACAGTGTCTTACTCTTGGGCAGATGACAGTGTTTTACTCTTTGATTCGTGGACAGCACAAAGTGAAGCAAATATATTAGCGTCAAAACCCGCCAACAAAACTATTATTGTTAAAACTATTCCCCAGGGAACTACTGAAATGATTCAGTCATTAGATGTGCTTGGTTTCCGGATATGGAAACAATTTGTTCGTTTTTGTTAATGACCTGATTGTATTATGCAATTTCGATATTAACATTCATTTGAGCATCAATGCTTTAAAACCCCAAGCATTGACCCACAATCAACTATCTTCTCCGCGGTTTCGTAACATGTGGAAGTAAGCCTATAGTTTGTACAAATCCGGTTATGTTGAAACACAACCCGCTTGCTTGCTTGCTTGCTTGCTTTGTTTCAAGGATGGTGATATCCGAAATACCAGCGATATGTGTATAAAAGAAAGTGTTGTGAAGTGCGCGTGGTGCAAGCAGTCTCTTTATATTGACCACTTTCTTTTTGCAAGCGTTGCAAGGAATTCAAAGAGTAAAAGAGGCACAAAAAAGTATGGTTGTTTTAATTATTTACAGCATGGCCAAGCGCAAATTATAACATTACTGTATGTAGAAGAGTGAGGGGAATGTTTAAGCTGGGGAATGCAATGCAACGCAGCAGATCGCTGCCTGGTGGCCGGAAGCCATCACATGCTGCTAGGATTCAAGGGCAGCTTTACCTCTTCCCACCTCCTTACTCATGCCGTAGCCCGGCAGGTTTTCGGTGTTCAATATTGGCGTTCAAAATTGAAAGTGGCCCGTGCGATCTCCACTTCGTCATTGTACAACTTAGTAGGAATATAGTGAACTAAATATCAACCAGATTAGAATTTTACACCGCAATCCGTTTGTGAGTACAAGCCTTGGCACAGAAATTCCAGGAAGGATTTTGTCGTTCTTGAACTGTGATGATACACAAAGATGAGAATTCAATATTATTAAGTTGCCTGAAATTTCATGTGAATATACTGAACTGGAAGTATGTTTACACTAACCCACCTGTTAAAAAGACTGTCTTAACAGCAGTGGCGCCGAATCTTTTTTTTTCAGGTCTAGCAGACACCCACCCCTCTCATTCTGTGGGGACCCCCCCCCCCCTTTTTGCACCTCTCTGCCCTACCCCTACACCCTAACCCCCTTATCAAAAACCGGACCCCTACCCCAATAATTACGTTTTTACAGCTTATTTCGCACAGTTCTCCCCTTCTCTTCTCTTCTCTTCTCTCTCCCTTCTTTCCTTTCCTCTTTTCCTTCTCCTTCCCTTTCCTCCTCTATCCGTAACCCCCCAACGGAACCCACCCCCCAAGGGGACCGGGAGACCCACCCCCTCGTCAGGTCTAGCGGTCGCTAGACCTCGACCATGGATTCGGCGCCCCTGCTTAACAGCACACTGTTCATAATGTTGGTGATAGTCTATACCAGGGCTGCTTGACGGAAAAAGGATTGCATCATCATCTTCATCTTCTTCTCAGCAGTGTTGTCAAAAAGGAAAATTCTTATTTTAAATCCTGCCAATCAGCGATGAATTCTAACAATTTTACTCTAGACCAGAAAATATTATATTTAGTCACGTATCTCAAATTTAGGCCATCAAGCTAGGAGAATTAGTAGGAAACCACTTACATTGACAACCACGTTTCTCACTGTATAGCATCGGTTCTCAAACTGTGATGTACCGGTACATGACTTTTACGAGGTATGCAAGCAGCTGGTCAGGGAAAATTTGAAGAAGAACTTTTCAAAAGAACATACAGAAATAGAAAAAAAATATTTAAAAAAAACTTTTTGCCATCCTAGCGTTGAAGTCATTGTCATAAAAAACTATGGGGAAAGTTCAAACTCTGTGGTTTCTGTTGCAACCTACAAGTTTCTTTCACCAGTTATTACTAGCAACTGTTTGAGAAGGCCGTGACACTTCAAAGTTGTAAAACACGTGTTTATGGTGAGTGTTCATTGTAAGTGAATAAAAATGTTCTACTTGCAAGTGTTCACATGCAGTGGTGTCATTCAACCGGTCCTCAACGGTTTGCCTGAATCAACTGTCAAAATTGGCGTACCTAGTTTGCAAATCCACTTCTTAAATTAGTGAAACTAATGTTTAGTTGTCAAAGAAGGAGATATACCGTACTGTATTAACATGGCGTTAAATTCTCTCTCTTTTTCAACTTACCGGTAATGAAAAATTCTACAATACACAAAACGATCATATTATTAAAGTTGTTTTCTTTAAAGTGTGCAGCAGCAATAATATAATTCCCATGACTGCTGTTACTTTCTGTGAATTGGACCTGATACCTTGCAAAGAATTCATTATGGGGCCAAATTGATCTTAGGGAATTTAGAGTAGGGAAGAAGGACTTGGTAAGCTTTGAGTAATCTAGACATACCGTAACTCTGTAAAAGCATGTTGCATTGCAATATTCCTTTCATTGTAGCCAGTTATTTAATTGCTTTTATATTAAACTAGCAACCCGACCCGGCTTCGCCCGGGAACAGTTATGAATGCATTACGTGATAAGCGCTTTTCTGTCCAATGTCAATGAACAACGACCAATATCCGTTTTACGTCTCGGCATGATGCGTTTAAATCACTGACAGGACTATTAATTATATTATCATGGAGATGCATGTGCAACCAATTCTTGCCAGACGTAATTTAAGAATGGCGAGGTGCATAAAACACAAATCCCCCTTCCGTCAAATCTTAACTTGACTGTGAATTTTGCTGAACGAAAAGTTCTCAGGCGAAATGACGAAAAGCAGAGTTGCACTTCCAGGGAAACCCCAAACACAACCACTCTTCTCAAAAGGTTTTAACTCAACACGACTCGACAGTTTGCTGCTGGCTGTATCTGAGGCAGTAAGCTCGTCCGCTATACAGCTGTAACTGGGGTGATAGACTCGCCCCTAGCTAGCTCGTGAACTGTCGCCTCAGTAACTGAATGAGATTGTTGGAAGAAATGAAAAAGTAAAAACACTTATAGTACCGGTACGCGATGTATTGAAGATATAGATATGCTCTCCCGGGCTTTTTTGTAGAATGTTTCATGCTGAACAATTCTTACACTCATAGTATATAGATAATTTTAACTGTTTGCCCAGCGTAAGCTTAAAAAGCGCACGGACGCCAGTTTTTTTCGACCTTTTCACTGAAATCGTCAGTGCTTGACCTTCTTTGGTCATAAATAAATTATTTTCTACAGAGACCTTCCTCAAGATATCCTTTACAGAATGGTGAAAACCGCATCAAAATCCATTCAGTGGTTCTCGAGATTACCTGCGACATCCAAGAATCGGGGACTTTGTTTTATACAATGTAGACATTATACGCCAATCAGTATAAATTAATATAATTTAATCCCCCTTCCGTCCAATCTTAAATTGACTGTGAATTTTGCGGAACGAAAAGATCACAGGCGAAATGAGAGTTGCACTTCCAGGGAATGGCGAGGTGAATGAAACTCAAATCCCCCTTCCGTCCAATCTTAACTTGACTGTGTTTCACAGGCAACATGAAGAAAACCCGAGTTGCACTTCCAGGGAAACTCCAAAGAAAACCACCATTCTCAGAAGTCTTAACTCAACACGATTCAACGTTTTGCTGCTGGCTGTATCTGGGGCAATAGGTTCGCCCGCTAGCTAGCCTGTAACAGGGATGATAGACTCGCCCTTAGCTAGCTCATAAACTGTCGCCTCAGTAGTTGAATGGACATGGTTGGAAGAAATTTAAACGTAAAAACACTTATAGTGGGCGTGTATTGAAGATAGACATATGATCTCGCAGACTTTTTTGTAGAACTTTTCATGCTGAACAATTCTTACACTCATAGTATTTAGATATTTTTAACGGTTGGCCCAGCGTAAGCTTACAAAGCGCTCGGACGCCAGTTTTTCTTTCGACTTTTCCACTGAAATCGTTACTGCTCGACTTCCTTTGATCATAAATAAATTATTTTCTACAGAAATCATCAAGTACTTTGAAGAAACACTTCAGCGACTAACATTGTTAGAAAGTATGGTTTTAAAAATAGAGAGCATTTATTACTAGGAAGAGTCTTTAATATGTCATGAACAATTTGTTGCGAGTTTACTTTGTCTTTTTAGTATTTTATGACATAAGGTTTCAAGCTATTATACCACCTTTTCTCATATTAACATGCATACGTGAGTAATCAAATAACAAATATAAAAAATGAGAGGTACCATTGCTTGTTTGCCCGAGTTCTTTTCAGGCCTCCCATCACTTAAAAATCTGAAGTACAGACTGGGAAAAGTCTTCCTATATTATATACTGTATATAGCCTAGAAGGTTGCACCACAGGCAAAATGTATTCATAGGGAAGAAGTATCCAAACAATATGAAAATAGTATTAGTCCATTAATTTCACAAAACCAAACACAGGCAATTCCAGATAATTTACTATCTAACGAGAAGGAATGGCCGGAGAGAATCAGTGGCAGCTCTTAGCCCTTTACGATCCCTGGCCTCGGGCACACATAATGCCGCCTTTACTAGGTATATTCCTTAGTTTTATGTTAACTCTCTCTTCCACTTCTGTGTCCATTGCATCATGTGTACCGTATAACTTCAACATGGCCAACAGCCCTACCACCTGGTGGGCTTACGCAGAACCACTTCACATCACATTCCAGGGGACTTAATGACCTTTAATTTGAGTGTACGAATATCTCCATTTGGGAATTAAGAAAACATTCCTAGATTTTTCTGATGAACGTTGTATAAAATAATTTTAGTACTAATACATAACAATAACATTGAAATATTTAGTTTCAATCTTGTATATCCTATACTATCATAAATACATCAAATTGAGAACAGGTTCCCCACATTGGTGCTGGACAAATTTCTAAACCTTTGGAATAACTCACAGCCATCATTGTTGTCACTTGCCAGTTTTACTTCCTGAACCTGAAACCAAATCATACGATCATTGACATGTATTAGAATATTTATATCACTAGTTACATTTAAACATTTGACTTTTGCAATTATTCAATAAATCAAAAGAACTCGAAAGGTTAGATAATCTGCTACCCATCACTTTCAACAAAGAGGAAAATGGTGTCCTAGGCGAAACCCCACACAAGACACGGCACAAACCTAGAAGAATTGCTGAGTTTTAATTCACCGGCCGTGAAAGCCAATATAGCATCTTTTTGGAAGCCTTCATAGGGAGGTTAAGGCTGCTTGAGCTTTTAGTTCTCGCAGTCAAGTGGTGCAGTTGCACCTAATATAAAGGGAGGTGGCGCGCAGTTCGTCACTCCTGTGGGGGTCCGGGCGGGGACACCAAGAGCCCGACGATTAGCCAGCTTGGTGTCCTAGGCGAAACCCCACACAAGACACGGCACAAACCTAGAAGAATTGCTGAGTTTTAATTCACCGGCCGTGAAAGCCAATATACCAAAGAGGAAAATACCCTCTGTTTTTTATCATTGCTAACATTCTGGCTGAATTTGGAGTAACCAATTTGTAGTGGCTTTGAAATCACTAGTATAGCCAAGACCACTTAGACTCACTCCATTTCTAGGCTGCTCATTCAAAGAACCAAAATTTGTATCCTAGTACTGACAGTGTCATGTTCTTTTTCTTTCTTTCAGTTTTCTTTGCCTACGGTATGTCATGTCTGCGGTTGAGTGAGGTGATACTTCACTTTCATCATCATCATTTATTGCATTAAACGGGTCTTTGAGGCCTTTCAGCAGAAGGACAATAGGAAAAGATAAATATCACAAATATTACAATAACAAATCTCTCTATATATAAAAATGAAAGTTTGTCTGTTTTTTCTGAATTTCCACGGAAATTTGCGTTCTTTGCGCGTTTCAGGCTGTTTTATGACGGATGCGCGCAAAAATAAATTTTTTGTCTGTCTCTCTGTCTGTTTGTTTGTCTGTCTGTCTGTGGACAACTTTGAGTCCTTATAACTTGAGAACGGCTGGGCGGATCAACGTAAAATTTGATACAGATATCCATCAGATGCACCACACTAATCATTGGTGTAACTCTTCTCCATACCTCTCATATGAGGGGCATACCCCCTTAAAATGCATGCTGAAATAGGTGTAGAAGGGCCAGACAAAGCTCATTTTCAGCCCCTCAATATCAGAAACAAAACTCGGAGGCACAAAGGGCCCCGAAAACCACATTTTAAGGCCCTAAAACCAATAGTTTTTGAGTTAATCCCAGAAAACTAATTTGATTTAATACAATAATGAAAGTATGCAACCCGGTAACAATGGCAACATAATCTCACAGGTCCATCTATTGCTGTTAGTCGCAATACAATTCCATTTATTACATTACTGAGATAGTTTGCTAACGGCTATAAGGTTATCACGGAACCAAATTACGCTGTAAAATGCATCAATACATACAGTATACTGCGCTTAAGGGGGTCAAGAGGTACTCTAGATTTTTTTCACGTGATTTACACGTGTGGGTGTGGTACGGAAGGTCTATTTAATCCCTATCTCTATATAATTATACAATTATTATTATTATTATTATATTATTATTATTATTATTATTATTATATAATGGCACACAACGACGAGACAAAGCTCATTTTCAGCTCCTCGGTGTCGGAAACAAAACACGGGGGCCCTAAAGTGTCCCCGAAAACTAAATTTTAAGGCTCTATAACCCACAGTTTCTGAGATAATCCCTGAAAACTAATTTCATTTAATAAACTAATCAAGGAATGCAAGCCGGTAACCATGACAACAGTATCTCAAGAGTTGACATCCAACTTTCCATCTCTTTCTGTAAGAAGCAATACCACTCCATTTATTACATTTCTGTGAAAGTTTGCAAATAGCTATAAGGTTATCACGGAACCAACTAAGGCTGTGAAATTCGTCAATGTGCTTAAGGGGGACAAGGGGCACTCCAGAATTATTTCACCCGACTTATACGTGCGATAAGTTGTACAGAAGGTCTATTATATCTCCAAACAGCAATATTATTTTCAAAAATTCCTGATTTGAAATAGTATTTTTGCGGCTTTTTAGGAATTTGAGGTATTCAATTTTATTTTCACTTCAGGTAGTACACGCTAGGTGAATTTAGTTTGAGAGCACATTTTAACTAATCATTCTTTTTTTTTTGTCAACAAACGGGTACATCGTAAGGATGATTTTGTTTGAGTTAGTTAGTTATTGTCGTTTTAAAGGGTGGAACTACGAGGTCATCTGCCCCTTGAATTTGTTTGATACTGTGTGGTTGATATATCCATATTTGGACATCTGGGTGATACGTTGTAGTCAATAGAGTTAGTTTGCCTCATGGCCACTAGCAGCCTTTGCTCTTGCATAAATACACCTATCTATAAACATATGATTGTTTGTTTATTAAAGTTTCAATTTTGTTTCTTTTACGCGTTTCGGTATGATTTTGACGGATGCAAGCAAAACGTGGATTTGTGTGTCTGTATTTCTGTGTATCTTTATGTACGCCTATAACTCGTGTTCGGATGCTTGGAGCATCGTAAAATTAGGTAGGTATCCATGAGGGTCAATACACTAATCGTTTATAAAACTCTTCACTCTACTTCTCATAGAAGGGTGGGTATAGGGGAAAAAAAAGTTTCAAAATACATGCTAAAATAGGCGAAATATAAAAATTATTCTAGAAGGACGACCAAAGCATATGTTGCGCTTCTCAATGTGAGACACAAAATTCGGGCGTCTATAAAGGGTCTCCGAAAACCACATTTTAAGGCCCTTAAATTAGCAGTGTGTGTGATATTCCCAGAAAACTAACTTCGTTCTGATAAAACTTTTGAAGGAATGACAAGCCCCTGACCATTGCAACAGTAGCTGAATTGATAACGTCTGGTTATTCATACCAAAGACCGTTCGAAGAACGGGTACTTCTGCTAGTATATATATATAACAAAGGGAAAAAATATTACAAAATACAAAAAAGATCCAATAAAAGGAAATTCAGTCAATCATAAGAGGAGGTATTTGTTGCAGATGGTACTCCATCTTTTCCGGTCTCTAGCATCATCCTCCACAGCTGTCGGTTCTACTTCTTGAAGGATCGTCGTCACTCGATCTTTCCATCGTGTTCTCGGGCGTCCTCTCGGGCGTTTGTCGTGGGTTGAGATTGGAGGACTCTCTTAGGAAGGGATCCGTCCGCTCGTAAGATGTGTCCAAACCATTGTAGTCGCCTCTGTCCCAATATTCGTCCAATGTGTGGCTTCCCAAATCTCTGGTACAGGTCTTCTTTCTTTCTTTCTTTCTTTCTTTCTTTCTTTCTTTCCCATTTACCTTCCATGTTATTGTAAACGGGTCCATATATCATTCGAAGTACTGTACCTTTCTTTCAAAAGCACATACAGAATCTCCTGTCGTTGCTGATGTCGCCCAAGTTTCACAACCGTATAAAAGTGCTGGCTATGAAAGTTTAGAGGGATATATTGCTAGCAAGACCAACTCATAGATTCATTTTCTTTCTTTAAATACAGGTAATATGTTTTGTATCCATGCAGGGTTCTATAACCTCCAAGACAATCTCCTGCTGAGTGGTACAAGGTACGATGACGTGTCAAAGCTCATACTTATACACACTGTGGCCAAAGGTTTTATGACGTCAGGCTATGCATCCAAGTGAATTTTTCACAATCTGTCTGCATTCACCACCTCTCGGTTTATTGGGACTATGGTGCAAAGTACATCCTTCTCGCTTAGCATTTTTCCCGTTATCCCCCAACATTTATTCATTGCCTGGCTATTTTCGTCACGTTGTTACCTTGTTGTTGACAGGGTTGTTGCCCAATAGTGTGAATAGGGGTGAACTCTCCTAGAATGTGTGTTCATTTAGATTATCTGAGTTGTTTAATGTAGTTAAGTGAATTTCTATGGCTTCTTTTATGTCAAGTTCCCTACCTTTTGTTTCGTAGTGTATGATTCCTAGGTCTGTTTCTATGTTTGTGAAGCTATCTCCTGCGTCATACATGTGCTCGCATACTGCTGAGTGTTTCCTGTGTTTGATGGCATTTCTGTGTTCTTTATAACGTGTGTCCATCCTCCTTCCTGTCAGTCCTACGCAATTTGCTTCACATCCTGTTTCTTGGCATGAAAATACGTACACTCCTGATTTTGAGTATTGGAGTTGTTTATTTAAATTGCTGTTATGGGGGTGCTTATCTAGTGTGTTGTTTGTTCTGAATTCTACTTTGATTCCTTGTTTTTTGATTTAATCTATCTTACTATCAAAAAAAAAATAGCTTTAAGTTGCAACGACAGATGGCGCGGGGAGCACTTAGACGCAACATTAATGAATAGTACTCGGAAATAGCAACCAGAGCGAACCACTGCCACTGGCGACAAACTTAAGTCTAACGCTTTCCCGGAGCTTCAGTCCGGTGAGCGCTTGCCACGGGGATGAAGCTATGATACGAGTAACTGACAACACTGGGTATTTCAACGCCACCTCACTACGAGCGCTGCTAGGCAAAAGGCCACCTTGTGATTGGTTGATTTGGTCTTGTTACCACTGCCAGCTGGATCGCATCCCTCCTGGCTGCTTTAAAGCAGTGCTTGTTACATTTGGTGTTCTGTGTTGTTGATAACATGGCGGCTCTACGTGCTTGAAACGGTAACTGTTCATTATCCTGATTTTGAGAGATATTTAAGTCACTTATACGTTCAAACTACTCGCAATAACAAATATTGTTCCTGGGTAACATGATAATGTCGTATTTCTGAAGCTTATAATCATGCTCCATACTTTTCATTCGTAAACCGTATTTGTCAAATGCGGATGTTGTTCACGCCAAAGAATATGAGTCATACGACATCGGCGTGATCAGTTCTGAATAAAACAATCAAGTCCAAAGTCTCAAGTTGGTGCGATTTAAAAAAATGGAAATGTGTCCTTAAATAAAATACGGATTGGAGTGACCCAGTTAAATAAAATAAAAACATAAAAAGAAAACATATTTGGGAGCTAATATTTCCATACTGGTAGTTGGCTGCCACACCACTAGGCGTGCTGCAGTAGTTTCTTGTTTCCATGCTTTACCGTGCGTCATTCACTTCTATTATATTTGGTGTTCTGTGGCGCTTGCATCGAGGATCAGTTTCTAAAACCAGATAAGTTGGCATAAGTTTAACTCCATTTAGTGCAGTGTATCATTTGTATGTTCGTCACACGATATATTACAATATAATTAGGCCACTAGATTAAATAGGAACGGTTGATTTAGAACATAATAACAAAATAGTGTAGACAACATCACTACTGAAGTTATTCACAATAACAATTCAATATCTCACAGGCCACATACATAAACCACATTAATTATAATAATAATAATAATAATAATAATAATAATAATGCAACAACCATAGAAGTGAACTATTCTGTCTGTAAATAAGTTGGACGCGTTACACAAGTTTTTACAAACTTATGTATTATAAACATTGTAGGGTAAACCCTCCTAAGAGGGTACGGATTGAGGTTCACATTTTATCCGTTAAGAGTACAGCAGCTGCCAAGCACAGTGGATGCGTGTTTCATGTTGGTCAACCTGCTGGCAAGCGTTAGTCGAGATAGAACACCGAGTGTGAAGGTATGTAGAAATTTTACTTTTGTTAACATTCCGTTATTATATTTCTCATTGAGAGAGAGACTGCTATTGACCTGTAACTACTGATGTGTAATGTTGTGTTATTAATGGGTCGATAACCTTGATGTTATGCCCCTTAAAACAACAATCATCTTCATCATCATATATTAATAATATGTATCTCCGCTCAATATTCATACATGAAAATGAAAATCCACAGCCTGCTTCCAGTCTCCGACCGGGTCAGGAATGGAATGAATGAAGCCCCTATCTAGCGGCGAGGATATGAACTGTGCCGGCTGCCGAGGCCTGACGCACTCCTCTGGGGCAATGATTAAATGAATGACAGATGAAATGAAATGATAGTGGAGAGTGTTGCTGGAATGAAATTTTGACAGGGAAAACCGGAGTACCCGGAGAAAAACCTGTCTGCCTCCGTTCTGTCCAGCACAGATCTCACATGGAGTGACCGGGATTTGAACCACGGACTCAGCGGTGAGAGGCCGGCGTGCTGCCGCCTGAGCCACGGAGGCACTATTCATACAAAAATATGTTTATTTAATATAACGGTTTTGATGTTAGGGCGTTTGAAGTGAAATGTGATGCCACGTCCTAAGAATACGCAGCTGCCTTAAAATGTGCGTACTCTTGGGACACTTCCAAGATTTTGACTATAATGCAGTTTCTTAATATTCCAGGCAGTATGTCATCTAAATATCAACGTAAATCTGAGAGGCAGTTGTTCACTCTTCAACAGCTGAATACAGCTAAAGAAAGAATTGCTGCAGGCAGTAGTGTCAGAGCTACTGCAAAATATTTGGGAGTAAATGAGGCAACACTGAGGAAGAGATTAAAAGCTGTGAGTTTATTATCATGCAGATAGCATTGTTCATTAATAACAAATAATAAAGTTGCTTGGATGACGAGATGGTAATATGTATCATATCTTATTTGCAGGGAACAGTGCCATCTTTATTGGGCAGGTTCAAATCAACTTTCTCAGACGAAGAGGAGGAAGCTTTGGTGACTCGTATCAACATTCTAGATAGTAAATTTTTCGGCATATCGAGGAAACAACTTATGGCTGTAATATATCAATATGCCATACAAAATATCATAGATCATCCTTTTAATAATAATAAGAAGAAGAAGATGGCAGGTGACAAATGGGTTAGGAACTAGTGTCAGAGGCATTCTTTGACTACACCAACCTGAGAAGTGTTCTTTAGGAAGAGCCATGGGATTCGATCGCATTCAGTTCCAGAAGTTTCATGATAACTTAAACAGAGTATTTGATACAAATCCTGGACTTTGTGCAAGTGACATCTACAACATGGATGAAACTAATGTGTCAACTGTTCCAAATAAACTTCCTAAGGTGATTTCACCTAAAGGTAAACGACTGGTGTCGAAAGTTTTCACACAAGAGCGTGGAGAGTCGGTTACTGCAGTTTGCTGCGTGAGTGCAGCAGGATATTACATTCCACCAGCTCTAATCTTCCCACGGAGGAGGTTCAAGGCAGAATTTTGTGACAAAACACCAACAGACACTTTAGGAATGGTGTCGGATTCTGGATTCATCAATACAGAACTATTTATATTGTGGTTACAGCACTTCGTGAAACATATTATGCCATCTCAACAGAAGAAGAAATTGCTGATATTGGACAATCACGTATCCCACTGCAGTTTGTCAGCTATTGAATATTGCCAAGGGAAGGGCATTATTCTGCTGTCTTTGACCCCACATGCTAGCCATAAACTGCAGCCGCTTGACGTATACTTCTTCGGGCCACTCAAGAAGTTCATCTCAGAAGAATGCGATCACTGGATCACACAACACCAAGGTCGGACCATTACAATTTACCATGTTGGTGAAATATTTGTGACAGCTTTCACCAAGACAGCCTCTGTGGAGAAAGCAGTCAATTCATTCAAAGCTACTGGTATCTTTCCTCAAAATCCAAACTTCAACAACCATGAGACATAACCGGGAGCCTTAACTAATAGTAACTGGTGTCTGGGATATATGACATTGATGAATTAGTGCAGGGTCATTGCGTTGACCTCTGTGGCATCAAAGTCAGATGTATTTATCATCAACATTAAGAGTACGGTAAAGTGGGATTCGTAGGAGAACACACCGGATCTGTGACATACGATTACAAGGGGATCAAAAGCAAACTGTTCAATGAATGCCATGTTTGTAGGCCGGACTCATTCACACTGAGAAAAATTGTTCTCTTGTGGATACCAGAAAATAATAGTGCTGGCCCCACAGACTGCATGTTTTCTCTGGATGAGGTGCCATGTTCTGCTTCTCGATGTTGGCTCATAAGACGATTTCCTCTATCTGTAGTGCATATAGCAGGACCAGTACATACTGTAAATGATGTACGATCCGTACACATTCACTCCTGCACACATCGTGTCACATTGCTGGTTGAACGGCCAAGATAATCATCGATATGATGGGCTAGCCACCTGGCTTCATGCTGTCTGTTAGATATAATTACAGCTAAAATGATTCTATTTTTTATAGTTTGCTTACTATTAGTACCAGTATTTATACATGAAACATTTACTAGTTGGTATGGACATCATATTATTTTGGATTCATGAAGATTGAAAGTGATGAAAGGAATGCATATAAAGGAAGCTCTTGTGTGACATTCTTTCATTGGTTGATCTTGCGACAGCTGATCAGATGAAATGTCTCAAAATTGTAATAAAGTGTAATTACAGTACTGTGTTCTGCGAAGAAAATATTATTTAATGTTGTGAGTACCGGTAGTGAAACTGTAAAGTGAGAACAAAAATTGGTAAATTTCTGTTTTCATATCTTCACCTAGTCCGGCCATACAATCCCTTATGAATGTGTCTGGATGGTGGTATTTGTGAGTGCAATGCCATGGCATACTACTCTGCCTCTTAGCATAATGAATAGAGCCGGGCAAATTTGCTCTTATTCCGATCGGTACCGTAAGCTGCTGTATGGCCTGTATTGTTCCCCCACCAAGTACGCTCAAGGCCAGGTCTCTTCACTGAGTGAGAATCTCAAGTATCGATAATATGGGACCTCTGTTAAGTCTCGATAATACCGGAACTCCTTTTTTCTCGGCATTATCGGTTCACAAGAGTATGTTTTCTCATTATCGCATCATATTTCTACCCATAGAACTGGTTGTAATTTAATATACACAATTAGAGCATATTTCAGGTAAATAGCTATGTCAGTTCTGAACGCTTAATTTTATCTAGTTGCGTGAAGTTCAGCATTATTCTGCAAATTCCAATGCATATTGGAAGTGTTCATGCTCACGCAGTATGTCAACTCTCATTTAGATTAATGTACCATCTGCCTTTAACTGATTTCGTTTATTTGTTCACGTTACTGCATGAAATTCAATGTTTAATCTAATGGCAATATGCATCAAACGCTTTATCTTTAATTTAAAATTCAAATTTTGAAACCTGCTTTATGGCATATTCATGTATTCAACATCAAATATCGCGCCACCTTAAGTGGTCTCGGGGATGGGTATTGAAATTCCGGAAAATGTAATTTTAACCTGAGGGTTTGAACAGGGCACATTCAGCCTCGTGAGGCAAAGCCTGATATGAGAAGTGTTCGATTCGGATCTAAGTAATCCTGGAAGGGTTTTTATGTGGTTTTCCACTTATACTCCAGGTAAGTGCCAGGATGGTTCGTAATTTAAGGCCACTGCCACCTCCTTAACACTCCTATCTTCAGTTACAATTACACAAACTACTACTGACAGCATAATACCATAGGTTACTAGACAAAATTTACACACACACACACACACACACACACACACACAAGAAGACAAGAATGTGATGATCACGATGTCAAAGCCCCTAAAGTTTAAAAAAAAAATCAAATTTTGAAAACATGAAAGTCTCATGTGCATTATCGGCTCATGAACTATTAGTCCTACTGACTAGGGATTTGATTTAAAGACACGTGGCCCATGATTGCATGAATAACGGTCACGTAAAACTACAAGCTCCCTTTTGATTTAAAGAAAACGTTGAACCTTCATCTCCACCTTGTAACTGGTTGTTTTTTGAGGCAACTATATTCCGAAAATTGGCCACGATGGTGAAAACATACTTGCAAAAAATTTCACTGGGTTATGTCCACGCAATTTTAGCTACTAAAATATCTGATTTTGTGCTTGAAAATAACACCAATTCGTGGATGAGGATATATTAATCATACCTGTGCAAACACCTCCCCGATTCGTCTATAAATAGTTAAATACCAAATATATGACAGTTTGAGTGTAAAGAGTGCGATGGTAGTTGCACTGAGAACAGAACAGATGAATATCAGTGTCCAGTACTTCTCAGTTCCGTTCGATACTCTCCAATCTCGTAGATTCACAAGGTAATCTTGCTATGCTACCCATGATGCAATGCATGAACACGTGGCTAGGGGGTGCGATCGACATGGTGGTGACTTAAAACCGCATGCATTTGTAAAAGTCACAAGAAAGGGAAAAAATCCATCTTATTCTTGAACGTGCAAGTTATTTCTTATGCCCGTGGGGGTTTGCCTGTTCCTCTATCGGGCGCGTCCCAGGTGGCGGATAGGGCGGCTCGCCGGGCTCGTCCGGAGGGTTTGAGGGAAATAAAATACCTCTCGCGGACCAAAAACAGGCCCCTTGCCAGGGTTATGGTGAAGCTACGTTAGGCCTAGCAAGCCAGTAGTGGATATGGAACTGCTTTTAAAACGGGAACAGGCCTCGGAAAGGACAGATCTAAAGGAAACAGAGCTGCCTATGGAAGTGGACTACGAATTGGAACTCGGAACATAACTAAATTCACGGGAAGAGTGAAGGAGATTGTAGATATGATGGAGAGGAGAAAACTGGATGTACTAGGACTAGCAGAGACCAGATGGAGAGGGGAAGGAAGAAAAGAACTGAGAAATGGCTTGCAGCTATACGGGATAGGAAATGAGGAGGGGAAGAGAAATGGAGTGTGAATGGTGTTGAGAGAAGGGCTGAGGGAGGAAGTAAAGAGGGTAACTGATTGAATAATTAGAGCCAGAATCACAGTGAAAGGTAGAAACCTGGACATTCTGCATGTCTATGCAACACAGGTGGGATGCACAGAAGGTGAGAAGGACGAGTTTGAAGAAGAGTTCCAGAAGCAGTTAGTAGGGAGAAACCTGATAGTCATGGGGGACCTAAATGCCCATGTCGGAACTGATAGAAGAGGTTTTGAGGAAGTGATTGGTGGTGAGGGATGGGGAAACAGGAATAAGGAAGGAGAGAGATTGCTGGAACTGTGCAAGATAAATGGGCTAATGGTTGGAAACACATGGTACAAGAAGAGAGAGAGAGAGCCATAAAATTACTTGGTACAGCAGGGATTTGACTAGGAAATCAGTGGTGGACTACATTCTATGCGGGAAGGAGACAAAGAAGAGTATCACGGATATAAGGGTAATACCTTCAGAAGCCCTGGAGAGTGACCACCGTCTGCTGGTCGCCAATGTGAGAGGACTGAAGGAAAAGAGGAGAACTGAGAACCAAGAAAGAAGAATAAGGACATGGAAGCTGAAGGAGGATGGACATAAGGAGAAGTTCCAGATATTAGTGAGGAACAAATTACCGAAGGATGATCCGAGAACAGGTGAAGAAGAATGGAATATGTTCAGGGACGTGTTGGTAGAAGCAGCAGAAATCGTGTGTGGCAGAACTAGTGGAAAGGAAAGGTGGAAGGAAACACCATGGTGGAACCCCAGAACTAAGGAAGCAGCGAAAAAGAAAAATGAAGCATTCAGTAAATGGTTTCAACAGAGGACCGACAGAACAAGAGAAGAATACCAAGAGCGGAAGAAAGAAGCAGGAGAAGTAGTGAAGGAAGAGAAAAAGAAATGGCTGGAGAAACGGACAGAAATGATGGAGGAGGACTGTGATGGCAGTATGAAAGTGTTGTATGGAATGATAAAGGCCAAGAGAAGAGATACAGGGGAAAATGTCAGAATGGTGGTCAGGAATGGAAAGGAGGTTGAAAATATGGAAGAAGTAAAGGTTATCTGGAGAGAATACTTCAAGGAACTCCTAAATCCAACTAAAACCAGCATAGTGGACATTGTGGAGGAAGAAACAGACAGTGACCAAGACATTTCAGAGAAGGAATTGACATGGAAAGAAGTGGAGAAAGCATTAAAGAAGATGAAAGGGGGAAAGGCACCGGGAATAGACGAAGTGAGTGTGGAGATGGTGAGAGCAGCAGGGGTGATGGGAACATAGTGGCTCTTTCGAGTAATGAAAGTGATATGGAGGGAGAAGAAAATACCAGCGGACTGGAAAAGAGGGATAATAATACCCATATTTAAAAAGGGAAGTAGGAAGGAATGCAAGAACTACAGGGGAATTACACTCATGTGCCACTGTCCCATATTTTTGAGAAGGTACTGGAGAGAAGAATTCGGACAGAAGTTGAAGATGGGCTGAGGGAAGAACAGTATGGATTCAGGCCAGGAAGGTCAACAGTTGACCTCATCTTTGCTGTAAGACAGCTACAAGAACACCATTATGAATATGGGAAAGATCTGGTTATGACCTTCTTGGATATGCATATGATAGTATTAATAGAAACAAGGTATGGGAAGCAATGAGAGCAAAAGCAGTGAACATGGAGACAGTGGCAAGAGTGAAAGCAATGTACAAGGGAAGCAAAAGCTGTGTAAAGGTGTGAAGGGAGAGAACGGAATGGTTTCAACTGGAGAGTGGTCTGAAACAAGGAAGTGCCCTCTCACCCCTGTTATTTATAGTGGTGATGGATGAAATCATACGAAAAGTGGTAAACATTGGGGAAAGGAAAATGACGGCAATGTTGTTTGCTGATGACCTTCTGGTATGGGGAGAGGATGAGGAAGAAGTACAAGAGCAATTAGATGAGTGGGAGAAGGTAGTGTTATTATATGGGATGAAGTTCTCAGCACAAAAGAGTGAAGTGGACATCACAACGAGGAGGAAGAACAGACTGGATATGGGCATAACACTTGGAGGACAGCAGTTGCAGAAAGTAGAATGCTTCAAGTACTTGGGAAGCATAATTGAAGAAAAGGGAGGCAATAGGATGGAAATAAATGAAAGGGGGAAGGTGCGCAGATGGATTTTTCAAGAGGGTTAGGGGGATGATATGGAATAAAGATGTACGACAAAAATGTAAAGGAATCATCTACAAGACCTACTTTGTGCCAATTTTGACTTATGGTTCAGAAACATGGGTGATGAAGGAAAGGGACAAGAATAAAATACGAGCAGTGGAGATGAAGTTCCAGAGGAGTAGGGTAGGAGTAACAAGAATGGACAGAGTAAGGAATGAGAGAGTCAGAGAGATGGTAAGAGAGGAACCATTGCAAAATAGAGCGATCTAGGCTACAATGGTATGGACATGTGAGGAGGATGCGAGAGGAGAGTATACCCAAGAAGATGTTTGGAATGGAAATGAAGGGAAGGAGGCCAAGGGGAAGACCAAGGGACAGATGGACAAAAGGAGTTAAGAAGAGTGTGGAGGAAAGAGGAGTGTGCTGGGACACAGTGAAAGACGAGAGATGGTGGATGGACAGGAAACGATGGAGAGGCTATGGTCCAAGCAGACCCGACCAGCGGTCGGAAACTGCTCAAGATGATGATGATGATGTCCGACGACTAGAGAAATAGTATTCGAACCGGTAGGAGCGCTTTAGATAACGAGTGTCCAATGCAAAAGTTCTCACTCTCTATCTTTGTAACATTTTCTGATTTAGTTCAAGAGTCTCTGTGGCTGAGTTGATTATGAGTTGGACTCGTGACCGAAAGGTTTGGGGTGCGGTTCTTCGTAGGGGAAGTATTTTAGAATTGGTTTCGATTATGTTTTATAGTTTGTGTCGACCACTTTACCAATATCTTATTACAAAAATGATACGACAAAACACAGTTGCATCACAGGGGCACCAGTAATAAAGCAAGTGCATGAATTTTGAGATTAGATCCCGTGAATACTGCATAATGTTTGAATGTGTTATTACACAAAATAATCTTAATATGTACACATCATATAGAGTGTACTTTTATTAAAATTGAATAACAAAATAATACAGAGGGATATCATAAGAAGTGATGCAAGCACTGACGATCAAAACCTCCTTCAATGTGCTATTAAGATGATACGAAGCACGTCCAGAAAGTAAGTTCCGTTTGGTAATAAAATTAAATTGTGTACAGATACAGAAAAATTATTTATTGCACAACATTCTACACCTCTTAAACTACTTTTCCACATAACTGCCGAACTTTTGCAGGCATTTGTCATAGCGTGGCACAAGGTTTTGGATACCTTCTTCATAGAAGTTTGCCGCCTGTGTCTTCAACCAGTTGGAAACATCATCTTTCAGCTCGTCGTCATTGTTGAAGTGTTGACCGCCAAGGAAAGACTTGAGATGTGTGAACAGATGAAAGGCGCTAGGAGCGAGGTCAGGGCTGTACGGAGGGTGGTCAAACACGTCCCAGCCAAATCCCTGTAGGAGGTTTTTCGTCACATTTGCAGTGTGTGGTCGTGCGTTGTCGTGAAGAAAAACACCTTTTGACAGCAACCCTCGGCGCTTATTCTTTATTGCGCGGCGCAATTTCCTAAGTGTCTCGCAGTAAGCATCTGCGTTGATTGTTTGACCACGCGGTAAGAAATCAATGAGTAAGATGCCTTTCCAGTCCCAGAACACTGTGCACATCATTTTCCGAGGTGTCAAGATTTGTTTCGGCTTAACCTTTGCTGGGGATGAAGTGTGCCTCCATTCCATTGATTGCCGCTCACTTTCATGGGTGTCGTAAGAAACCCAAGTTTCATCTCCTGTGACTATCTGTGTCAGAAATTCTTCGCCGCCTTCATTGTAACGGGTCAAAAACTGAAGTGCACTACCCATCCGTTTTGTTTTGTGTTGCTCCGTAAGAATCTTTGGTACCCTACGTCGGCAAAGTTTACGAAAGTTCAGTTTTTCGGTAACAATTTCATGAATTAGTGATCGTGAGATTTGGGGAAATTCCATAGCGAGAGCACTAATTGAAAAACCTGCGGTTTCCCCGGATCTTGTCATCAATCGCGTGAACCAGTTCTTCTGTAACCAAAGATGGACGCCCACTTTGTTCTTCATCGTGCACTTCACTACGTCCTTCATTGAACTGTCGGACCCATCTTCTCACCATTGAATCACTCATCGCATTTTGTCCATACACTTCGCAAATTTGCCGATAAATTTCAATTGGTTTCACTTTCCTAGCATTCAGAAAACGAATGATCTGATTTCACAAGCGGCGGGATTTTCAATCAACACCGACATTGTACGAGTAATCATGCACAATAACGCGTACGTGGCTGACAGCGCTCTCCAAATGGCGCACGTTTGTTCTCCTTGATACAGAGCGTCTACCGCGCATATGCGGAACTGCGCTGCAGCGGAACGTACAACTACTGATATCGCGTCAGGAGATGGCAGTTGGGTTTGAACTGCAGAGGTCTTCCCGCTCACTGCGTATCGCGCATTCCAAAAACATTCAGTTTGTCACTACTTGCTTCACTCACTCAGCACATTCCTTCTTTCACTGGCTGCATGTCGTCGGCTGCAATAAAAACCATCGGCATGCGGGAAGCCGATATATTTAAGTTTGGAATAGGTGGACCGCGCATGCGTACTGCAAGATCGCCCGCACCCCGTCACAGCGTCTTGAATTGCCATCTCCTGCCGCGATGACACTAGTTGAAGACACAGGCGGCACACGTCTATGAAGAAGGTATGCAAAATCTCGTGCCACGCTACGACAAATGCCTGCAACATTTCGGCAGTTATGTGGAAAAGTAGTTTAAGGGTTGTAGAATTTTGTGCAATAAATAATTTTTCTGTATCTGTACACAATTTAATGTTATTACCAAACGGAACTTACTTTCTGGACGTACTTCGTATGCTCAATATAGTCAGTTAATATGATACCGTTGAAGTTGGGTGGATTCTTCCAATTCGCAGACTCCAGTCAACGGAATGAACAATTTCCTTTGAACCCTTACACAACAAGCCTCAGTGTATTGGTATCGGTGAATTTAGGCAGCGCCATATTGCCCAATCGAGAATTATCGTCATCGATCCCACGTTACTGGTAATATTAGTTCCGGAACCAGCATTACCTTTTTTTCATTCTCGCCCCATAAGACCGATTGGAACTGAGGAGCTTTTTACCCGGCTCTAACACTGAAGTCGTGAAATTTCAATCTTTTGAATGGACCTTTGAAACACTAAATGCCATTATATCAATTTAATAATTTGCATTGGATTTGATTGCTCGTGGATGACTCCTTAGGGTGTAGTGATTTCCATGTCCAACAGTGTACTTCTTTGACTTAACCAGCTTAGTGACTCTGTTGTTTATATTAGTTGCATTCACTTCTGATGGGTTACAGAATAGTCTTGTACAAAAGCTAATGATTTGTGAAAAAAAAACTATTCACATGACATAAACCTAAAATATTAATATACAAGATATCAAGTGTACCTGACATACCTTTAAACTCCACTCATTATACCAATGGGAAGGATATTATGTAATAATAATATTAATAATAATAATAATAATAATAATAATGATAATGATTTTACATCCCTTTCAACTACTGCAGCTTTTAGAGATGCCAGGTTGCCGGAATTTTGCCGTGAAGGGGATCTTTAACACGCCAATTTATCTACTGCCATGGCTCCCTTGCATTTGCGCACCCTCAAATGTCAACTGACAGCAGGATTTGATCCTGCAACCTTTGGAACAGCAGGCAAGAATATAACAACTGTGCCATGCAGCCAGTCTGACAGGAAGGATAATAGGATTGTATGTTACGGCAGATGGCAGTATCAGGTATCCTAACCGTGTGCTTAATTTGCTTAACATAGCATACTTTGAATTGTAGTCAAGTATGGTAGTTAGTTATCACGGGAACCTGTAATTTCATGTAAATGCATGCTTATTTTGCATATGGTACATGAGTTCATGGAGTCCATGCTTACAAGTTTTCGCACAACGTTCTTACAAAGTTGACTATCATCTTCTCTCCTGTTTGCAATTTGTACGCTACCCTCCAAGTCACATCATAGGTGACCGCTGTTGACATGAGTGATAAAGCACCAGTTCTTGAGTAGAATTATAGCAAAAAGGATTGAAAGCTGAAGTTTAACTGCCAATAGGAAAGTCCAGCAGGAACGCACTGTTGTTTTATTTAGAAGCTTGGGTCATTATGGTCACTGGACCCATACACTTGCATGCATGTGGAATCTATATGACAACCTGCATTATTGTAGTGGTTGCGCTAGTGTAGGTACTTGATATAGGGGCTAGAATAGGCGAGGCAACTCACAGCATCAGAATTTGTTTAAATACTGAATTTCTAAAGAAATTATAATGCATGCTTATTTTGGCTCTTTTGTTCATGAACTTTCAAGGTATAGTTAATACAATCCTATGTACTGCTCGGGTCCAAGCTCTGTGAACTTGCGGGGTGAGGTAAAGTGGCAGGCGGGAAGAGAAGGGCCTTTCAACAGCCTGCCGTGTTATCTAGTATTCCTCTCTATTCCAATACTGCTAAAATAGGGCCGTTGCTCAAACCACTGTGGTGTTGCGAATAAGTGAGTGTCACCGACCAATGAATTTGGTTCTGTTATTACGCACGGACCGGGATCCCAGCACGTCTGTCATCATATATCCTCATCGTCCGCGAGTCACTTCCCTCTCAGGTTTACGGAGCTTGGATCCGAGCAGTAGTTAATCACACATGATACATACTTGTTCCAGAAAGTCTTAAGTTTACCGGTTGCTCCCTTCTTCTCTTGGAATTTGATCTCAGCATCCCTCACGGCCTCGTTACACTCGTCGACAATCTGTAACATGATTGAGCAGTATGTCAGTGTTGTTTTTGCTACATTGAACTAATACTTAATTACAGTCCTTGAGCACCAGCTCATACCTGGGACAATATCAGTATATCAATATCAGCCCGCCGTCTTATCTGGTATTCCTCTCTATTCCAATACTGCTAAAATAGGGTTGTTGCTCAAACCACTGTGATGTTGCGAATGAGTGAGTGAGTTACCGACCAATGTATTTTTGTAATTACCCTACTGTATAGTTGTGATGGATGAATTCAATAAATATAGGCTAAACCCAATACAACCCACAGGTACAACCTAGCCAGCTGCGTAGTACAAATAGTATGCATAATAAAACCTATTATATAGTCTACATGTTTTGCCCCTTAAAACAAAAATCACAACCACCAAACCTTTTACAGCGTACTTGGTCTGTTGCGACCACCGTAGTCCACATATCTCAACCAGTGTTTTAACAAAATATTTAAGCAGCATCATTCATCTACTTGAAACATACCAAGACAGACAGAGAGACAGTACACACATACTGAACCCCTGCAAGAAGCTTTTTATGACTCTTTTTCGGGGTAGTGTACGGTTCATAATGGAGTTGCTAAAGTACGCTTCTTATCAGATACAAGGTAACATAGCCTAAATATATCGCGGAAAGAAAAGAAAGTGAAGCCAAAAATAAACAAAACAAATTTAATTCCAGAACAAAATATCAACAAACAAATAAAAACAAGGGAAAAACTCCCTTAAACTTACACCCATGAATAAATACAAAATAAATGGCCTCTCCCAGAGACTTCCCAAAGTTCAGGAGCGGAGATTTGGCCTGATTATTCTTCAATTCATGTGCGTGCGTGGTGTGATAAAGCATGCAATATGGTACGAGTACAGATACGAGATTCGGTGCCATCATGCGGTAGCCGTCAAGACACAAATCCGTATTTGAGATAGATTAGCGATGGGAACTAAACACAACAAATATAAATTTACACTACCGACACTATCTAAAATTAATTATTTAAAACAACGATTTCCGATGAAATCTGGATCAAATGGTCCCACAGCACAACAAGATTGCCTCAACTCAGGACTTGACAAATAGACACAAGAATGATTAACGTGACCACGACTTCAAAAACAACAACAAAATGACCGCATGCCATTTTACAAAAATAAACACAACAAGGTGTCAACTAGAATCAAAGATCACGAATAAAATGAATACACAATAATGCTCAAAAAAATGCACTTATTTACAAAAGAAACATTTTCATTTGAACGTGACAACATGAAAATACCGCGCAGACGTGGAGAACTTCACCCTTTAATATTATTTCTAGGCTTTAAATGAACAAGCAAGCTATATTTAACAGAGTGGGTCAATGGCTAGGCCGTTCCCCCTGGTCTAATTTGTGTCCAGAAATACCCACGATCAGCGCTCAGTATGGACTCTCATATCACCTGTCAAATCACCCTCGTGTCAACAACATCCCAGGCCAGCATTATGCCCGGCTCCAAAGATACGACGAAAATACAGCTGTCAAATCAGCTAACATGTGTGTGTCATACAAATAATATCTCAATAATTCCCTTTGGAACTACAAGTTCCAATTGGAAAGGAAGGAAAGGAAGCTTGTAGTTTAACGTGACCGTTAATCTTGAGATCATGAGCCACGGGACCTCCTTTTTACGTGGAATCCGAACCACAGGACATGGCATTTCACTTCGAAAATCTCACATGCATTGACCGGGAATCGAACCCGGACCGCCTTGGTGAGAGGCATACAGCTAGACCGCTGAGCCACCACGCCCAGTTCCAATTGGACTGGTCAAGGTCTCCGCGGAGCATCACTTACCATCCGTAATTGCAGCCGACGAATACTTGGCAAATCTATGCCAATCTCCCACGCATAAATTCAATTTTTCACACATAGACCCACAGACCCACAATATCACATGTTTGGGTTTGACAATCACCTGAAATAAAATCACACACATATTTTCCACACACCTGGCGCGTTTGATCTAAGTATTTCGACCGAAGAATACAACCAAATACTAATATCAAAATCCAAATTTTAAATAAATAAAAGAACGGACGGTTCTTTCCAAAAATCTGTCGCAACAAAGGCAACTCAATTAAATACTTGTTCACTCAAAACATCACTACAAGAACTTATTTTACCCCTACTATTTTATCGTTATATTTATAACTGCTCCACCTTGGCTGCAATTCATGTGTACGCCAAACCAAAATATTCGCACATGTACACGTTATACATGAATTACTATTACGCATAAAAACATAATCAAAACTAGTGGTCACGTGTCCTAACGCATTTACAATTGAGTGTCGGGATACTACATTAAAATCAACTACAATTAAACAAGAATAAATCACAAGAAAAATATATACAATGTTCCCATGCCAAAATATCTACATAATTGATAAATCAATGTTCAGTACTCATCCATAATAGCCCATCACGTCAGCGTATGTCACTTTCCATGGCCCATTGGATATTTACACAGCCATAGTAAACATTGCCGTAGATTGATCGGTCATCATCCCAGTAGTCGTCCTCGTTTCGATCATCTTGATGCCTTCTTAAAGATGGAAAATCAAAATTCAAATTAATATATACTATGCTTTCCTACTATAATCGCGATCAGAGCTACTAACTTCACTCATAGTCCTAAGCAATTATTTACGGTGAAAATTTCACTAAATAAGTAAATCATGCTCTAATTACACACGCACTGTTCACATGCATAAACATTTTTATAATAATATCTGAATTGTGAATGTTAATGTATTTAGACCAAATGTCTACTCTCAAAATTATTAAGTTCACTGCAGAACGAAATCTCATCAGAGATTCAAAGTTTGAAATTATCACTTGGCTCTCATGGAGGCCACAAAATAGTTTACAGTCATTTCTCGTGGAGATCGAAATTATTAGTATCGTCAACTCGCGCAGGTTGAACTCAAAAGTGTGTTGTCTCTCGTGCAGAATGCACTCAAAAATGTGTCGTCTCGCACCAATCAATCTCAGAAAATGTGTTAACTCGCGTCGAGCTAAATCAGAAATGAATTAACTCGCGCCGAGCTAAATCAGAAAGGAATAAGTTCGCTAGCACAGTCACCTCATTTATACAGATCTGGTAAATGGTACTAGGGTGGGGACTATTAAATCACGATAAATCTAAGAAATTGGCGCACAGGATTGCGAGTGGTATCAAAGATCTTCTTTTTCCATGCAGGTTACAGTCCTGCTTTGCGGAATTAAATCCCGTCATGAATTAATTCAATCCAGCATTCCCTCGCTTTTTGACGGCATGCGTTCTTCCCGCCGAAAGTGGCTTGGTCCTTCATGATTCGCAGATTCATATTCAATATCGTTGCAGTAGACACAAAACTCCGCCCATCTTGACGTCATAAGTCTATCTTCTTCTCTGTTCACCACTCAAAGCGCTCCTTGTCTAACATTGCGAACAAAGGGTAACGAGTCCATCTACGTCATTAGGGTACGCTTGGCTCTCCGTTCAGTAATCTTGCTTTCCAGGAATTATTTAAATATAACTCCCTGTCTTCAACTTGCTCAATTCTTGCAACATCAGGTGCCCACTTCCTTCGACTTGACTGCTAACTCAAATGCAGCATTTAATAAAATATGAACAATTATTCTATGATAATTGTAATAAGGATTCAATACATACATATATACATACATACGTATATGCCTACAAAGGCAATACTGAAAGTAGTGAGCAACATTTTTTCTTTAATCACAATCCTATAATATAGAATAACAATGCACATCAGCTCAACCTTTCAACTTTCCAGAACATGTGCTGGTAGACTGCTCTAACATCATTAACTTCTAACAAGCGACCACAGCAAGGAGTCACACAATAGCCGATATTTATGTTTCGTTCTGTCAACGTGCTGTGATAGAATTACTTGTTAACGAAGGAATCCCTACTGAAATTCACCAGATACTCCAGCGTGCATATGGAGATGTGTGTACGAGTGCTAGCAGTGTTCGGAGATAGGAGAAACATTTTAAAGATGGAAAAACATTCAGGATCAGACGTGTAATGGGTGATCTCGAACTGCTTCCTCGGAGTGCGACATCATTAAAGAAGACGTGTAACTGTCAGTGAAATTGTGGCAAGACTTGCAACAGGGCACAGTGCAGTGCAGGAAATGATTCGCACATTTGAATTTATTATTATGGTGTTTGAAGACATTTTTCAGTGCTGTCAGTTAGTTAGTTAGTTAGTTAGTTAGTTAGTAAGTTATTGTTGTTTTAAGGGGAGGAACTACAAGGGCATCTGCCCCTTTTTTCAATGTTACCTTAGAAAAAAAGTTTGAAGCTTTTCAGTCGGTCAACACGATTGTACCCAAATGAGATGGTTTATTCCCTAATCCTGAAATCAAATTACATGAGATTAATAAATACACTTGGATGACCAGTTTTGATTGTTAAGCGATCATCATCAGATCCATTACACTTAGGCTATAAAATCTATATCTGAAAATATGGGTGAAACTATGTACAATATATACACTTATTTAGTTGCAGAATTAGTTGAGATAATGCAACTCGTCAATATTTGTTAGTTGTGGTCTAAGTGATGTTCTGTTAAGATACTGGAAGTGGTGATTAACTTCCGGAATTTGCTTGTTAGGAGTGAATACTTGGCTATTGTAAATGGTCAATTCAGATTGTATTGTACAGGCTATTTATCTGGTTGAGTCTTGCGCGGTCCTGTTGAGAACAGTTAACTTGGTCACTGTTCGCACTCGACTGAGGGGAAATTCCTGTGTGTGACGGTCCCTTATCTCGTTGGGCTATTCCCCCTCTCGAATTCCTAAGTGCTATGTGTTCCTCGTACAAATGTACCTTTAAGTTGCCAAGTCTAGTCTCTCTAATGTGGTGTATGTTACTGTATTCAGGATAATCTTCAACTATTAATGACCTGGTTTCAAACTCTCCACCCATAAGCTAAAAAGCCCCCTTTAAGCGCAAACAGACTAATGGGAATGTCCCGTCACCTATAATACTGCCGTTAATAACGGCATAGGTTTATTGAAGAAAAAGATACATCGTGCATGTAAGAAACTAGGACAGCAGCATAATGGAAGCAGGAAATTCGCAATGAGAATGTGTCTTATGGTACATAATCTTACATAATAGTTGTTATTGGAAGCGAGATTTGTGAGGTGCGAATAACGTGTACCGGTACCAGTGTTAAACATAATAAAAATATACACTGAGCGCGTATTTCGTCGTACGAGGTAAGCAGTCAATTCCTACTTGTCGTTTATCTATTATGTGACATTCTGTTCTTAGACCGTAACTGAATGCTGCGACAAATTACTTAACGTCTTAACTGGATATTTTTGAGCGCTTGGTGTAACCAGCCCTGTGTATTATTTCCAGCCAATTGTTACGACAGTATAGGCGGAAAGGTTAGCGGGAATATTAGCAATAATAATGTTGTGTTATAGTATAATAAATAAATTTCAATTTATTAAGTATAATTCAAGAGACATTTTTACCATTTTTACAGTAACTACAAGGTCATTTACCTGATTAGAAATTAAGAGTTTTGTCCGTATGCAACTGTTCATTTCCGCACATTGAGAGGTGCAAATAAAACGTATCAAATGCTATCGAGATCAAATATGTAGGTTTGCTTTCATTGATTGTCTTGTATTGCTCCCCGCACAAAGCAAAATCAAACACATGGCCAAAACAGAAAGCAAAAAGCAGAATTCAAAAACAAAAGCAAAAGCGAACAACTAACACAAAACCAAAAAACAAACAAAAAAGCAAAGCAAAATTCAAAAGAAAAGAAAAAGCAGAAAACGAACACAAAATCAAAAACAAAACAGCAAAAATCAAAAACAAAAGCAAATACAGAAAACAAACACAAAAACCACAAAGCAAAAACAAAAGAAAAAGCAAAAATTGAACACAAATTCAAAAACAAAAAACAAAAAAACAAAAATCAAAAACAAAAGCAAATACAGAAAACAAACACAAAAACAAGAATTCAAAGGCAAAAGAAATAGCAGAAAACGAACATAAAAAAGAAGCAAAATTCAAAAGCAAATACAGAAAACAAACACAAAAACAAAAAACACAAAGCAGAAACAAAAGAGAAAGAACACAAAACAAAACAAAAGCAAATACATAAAACAAACACAAAATCAAAAATAACATAAAGCAAAAACAAAAATTTATAAAAAAAGAAAAAGCAGAAAACGAACACAAAATCAAATACAAAAACAAACAAAAAAAAAACAACCAAGATACAGGAGGCAGGAAATGTCGTAACTACTACCAACCTGCTGCCAAAACATCAATTTTCTTGAAGACATTCGCCATGCCGTGAAAACTCGACACGCCCAGGAGGCGTTAGCGGTAAGAGATGGAGCACGTATATATTCGTCATGCCCATTAAATTAGAACATTTAACATACGAATATATACGTCATACCCAGTTAAGAGGTTAATCATTTTCACTGCAATTTCATGCATTGGAGGTGTTCATGTCGTTAACGAAACCATGAAATGAACGAGTTAAAAAAACTTACAAAATAAGACCTTAACTTATGAGGACAGACTATTAGCAAATGAATTAGGCCCTCCAAAAACCAGATCTGTGCATTAATCAAATTTCTAATGATAAAAACAGAACATATAACAGGACTTTAAATAATCTGTGTATGAAAAATGGGATTGGATATGTGGGTGTCGGGTAGTAAATTCATTCTTTTGTGTTTTGTGCCTGTTATTTGGTGGCGATGACACATGGACCATGACTGACATTAATGAGTTAAAACATTTGCCTGAGAAAGGTAAGAAACTTTCTTTGTCAAAATGTCATATGAAATGAGCTTAGCGGTGTTGGGGAATATAGCCTAAGTATAGGGCAGAAACTGGATGATGGCTACAGGATGGCTGCTCGTAAACACAAGCAACTTGTGGACAAGAATAGGTATATTATGTCGCGCATTCGATTAAGGCATTAATAATCTTGACTGGATTTTTAGGAATTTGAAGTGTTCATGTCTTTAATGAATCCGTGAAATGATTGAATTTAAGTAATCTTGGTTGGTTGGTTCCTTAGTTTAGGGGCTGCGACAATGCAGTCATGTAGCACCGTGAACTTTGGGTGTGTGTAGAATTTGTCTGATAACCGGTGTTAATTGTGATGGCTGTATTAGTGTGTGTTATCTGTGATTCAGGTAGAAGGACTGCAGACGTTTAATTTTTTCAAGTAGTTCCTACTTTTGCTACCAAATGCTACCCTCCACGACACCTAGCTGCGGACGTGGCTACTAAATGCCATCGCAGTCAGCACCTGGTGGCGAACGTTGGAACTAATATAGCGTTATCAAACTAACCTACAAATTTTAGCTTCTACAAGTGTAGTTAGTGGAAGGTTCTTTTTCATGCCATAAATCTATGACATGGGACCGCCGGCTTTACTTCCCCTCCGAAGGAAGGCATACTGAGCGATTTTTACCACTCTTAAAATTCCGGCGACTTCGGTTTAAGTAATCTACTTTAGGAATATCGGAAGGAATAATAGGAGTGCTTGTACTAATGCGTGACCATTAACTTCTCGAACATAAATCACAGGACCTCCTTTTTACGTGGAATCCGAGCCACCAGACGTGACATTTCACCTCGGAATTCCCATAAGCATTAACCGGGAATCGAACCCGACCAGCCTTGGTGCGAGGCAAGCAGCTTGACCGCTGCACCATCACAGCCCGGTAAAACCGCAGAGAAACGATTACTAAATGGTCGCCACAATTAAACCAATTGAGTGACATCGGTTTTCTTGTCTACTCATGGTACAGGCAACATGTATCATTATGGGCGTATGTTCTCTCAGAAATGTGTTGTGCTCCACCCTTGTTTAAGAGTACGAACCGCCACTGAGTGCTGATCTGGTACATATGGCTAAATGTATTATGCTGTCTCCCTTGTCTGTTACATCAATCAAGTTGCCTCTTTCATCCCCTACACAGCATTCATTTAGGATATATTGCTCCTCTGAACCACATAGTTCTGATACCTTTTCACCATTTTTATTGCATTCCTTGTCTTCTCTACTTCTCTTCCCAATCACTGCCTTATCAGCATTTTACTGTGAAGAAACCTATCTGCCACCCTTGCATTAAAATCCCCCATAAACAAAATCTCAATAACCTCAAGTATATTTTGATGTCTATTTATTTCTGTTTGGAGGAAGCAGTACAGGAACACTGTTCCATTTGCTGAAAGTAGCATTAAAAGTAGAATACCCTCCGTTCTACACCACCCATTGACAGAGATTAGGGAGGAAGTATTATTTCCTACAACCATCACTTGTTAAATGCAATAATCAACCCCCTAATAGCCTAGTACAAAAATAACCTGAGAAAGTTAAAAAAAGTCAAATATTCAAAAAACGAAAAATAAACTACAATACATTTAAAAATATTAAGTTAAAGGAAAATTCATATAAATTAACTGATATTAAAATGATTTTTAACAGTTAGGCGCTAGGTAAAGACTGGTGGCATATTGATACTGAGATACAATGTAATTATAGAAAAGATAACATTAATGACAGTTATTATGTGTGTTACTTCTTGCTCAAACTGGTACATAGAGGCTGTCCTATACTTCAACTTTCATATTTAAGGATACCACCAATTACATCCTTCTATTAGTCTCTCATATGCATCTTCGTTTTGTCTCTTTTCTGTTGATTTACTATTCCGGATTCCCCTTTCAACATTGTATATTTTTGCTAATGTGCCTGGCTCCTCCATTGCCTATTATTAGTGACAATATTTAAGTGTGAGGTTATTTTTACACAATAATCTATTTATCTCTACTCATCTACAAACTTTCCTCCTATTACCTTGATTTCCATTCATTCTCTGAACAGATACAACCATTGAGGGGTAAAATTGAAATTTTGACAGTTCTATTTGTACGGTATTTATTATGTGAATATTGTAAAAAACCTTCAAGCAAATAATCCAACAGGTTTTCTATTCCGTATGCTAAGAGCAGCACAAAATCACAGTTAGAGTTACTGAGAGCCCTACAGGCTCATTATTCCATTTTTTGGAAAAGAGTACAGGATCACTGTTCCATTTGTAAAAAGTGCAGGATCACTGTTCCATTTTTAAAAGTACAGGATCACTGTTCCATTTGTTTAAAGTACCAGTATGTGATCAATGTTCCATTTGTTAGAAACCAGTATGTGATCACTGTTCCATTTGTTAAAGTACAGGATCACTGTTCCATTTGTTTAAAGCACCAGTATGTGATCACTGTTCCATTTGTTAAAAGTAACAGTATGTGATCAATGTTCCATTTGTTAAAAGTACCAGTATGTGATCAATGTTCCATTTGTTAAAAGTATGTGCTCAATGTTCCATTTGTTAAAAACCAGTATGTGATCAATGTTCCGTTTGTTAAAAGTACCAGTATGTGATCACTGTTCCATTTGTTAAAAACCAGTATGTGATCAATGTTCCATTTGTTAAAAGTAACAGTATGTGATCAATGTTCCATTTGTTAAAAGTACCAGTATGTGATCAATGTTCCATTTGTTAAAAGCACTAGTATGTGATCACTGTTCCATTTGTTAAAAGTACCAGTATGTGATCACTGTTCCATTTGTTAAAAACCAGTATGTGATCACTGTTCCATTTGTTAAAAGTACTAGTATGTGATCACTGTTCCATTTGTTAAAAGTACCAGTATGTGTTCACTGTTCCATTTGTTAAAAGTACCAGTATGTGATCAATGTTCCATTTGTTAAAAGTACCAGTATGCGATCAATGTTCCATTTGTTAAAAGTACCAGTATGTGATCAATGTTCCATTTGATGAGAGTACTAGTATGTGATCACTGTTCCGTTTGTTAAAAGTACCCGTATGTTACCATTGTTCCATTTGTTAAAAGTTCCAGTATGTGATCATTGTTCCATTTGTTAAAAGTACTTGTATGTGATCAATGTTCCATTTGTTAAATGCACCAGTATGTGATCACTGTTCCATTTGTTAAAAGTACTAGTACGTGATCAATGTTCCATTTGTTAAAAGTACCAGTATGTGATCACTGTTCCATTTGTTAAAAGTACCAGTATGTGATCAATGTTCCATTTGTTAAAAGTACCAGTATGTGATCACTGTTCCGTTTGTTAAAAGTACCAGTATGTGATCACTGTTCCATTTGTTAAATGCACCAGTATGTGATCAATGTTCCATTTGTTAAAAGTACCAGTATGTGATCAATGTTCCATTTGGTAAAAGTACCAGTATGTGATCAATGTTCCATTTGTTAAAAGTACCAGTATGTGATCAATGTTCCATTTGTTAAAAGTACTAGTACGTGATCAATGTTCCATTTGTTAAAAGTACTAGTATGTGATCGAAGCCTCCGTGGCTTAGGCGGCAGCACGCCGGCTTCTCACCGCTGGGTCCGTGGTTCAAATCCCGGTCACTCCATGTGAGATCTGTGCTGGACAGAACGGAGGCAGACAGGTTTTTCTCCGGGTACCCCGGTTTTCCCTGTCAAAATTTCATTCCAGCAACACTCTCCACTATCATTTCATTTCATCTGTCATTCATTTAATCATTGCCCCAGAGGAGTGCGTCAGGCCTCGGCAGCCGGCACAGTTCTTATCCTCGCCGCTAGATGGGGGCTTCATTCATTCCATTCCTGACCCGGTCGGAGACTGGAAGCAGGCTGTGGATTTTCACTAGTATGTGATCAATGTTCAATTTGTTAAAAGTACAGTATCTCTGTTCCATTTTACTGAAAGCCGCACAGGATCAGTGCTTCATTTGCAAGAAGTACAGGAGCACTGTTCCATTTGCTCAAAGCAGTACAGCACACTGTTCCATTTGCTAAAAGCAGTACAGGAGCACTGTTCCATTTGCTAAAAGCAGTACAGCAGCAGTGTTCCATTTGCTAAAAGCAGTACAGCAGCACTGTTCCATTTGCTCAAAGCAGTACAGCACACTGTTCCATTTGTTAAAAGCAGTACATGAGCACTGTTTCATTTGCTAAAAGCAGTACAGCAGCAGTGTTCCATTTGCTAAAAGCAGTACAGCAGCACTGTTCCATTTTTATAAATACAGATAAATATCACCATTCAATAGAAGTCTATTGTCCGGGTTTTAGTGACCACCATGGACAAATACTGAGTTTTGAAGTACCCGAAACAATCAATAATAATGATAAAGGAATAAAATCAAAGTGCAAAGTTCACTGAAACAAATGTTGCATATTTCAATGACTTATTAAATAATGTAACATGGTCACAAATTTATAAACTAGAAAATGTAAATGATAAATTTAATGCATTCAACAGTACCCTAAAACATTATTTTGAAACAGCATTCCCCTTTAAACCAAGAACTAGTCAAAATAACATAACTAGCAATTGGATAACAACAGGGATTATAAATTCATGTCAAATAAAGAAATTTCTACACAAATTATATAAACAATACCATACAACACCTGAATTCAATTTATACTACAAAAATACACTAGCATATTAAATTTTATTTATTCGTATCAGAAGCAATACATCATGTAAAATTAGCATAGACAACTTTTTTAAAATAAAAACACACTAAAGGTACTTTCAAAATAACAATTAAATTACATCGCACCAAAATTTGGCAAGATCTCGTCCATTTGGTGTGGCCTGAACTACATCCTGCATAGTGCAAATGAGAGGGCAGGAGTTGCAATGGAGAAGGTGCGCCATAGTTTGTTCTTCTCCGCAGGCGCTAAAGGTTGACTCATCGGAAAGGCCCCACTTCTTCATATTGGTCTTAGATCTACCGACCCCAGACCGCAGCCTGTTCAGACTCTTCCATGTAGGCCACGACTCTTCATAACCGGCAGGGAGAGTTTCAGATGGAACCATCCATCCGTTGAGATTATTGTTTCTGGATCTCCAGGAAGTTAGCCTTGATGATTGAGGTGAATCCGACAGGCACTCAGTAGAGTGTAGGAAACTTCGCCTAGATTTCAATCGTTGTTGAGCAGGTTGATAATTATGTAGAGGATGTGTCTGGGAAACTTCTACTTTAGATTTTTCATGTTTGGCAGCTACTTCACGTCTAATATCTGGGGGAGCAATGCCAGCCAAGCAATATAACTTGTCACAAGGTGTAGATCTTAGGCAACCAGTTATAAGCCGACAAGTTTCATTTAAAGCAATATCTACCTGTTTGGCATGACATGATCTATACCAAACAGGGCATGCATATTTTGCTGCAGAGTAGCTCAGTGCTAAAGCAGTAGTTCTCATTGTTTGAGCTTGCATTCCCCAGTTGGTACCACATAACTTGCGAAGAATGGAATTTCGCGTAGATACTTTGTGCTTCGTGTTAACACAATGTTGTTCATACGTGAGTGCACGATCCAGAGTTACCCTTAGATATTTAGGTGTAGAGCAATGATCCAAAAGAGCACCCTCCCAGAAAATCTTCAATTTTCTTCTTGCCTGCATATTCTTTAAGTGAAAAGCGCAAACTTGCGTCTTTGAGGTGTTAGGCTTTAGATGGTTTTCTCTGTAGTATGGACTCAGTTCATCTAAGGCTGCCATTAATCTCCGTTCAACACTCTCAAACTGATCACCCTGGGTGAGAATAGCTCGATCATCTGCATAGATGAAGCTTTTAGTTCCTTCTGGCAAGGGTTGATCATTCGTGTAAATATTAAATAATATTGGAGACAAAACACTACCTTGAGGTAGGCCATTCCGGAGATTCTTCCAACGACTATGTCGCCCTTGGAAATCTACAAAGAATCTTCGATTTTCAAGAAGACATCGAAGAAATTCAGTCAGCTTGTTGTCCTTGGTCATCTTATGAAGTTTACTCAACAGAATTTGGTGGTTAACTGTGTCATAGGCCGCAGTTAGGTCGATGAAGACTGCCCCAGTTATTTTTCGATTTTCAAAACCATCTTCAATATATTGGGTCAAATGGAGTATGTGTGATGTACAATTCTTCCCTCTTCTAAAACCAGCTTGCTCGGGGATCAAAAGTGGTTCAACTACACACATCAAAAAAAGTTTTGCATCACCTCGGTTCCAAGAGTTCCGGAACCTTTAAATACAAAGGGAATAGAGATCAACACAAACAACATTTCAGCTCGTTTTATTGCTCATGAGACCCACACATTGCATGTTGTACCATCATACAGCTAGACTTTCAGCATTTGTGGTCCAGATTGCAGTACACACCACTACCTCTAATACCCAGTAGCACGTCCTCTTGCATTGATGCATGCCTGTATTCGTCGTGGCATACTATCCACAAGTTCATCAAGACACTGTTGGTCCAAATTGTCCCACTCCTCAACGACAATTCGGCGTAAATCTCTCAGAGTGGTTGGTGGGTCAAGACGTCCATAAACAGCCCTTTTCAACATATCCCAGGCATGTTCGATAGGGTTCATGTCTGGCGAACATGCTGGCCACTGTAGTCGAGCGATGTCGTTATCTTGAAGGAACGCATTCACAAGATGTGCACGATGAGGTCGAGAATTGTCGTCCATGAAGACAAATGCCTCTCCAATATTCTGCCGATATGGGTGCACTATGGGTCGGAGGATGTCATTCAGGTATCGTAAAGCCGTTTCGGAGCCTTCCATGACCACCAGTGGCGTACGTCGGCCCCACATAATGCCACCCCAAAACATCAGGGAACCACCACCTTGCTGCACTCGCTGGACAGTGTGTCTAAGACGTTCAGCCTGACCAGGGTGCCTCCAAACACGTCTCCGACGATTGACTGGTTGAAGGCATATGCGACACTCATCGGTGAAGAGAACGTGATGCCAATTCTGTGGGGTCCATTCAGCATGTTGTTGGGCCCATCTGTACCGCGCTGCATGTTGTCGGGGTTGCAAAGCTGGACCTCGCCATGGACGTCGGGAGTGAAGTTGCGCATCATGCAGCCTATTGCGCACAGTTTGAGTTGAAACACGACGTCCTGTGGCTGAACGAAACGCATTATTCAACATGGTGGCATTGCTGTCAGGGTTCCTCCGAGCGGCAATCCGTAAGTAGCGGTCATCCACTACAGTAGTAGCCCTTGGGCGGCCTGAGCGAGGCCTGTCATCGACAGTTCCTGTATCTCTGTACCTCCTCCATGTCCGAACAACATCGCTTTGGTTCACTCTGAGACGCCTGGAAACTTCCCTTGTTGAGAGCCCTTCTTGACACAAAGTAACAATGCGGACGCGATCGAACTGCGGTATTGACCTTCTAGGCATGGTAGAACTACAGACAACATGAGCAGCGTACCTTCGTCCTGGTGGAATGACTGGAACTGATCGGCTGTCGTACCCCCTCCGTCTAATAGGCCCTGCTCATGCATGGTTGTTTACATCTTTGAGCAGTTTTAGTGACATCTATGAACAGTCAAAGGGACTGTATCTTTGATACAATATACACAGTCAACGTCTATATGCCGGAGATCTGGGAACCGAGGTGATGCAAAACTTTTTTTGATGTGTGTATTTTTGCAAGCCTTACCAGAACCATTCGTTCTAAGATCTTGAATAAATGACAGAGCAAGGATATTGGTCTGTAATTTTTAGGATCATGGGGATCTTTTCCTGGTTTGAGGAATGCTATAACTCTAGATTTCCTCCAGATTTTGGGTATTATGCAGGTTCAAATGCAATTGTTAAATAGATTGAGTACCCATTCTCTAGTAACGGGTCCAAAGTTCTTGATTTGTTGAATACAGATTTCATCTACACCAGGAGCCTTGCCATTTTTGCTGATATTTATAGCGTCATTTAGTTCTGCCAAGGTAAAGGGATTAGAAAGTATACTGGTCTCTGGTCTGAATTTTGGCCTAGTATCCACTTTTGTTCTAGAACTGGAGTTTATAGACTTGCCATTTTGGACGAGTTGGTGAGCAATTTGGTTTGCAGATACGTTATAAAGAGAAGATGATTTATTAGGATCATTACTGAGACGCCTGAGTAGCCTCCAGGCCTTATGGCTACTCCTATCCATGTTAACTTCTTCCATCAATTTTAACCACTGTTCTCGTTTAGACTCTGAAATAGCAGAGATAAGTTGTTGTCCGCTTGCAATAGTTTCAGCACTAAAAGGATCCCTTTCATACAAATTGAAGTAGTTTGTCAGTAAGGCAGATGTTTCCTGGGAAAGACCTTGTATGTAATTAGTTCTGCATCCTCTTGGAATGGCTTCTTTAGAACACGATCTAATGGCATCAATAAATTGATCATATGCCTCTGGTATGGGACTGATTGTACTCATCTTTGTATCTAAAGAGGAAGTAAAACATTCCCAGTTTGCCTTTTTGAAATTGTATCTTCTCTTAAAGTAAACACTCTGTGGCCTGACGGCTGCTACTATCTGGCACATTATTGGACGATGTTGTGAGTTAGGAATAGGAAGGCAAACAGATTTAATACACTGATGGGCAATCTGATCACTCACAAAAATAAGGTCTGGATTATATCCACGTTTCCACCTTCTACTGTTGAAGGATGAAGGAAGTTTGTTATCATGATGAGGGACAGTTGGTGTGATTCCGCCCAATGCATAACAGCTTCTCCATTCTCATCATCATGTGGATAACCCCATATAATGCTGTGGCTGTTGAAATCACCCACGAAGATGGACACTTTCTCCAAATTCAGATTATCAGGTTGTCTGAATGAAAAGCTTACCTTTGGGGGTTTATAAATGGAAAAAATGATTGAGTTACTCAATTCTATCGCAATAATGTCTATGTCATTGTCAGCTGTGATGGAGGTTGCAAGAATCCTGATATCTGGTTTAGTGAAGATGGCACTTCCATATTGGCCATGAGGACGTTCGACTGCCAATCTCATTCCAGGGATTTTAGGACGTCGTATTAACATCCCTATGAGTTTCTTGTATACATAAAACATCACAATTATGTTTTAGGCATAATTCACGTAAAAGATCTTCTTTACAAGAAGACAGTCCTTCAATGTTAAAAGAAATAATTGTTAAATTGGGCTCTGATAAGAGCCTTTCCCTACTAGAGTGAATCATTTCAGATATAACTTTAATGATGCTTCTGGAATGCTGACGTTCAGTTCAGTAACGGAAATTCAATTCCGACTACCTATGCAGGGGCACCACGAGCAGGAATAAGGTAATACGACTAGCAAAGAAAATGCATAATGATAATTTTATTTCCCAATTATCTAATAAAATCAGGGCTATGTGTTCCGTGATAAAGAAAGAAACTGGAAAATCTGCTAAAATACAAAGGGAAGTTACACTGACCAGGAATAATAAAGTGATTAATAATCCAGAGGAAATAGCAAACACTTTTAATTACTTTTTTCTGGAAATTCCACAAAAATTATTAAATAAATCACAGGCAAATACACTAAATAGTTATAATAATATAAATATATGCAGTGATTCTCTATTTATAAATCATGTCACAAGTGGAGAGGTAAGAATAGTTATAAAGGAGCTAAAAAATAAATTCTGTGCTGGCATTGATGGCATCCCTGATGGAATTTTAAAGAAATGTGCAGAAAATATAATAAATCCACTTACGCACTTAATAAACAGTTCAATTCTCTCAGGAACTTACCCGGATATTTTGAAGTTATCAAAAGTAATTCCAGTGCACAAAAACGGTTCTAAATATGAATTAGATAACTATCGTCCTATTACCTTACCAACTGGTATTGCAAAAATTATGGAAAAAATCATGTATAAGAGACTGATAAGTTTTATAGAAAAAAAATACTATCAAACTCACAACATGGATTCAGAACGGAAAAATCTACACAGACAGCAATTTATGAATGAAGTAATAGTATACTGAAATTAATTGACAATAAGGAACATGTAACTGGCCTATTCTTGGATTTATCGAAAGCATTTGATGTTGTTGACCATAAAATCCTCCTTACAAAACTAAATCAATATGGTATTAGAGGTCTAGCTAATAAATGGACCGAGTTTTACTTAACAAGGCGTAAACAAATAGTAAGCTTGAGACACAAGGATGATGGAACCAAATTCTTAATGAAACATTGTCCAATGAGGGAATTATTAAATTTAGAGTACCCCAGGGATCGGTTTTGGGCCCACTACTCTTTCTTCTATATATCAATGATATAACACAGAACGTTCATTCACATAAGGACATTTTGTTTGCGGACGATACAACACTCGTAATAAAAGGTGAAACTAAACAGGTCTTACAGCAGTCTGCTGACTCCGATACAGAAGAGTTAACGAAATGGTCACAAGATAATAAACTATAAACAGTATCTCTAAATTTCCACACTATACAGATTAGGAATCCTGTGAAGCCCAATATAACATTAAATGGTCATCAAATAGAAAATAAATCCGAAACAAAGTTTTTAGGACTATGGATACAACATGACTTGAAATGGAATAAACATATACAATATCTGAATACTAAACTGAACTCGATGTGCTTTGCGTTACGTATTTTGAAAACCTGCACTAGCATGCACACATTAAGAAATGCATATTTTGCTTATTTCCATTCATACTTAAGATATGGGGTCATATTTTGGGGTATGTCACCAGATGTACTAAGCACGTTTAGGATACAAAAGAGGGCGATTAGAATTATGGCAAATGTAAACACTAGAGAATCATGTAGACCTCTGTTTAAAGATTTAAACATTCTCCCACTGCCCTGCATATATATCTTTGCAAGTATTATATTTTTAAAAAAGAAATTAATGAATAAAGATGTTTTTCTTAAAACAAACAATGATGTTCATAGGCATAACACAAGACAAAATCAAAACATTCATATTTCACACACACACACACACACACACACACACACACACACACACACACACACACACACAAGTATATATCAAAAAGGAACTTTTCACACAGGAGTTAAATTATACAATAAACTACCCCAGTATATAAAGCTTGCCCCAAAAATAAAAACCTTTGATAGAATGTTGAAAGCTTATCTGCAGTGCCATTGTTTTTACTCCGTAGTTGAATACCTTAGCGTATAGGAGCGATGAAATCTATAATTATATTTTACTTTTCTATTTTAATTGTAATACCTAGCTGTAAGTTGTTGTATTTATAGAATTAAGTTTTCATTTTATGATAATAGAGTAAGGTGTAAATAGTTGTCCAATAAGATTGTATCTCTTCTTATAATAAGTTATAAATAGTTATAGTATTAGTAATATATATCTGTTAGTTCTTTTATTTTATAGATGTAATTTCAGACGTGTCCTATATCAAAAATGCATTGTATACATGTAATTGATCAAATGGATTTAATAAAAATATAATCTAATCTTAAAAGCAGTTCAGCAGCACTGTTCCATTTGTTAAAAGCAGTACATGAGCACTGTTCCATTTGCTAAAAGCAGTACAGCAGCACTGTTCCATTTGCTAAAAGCAGTACATCAGCACTGTTCCAGTTGCTAAAAGCAGTGCATCAGCACTGGTCTGTTTACTAAAAGCAGTACAGGATCACTGATCCGTTAGCTTATTGCAGCTCAGAAGCACTGTTCCATTTGCTAAAAGCAGTACAGCAGCACTGTTCCATTTGCTAAAAGCAGTACAGCAGCACTGGTCTGTTTAATAAATGCAGTACAGGATCACTGATGCGTTACCTTATTGCATCTCAGAAGCACTGTTCCATTTGCTAAAAGCAGTACAGCAGCACTGTTCCATTTGCTAAAAGCAGTACAGCAGCACTGGTCTTACTAAAAGCAGTACAGGATCATTGATCCGTTAGCTGATTGCTGCTCAGGAGCACTGTTCCATTTGTTAAAACAGTACAGCAGCACTGGTCTGTTTACTAAAAGCAGTACAGCAACACTGTTCTATTTGCTAAAAGTAGTACAGGAGCAAAGCTCCAGTGTGATCTGGTTCAACTACACTGCTGGTTATGTGATAATTAATTTGTTGCCATCACTACTCACGTACGTCATGGAGGGATGTTGTTTCATTTAGTGGCATGGGCATCGTGGTCTATTTTAGCTCTAGCTATTGGTTGTGTAGAATTTGTCTGGTATCCTGTGTTATTGTTGTGTCTGTAGTAGTGCATGCATTTGTAATTGCGGCTACGATTAGGAAGAAGGATGCCATGGCCGTAAGTTACGAACCATCCTGTGGAATAGATATGAGAAACCACAGCAATCAACTTCTGGGGCTTCAGCCCACCTCTTCTCAGTTCTGTCTCACGTGTCTGTGTGTATCCCATTCCAACCCCTAGACCAGAACTACTTAACTTGGTAGAACCGGGAATCGAACTCAGGTGCTTTGAGCCTTGATCCTATATGAACCCTGAGACCAACATACATCACAAAGGGGCTCGATGATATGTGCTGTGCTGAGGTTACATGAAGATCAGGTTAGTAGAGTGTAAATCAGCAGTAGCTGACAGTGCATTATTTACCAGTAGTCATACAGTACAGTAACAATACTTTTAGTAGAAACTGTAAACAAAGCTAATTCACTTACCATCTTAAGTTTCTTATTCAGATTCTCCCACACTGCGTATTCAATATCATCCTTGGACATATTGGCCAAAATAGCAGCGACGAGAAGGGGAAATCTCGTTATCCTCTGCATTGGTTGCATCAAAAATGAATACAGAGTAAATGCCTCTACAGCAGGACATTTTTGAATCCTTTCCATTGCATCCTTAAACTTTTTGTTTCTTGCCCTGCAAAACCAGAAAATGATTTAGGCAAACCTTTGGATAGTACTACAGTATAGTCTTATTTGATGAGCTAAAATATACATTTTAGTGATATTCCGTACTAACAGATTCTCTCTTAGAAGACTTAGGTAGCTGAACATTGGACATTCATAACTTTCCCTTGAGTTGAAATTTTCGTTGGAATATGTAATTAGACTACTTTTGAATTTTAAAAAATGAAAGTAGTCTTACGAGATCTAGGCTACACGGTCAGTCATACGATCTGTCCATCTGTCTGTCTGTCAATTCCCAAACAACGAAAACCAAAGGGCTCTTCAGTGTTGTAAACTGTCGCCATCTTAGCGAAAACAAAATGGCGGCCACCAGAGTATTCAAAGCTTAAATCGAATTACACTAAACTAATCATCAGGTCTCTACCAAATTTTGGATAAACAAATCTTCACGTGTGAAGCGTCTGGGACCCAAACTACAAGGTCATCAGCCAAATGATATAAAGATGACGGCCGTGCGAATCACGTAAGAATTATAATCCATAACTTATGATCTAATGAAGCAATGGTCACAGTACTCGGTACTCAGATAGTTATCCATAATGACCCTCTGTTACCAATGTGATGAGCAAGTGAGATTGGTTATTACTCGCAGCTGCCATATTAAAATTATGAAATACAAAATTAAGTACGGCAACTTTCAACACTTAAGAGCAATAGTAACGAAAATTGGTGACAAGGTAGGACTGTATATGTGGCCTTAAATGGCCATGGCAAAAGAACGGATACTCCGAACATTCAAGATGGAATTTGACTGAACTATTACAACATGAAAATCGACAACTCAGAATGCAATTACCTAATTAAGACAAATCTTGGCAAGATGTGATTATCATGTAAGGCTTCTCACTTGCGCTAGTCAAAATGTTATCACAGTGAATATAGCGATCAGTGGCCATCTTGATATTTCAAATTAAATTAATAACTCTCAGCATCTTACAATTGTAACAATATTTAGTAATACGGTAGAACCTTATGGGCATCTTCGAATGCCCAAAGCAAAAAACCAGCGACTCCATACATTCAAGATAGCAGCTAGGAATACTATTAAAATATACAAAATAGTAACTCAGGATGTAATTGCACAATTAAGATGAAACTTGGTAAAGGAAGGGTATCATAAAGGAGGCTCCACTAGGGTTAGTGGTAAAATTAATAAAGTTGCTGCAAGTGTGATGGATTTAGGTTCTTTCATTCATTACGATGAGTGGGCACACAAGTTAAGGATATAATTGATACTGAATAATAGAATAAAGCACATCCCTGAATCCTTTGCTTCTACGAGAGTAGCGTTACTGTCAATAAATTTCGTGTAGGCTAAGACAGACAGAGTTTTAATAATAACAGACATAATTGATTGAATTGAGGAACAGCTGCGAATAAATAAGAGTAATAATAATAAGGAATAATAACCATACTGGATATTTGTTTATCTGAGAAATTGTTTAAGGTTTTCAGTTTCATCGGTCATATCATTTGTTGACACAACAACATAACGGGTACATGTTGTTGACGACCTCATTAGTGTGATATTTGTTGGTTGGTTAAATGACAGATGGATTGATATTTGGATGCCAGATTTATTTTGACACTATTCAAACACAAGTCAGTGCATACCTGTTGACACCGCTGAATACATACAGGAAGACACAGCCTGCTTTTCTCAAATATACTGTATATAAACATAGTGAAAGAAAGCATTACCAACATACTTACTAAATGAATTAAAACTAAATTGTACAGAACAATTGATTATCTTTATGTTAATAAGACATCCCAACACCTTCAGTTAATCGATTGTTTGTTCACACAGCACATTAATTAATCTGCCATCCCTATGAATGCAATGCAAAAATCATGTTTTGCTCTTGAAAGTGCTTTTGTTAACACACCAGCAATCATCTGTTCAGTTGACAAGTATTTAACGCTGACAACACCACATTTCACCCAACGCTTTATTTGATGGAACTTGACATCAATGTGTTACTCTTGCTGCCAGATGACTGGTACCAACACATATTGACAGCTCTTTGGTCATCATTAAATATTTTAAAACATTTGATTGGGACTGATGATTCCCCAAGAAGACCTCTTAAACACCCAACATCCTTACCACATTCACTAGTAGCAACATACTCTGCAAAAGTTATAGATCTTTGTTTTCTTGCCTGCCAACTAATGGCTCCACTTGCAAGCTTGAACACACAGCCAGTAACAGATTTCCTATCAACAGTACAAGCAGCATAATCAGCATCTGCATAACCAGTTAAACTACATCCTCCTTCACAATATTTTAGCCCTAAGCCCATTGTAAGCTTCAGGTATCTAATCACTCTCCGGGCAGCATTGAAATGTTCTTCATCATTACAACTGTTGAACTGGCTTAAATAACTAACAGCAAAACAGATGTCAGGTCTGGTGCCTACCGCCAGATACATAAGGGCACCTATCAATTTTTATACAGTGTATGATTTTGTATAATTCATTGGTCTGACAAGTTTTACACCAAGTGCTAGGGGCGTGTTCACTGGTTTGCACTGCTCCAAACCGTAATTTTTAACAATGTCGAGAGCATAGCTCTCGTGATCCAACTTAACTGAGATTTGCGATCTCTTGTCACTCTCATACCTAGACTTTCACTTACAGGACCCTTATTTTTAAACATTTAAACATAGTTTTCTTAAGTTTCTTGGTTACAATTTGAGAAAATATAGAAGTCATAAACATGCAAGCCGATCGCTACACAGGTTTTACCTTCGTTCTTAGTGTAGACACGTGCATCATACTCTGAATTCTGGAACTTATGATGAATAAGAAAATCATGGATTTTACAATTCCAGGACTTGTCAGCTTGCTTGAGACCATATATGGTTAGGGGCAGATGACCTCGTAGTTCCGCCCCTTAAAACAACAATAACTAACTAACTAACTAACTAACCATATATGGTTCTTTGCAATCTGCACACTTTACCTTCATTGCCCTTTTCCAGAAAACCTTCTGGCTGCTCCATGTAATTTGTTTTGGACAGATCACCATTCAAAACAGCAGTTGCTACGTCCACATGGTCCATTTCCCAGTCTGACTCGGCAGCCAGGGCAAATAGAACTCTGACAACAGGTGCAAGAGTCTGATCGTAGTCTCTACCTGGAACCTGAGTGAATCCCCTCGACACAAGTCTTGCTTTGTAGCGCTTGGACCCATCCAGTCCTTTCTTAAGTTTGTAGACCCACTTACACTGATTAACTAGGGCTCGGATTCGAGCATATTTGCATATTTTTTTCCTGAATAGTACACATTGAAAGAAGCCTTTCGGTGGTATTTTCACCTCTCTGGGACCAACAGAATTGAAATTTATCGAGCATATAAATGCATAAAACCACGGTTTTCAGAATAGAAGCATATAAATGCATATTCTTGTTGGTTTCGTCTAAATAGTATGTTTTTCTTCGAATTCCCCCCGCCGAATTCGGGCCCTGACCATCCTTAAGGTTCGAAAACGGAAATAATTATTGAAAAGCCTATCTGGTGCGAATAATAGAACCGCAGGTTTTTAACCTTTAGTGAGGTCGTTCTCGTCATTGAAACTTTAATTGACTGATTTAAGAAAATCATTCAAAACTGAAAACATAGAAAAAATTCTTGTTATACAGACCAATGCAGATCTACTTCATTGACTCGCCTAATTTTGAACATTTTGTAAATGAACTTTTAAACTGTAACTTTTATAAGAAATCTTCTGTTATATATACTTGAAACTTGAATGCGAGCATATCGCAGTGTCTCATAAATACAATTAGAAAATAAAGTCCGTATATAAAGATATGTCAGGGGGCCGCTAACCTAGATGTTAGGCCCCTTAAAACAACAATTATCATCATCATAAATATATGTTGTTGGTTTTTTCGTTTTACTTTCCTTTCTATAGTTTTTAACGTTTCTTTTTCGAGCATATTCTGCATATTTTACCGCATATAATGTTTTATTTGAGCATATAATGGGTTTTTCGAGCATATCTATCGAGCATAAAACACATGGTTTTCGAGCATATCTGGAGATTTTATCGAGCATATCGATCCAAGCCCTACTGATAACATTTTGATTTGATGGTGTATCTACCAATCTCCAAGTTTGAGTGTTAGTTAATAACAGCATTTCCTCTTGTATGGAATCCCTCCACAGCTTCTGATCTGACCTCGAACACACTTCTGAATGATTTTTAAGATTTGAGGCCCAAAAAACAGAAATAAGTATTCATAATTCTCATCCCTCTTGGCCGTTCTGGTACGTTGGGGATACCTACCCCCCATAATATCAGGACGGTCATGCTGGTGACCATGTTCATGACTATGAATTTCCTCAATTGAGCTGTCATCACTACCGATATAAAGGTTACAACTGTCAAAACAGCTATCACCATCAGATGATTCAGCTGGTGTAGTTTCAACAGACAGTTAAATCCTTTCAGTTTCATCACTCAACATTGACATTAACATTATGGACATCAACAAAAGTATTAATTACATGCACTGGCACGTCATTTACAACATTAGTTACTGGATTATTTGCAATCACTTGGAATGATGGACCTTCGAGAAAAACAACACTCCTAGCTACAATAATACGCTTTGGGTCACTTTTTCTTTTTCCCCTTTTGTGCTTCACAATAGCCGACTAATATAATCTCATCAGATTTCTTGTCAAACTTCTGTTTTTTTTTTAACATCAGGGACACGAATCTGTGCTTTACAGTAAAAAAAATAAGGTGGGAAATATCAACTTTTACTCCAGACTGCAGCTGTGGATGATAGGGTTTTGAGATAGATGGCCAGTGTTCATGGCCTCTGCCCAGAATCTCTTATCTAGACCTGACTCAAACAGCGTACAGTGAGTCCTCTCTGCCAGGATCCTGTTAGTCCTTTCATCAACACCATTTTGCTGACCCATTCTCCTGTAGAAACAACTCAAAATTCCTTAGTAGTATATTCTCCTCCGTTGTCAGTTCTTAGACACTCAATGCATTTATTGAGCTGATTCTCTACCATTTCCTTAAAGAGGCAGAATTTTGAAAAAATTCAGATTTAGAAGCAATCATAATATCCAAAGACTTTCTTAGTAAAACCATCGACAGAGATCAAACAGTATCTGGCACCGTCCCATGATGGCAACTCCATGGGACCATGCACATCGCTATAAATAATATCTAAAATAGATTTAGCTTTGCTCCCTTTTTGAGGAAATGACTTTACTGTTTGATTAACTTCCAGGCTGATAACACAAACATTTTGATTGATTTGATTAGACTTCATGCCACTGACCATATCTAGTAGTTTTCTCATGCCTTTACAATTTAAATGACCCGGCCTTTTGTGCCATAGCTCCCCATCAAGCCCTCACTGGTTCCTGTGAGCACTCAGCTATAGAGTACAAACCATCTTGTTTTACACACTTAAACTCCAAATTTCCATCAACAGAAAAAATTGATCCATTAAAACTTTACAGGACTCATTGTCAAAGACAACATTTTATCCTTTTTCTGTCAGTTTATGTACTGAGAGCAAGTTTGTAGATAAATTTGGAACATTAGTTACATAAGGCACTGTTTTAATATTATCAATTCCAAGATCCAGGACAACCTTACCTTACCTTCTGACAATATCTCAGAATGGTCTGCAATGCTGATTGACGTACGAACCCTTCCCTTGGTCATGTGGGACGTTGCACTTGAGTCGATGACCCATGGTCGTGAGGAGAGACTTCTGCCCAGCTGATGTTTGGTCAGTAGTTGATGCGCGGTTCGCTTGAAATTTCTTGCTTTGCTCAATTTTGGACATTTGGGTCGACCATGTTCAGGGCTGCCACAATCGCATCATTTATATCCTGGATCGCCTAGCTTTTTCTTGTTATAATATTTTTCTTGCATTCATTGGAGAATAAAGCAGTGGCAGATGATGATACACATTCTCCTTTCACTCTCTCCTCTCACTTTCATCCAGAAGGGCAACCTTTATATCTTCTGAAGTGAAATCTCCCTTCAACTGCATGTTCAGCGCCACCACAAAATGTTCATGTTCGCTTGAGGCACTATTTCTCATAACGAATGAGACCCATTTACCTACACTAGTTTCACCTATATCGGCGAGTTTCGGCACGGTCATCACGATGATGTTGACGAACTCCTCCATTGTGCAACTTTCTTGTCTCATGTTGAAAAACTTCCAGGTCAGCTCGAACTAGGTGGCCATGCTACATCGCTGGAAGGCTTTTTTGAGGTTATTCAAGGCATCCTTCGAGTTGGTTGCAATATGCACATGGATGTAGCAAGAAGGTTTATCGGCCAGGCATGTTTTGCCAGTGCACTCCGGTCACGAATTGTGTCCACATGTGACGTAACGGGAATTGTTCTGTCAACATAACCAAACAATTCCTCCAGCATAAGACACATTCTCATTGCAAATTTCCTGCGTCCATTATGCTGCTGTCCTAGTTTCTATATATTGGGCACTGATGATTAAACACTAATCTCAGATTGAATGGCTGTATGGCTTAGCGGTTACGTTCTTGCCTTCTGTGCCCAAGGTTGCAGGATTGAATCCCGGCGCAGTCAGTTGGCATTTGAGGGTGTACAAAAGCGAGGGAGCCGTGTCAGTAGATTTACTGGCACGTTAAAGATCCCCTTTGGGGCAACATTCAGGCACCCCGGCGTCTCTAAAAACCACAGTTGTTAAAAGGGACGTAAAACCAATAAAATTATTACAGTAATCTCAGAGATGGCAGCCACACACTTAGAAAATCTGATAATGCCATTGAAAAGCAAGTCCTGGATTGGAACCCCCAGGGTAGCAGGAGAAGAGGAAGGCCCAAGCATTCGTGGAGGCGGACGGTAGAGACAGAGGGGCGACAACAGGGAAAGACGTGGAAAGAGGTGAAGAGGATGTCGGCCAACAGAGTGAGATGGCGCAGCTTCGTGGATGCCCTATGTTCCAATAGGAACGACAGGAAATAAGTCAGAGATGGCAGAAGTTGATGCGGAAAGCGTGGCTGTCGCATTTGATTCACTACTCACTGTTGCAATGATGTGTAAATACACCGTTTCTAAGTATGCAGTGAGTGACATCGAATATTAGTTTCCAAAACACACAACTAGTCCAGTCTGGGCCTATAACCTGTTGGTTAGTTAAATGGCACACGGATTGATATTTGAATACCAGATTTGTTTTGACACACTTTAACGGTGTCAACATGTATGCACTGACTTGTGTTGAAGTGTGTCAAAATAAATCTGGTATTCAAATATCAATCCGTGTGCCATTTAACTAACCAACAATATTCACTACCTGAGTGTAGTGGACTTTTATATCAATAAAGGTGACTATTTTATGAATTGAATACGAATTATATAAGGTTCCCATTGGCATAGTGAGATAATTTGCTGAAGTTGGGAGTCTGCCATTAGAGACTTGGGAGAAACAATAGTGTCAACTACCGTACTCTATGCAAAAGAAAAGAAAATGGAATAGGAGGAAAGTGTTTAATTTTGATAACCTTTATGTGGCCAATGGTAACATGTGATTTTGATAGATAATCTAGTGTAATTTCCCTGTTTATTGATAATGGTATTGTAAGGTAGGGAATTTAATCTCTTGAGTTTAAGTTAAAATAGTATACTTTCCGAGTTCCCCATCTAAGGTTCCTGATATTTTAAGATTAAATTGACGCATAGTACTCTTTTCAATATTGGTCAAAGCAACGATTAGGGTCAGAATGAAAATGAAAATGAAAATCCACAGCCTGCTTCCAGTCTCCGACCGGGTCAGGAATGGAATGAATGAAGCCCCCATCTAGCGGCGAGGATATGAATTGTGCCGGCTGCCGAGGCCTGACGCACTCCTCTGGGGCAATGATTAAATGAATGACAGATGAAATGGAATGATAGTGGAGAGTGTTGCTGGAATGAAATTTTGACAGGGAAAACCGGAGTACCCGGAGAAAAACCTGTCTGCCTCCGTTTTGTCCAGCACAGATCTCACATGGAGTGACCGGGATTTGAACCACGGACCCAGCGGTGAGAGGCCGGCGTGCTGCCGCCTAAGCCACGGAGGCTTCAGGGTCAGAATAAAGATTCCAATAAAGTTTAAGTTAAGGTACCAATGATGATTTTATTAAGAAGCAATGAAATAATTAGTTATGTTCAGGAGCATGAAAACATTCAATTGTTGTGATTTGACACAATGCTGAAAATCTGATAAAATTATAAATAGTGAGAAGTAAAGTAATGTAATAAATTACAAGGGTTATGAACTATAATCAGTGAATTATATTATGAATTAAGATAGTTGAGGGTTTATAATGAGCTTGAGGTTCAATACCAAAATTTCAATTGAATGAAGGATAACTGACAAGGTTCAGTATATGAACTAGTGCATCTTGAAAGGATCTAATGATTGAATTTTAGAATGGGAAAATTTATGCAACAATAATTATGATTTTTCGTGACAAGTTGCAAGAGTCTGGTTGTTACACCAGCCAATTTCTTAGGTACGGTACCGGTAATTTGATTATTATTTGTGGTAACTCATGAGAGTTCTCTTTTATTATCATAACTAATTACTGTATTATGTCCCATGTTTTGTGTAAATAAGATGCCTAGGATAGTAAATATTTTAATACCATTTGAACCATACCGGTTTGTGTAGTATTGAAAGTTAAAAACCATACCACATCCTATCCCTCAAGTAACTAGATTAACCATTGATATCTGAACAGTCTACGCCCGGAAATGACCTTGCCGGAGCAACACACAGGAGGTCTGGCCCGAAAGGGTACAACACATTGTTTACAGAACATCTTATTTCTATTTTATATACACATATTTACACACATCAAAAAAAGTTTTGCATCACCTCGGTTCCCAGATCTCCGGCATATAGACGTTGACTGTGTATATTGTATCCAAGATACAGTCCCTTTGACTGTTCATAGATGTCACTAAAACTGCTCAAAGATGTAAACAACCATGCATGAGCAGGGCCTATTAGACGGAGGGGGTACGACAGCCGATCAGTTCCAGTCATTCCACCAGGACGAAGGTACGCTGCTCATGTTGTCTGTAGTTCTACCATGCCTAGAAGGTCAATACCGCAGTTCGATCGCGTCCGCATTGTTACTTTGTGTCAAGAAGGGCTCTCAACAAGGGAAGTTTCCAGGCGTCTCAGAGTGAACCAAAGCGATGTTGTTCGGACATGGAGGAGGTACAGAGATACAGGAACTGTCGATGACAGGCCTCGCTCAGGCCGCCCAAGGGCTACTACTGTAGTGGATGACCGCTACTTACGGATTGCCGCTCGGAGGAACCCTGACAGCAATGCCACCATGTTGAATAATGCGTTTCGTTCAGCCACAGGACGTCGTGTTTCAACTCAAACTGTGCGCAATAGGCTGCATGATGCGCAACTTCACTCCCGACGTCCATGGCGAGGTCCAGCTTTGCAACCCCGACACCATGCAGCGCGGTACAGATGGGCCCAACAACATGCTGAATGGACCCCACGGAATTGGCATCACGTTCTCTTCACCGATGAGTGTCGCATATGCCTTCAACCAGACAATCGTCGGAGACGTGTTTGGAGGCACCCTGGTCAGGCTGAACGTCTTAGACACACTGTCCAGCGAGTGCAGCAAGGTGGTGGTTCCCTGATGTTTTGGGGTGGCATTATGTGGGGCCGACGTACGCCACTGGTGGTCATGGAAGGCTCCGAAACGGCTTTACGATACCTGAATGACATCCTCCGACCCATAGTGCAACCATATCGGCAGAATATTGGAGAGGCATTTGTCTTCATGGACGACAATTCTCGACCTCATCGTGCACATCTTGTGAATGCGTTCCTTCAAGATAACGACATCGCTCGACTACAGTGGCCAGCATGTTCGCCAGACATGAACCCTATCGAACATGCCTGGGATATGTTGAAAAGGGCTGTTTATGGACGTCTTGACCCACCAACCACTCTGAGAGATTTACGCCGAATTGTCGTTGAGGAGTGGGACAATTTGGACCAACAGTGTCTTGATGAACTTGTGGATAGTATGCCACGGCGAATACAGGCATGCATCAATGCAAGAGGACGTGCTACTGGGTATTAGAGGTAGTGGTGTGTACTGCAATCTGGACCACAAATGCTGAAAGTCTAGCTGTATGATGGTACAACATGCAATGTGTGGGTCTCATGAGCAATAAAACGAGCTGAAATGTTGTTTGTGTTGATCTCTATTCCCTTTGTATTTAACGGTTCCGGAACTCTTGGAACCGAGGTGATGCAAAACTTTTTTTGATGTTTGTATATACTGTATAGCCTACAGTATATAGAACCCGCTGAGCTATGGTTCATGTGATATTTTTTATGACAGAACATTTATGATGGGATGTTGTACCTTTGAACACACCCAGGAAGCCACGTGGAGCTGAGAGCTCACGCGATACTCTTTGAAGTAGCGTTGAATCGCACTTTTGACTTTGGTGAGAACTGCTAATTATTTATCTGAGGTCTTATTAATTAATTTTATGTTTTCACAAGACTCAGAATATTCCATTTCGTCATGCTGCATTATTAAAACATTTTTGAGAATGTTATTTTAGCTTAAGGTAAGGTAATACCCTTGCAGATACGCAAATAGGAACGTAAGTAGTCGCTCAACGACTTCGGTTTGACGACCTACTTCCTTGAGACACCCAGTGACTTGCACTACGTCTGGAGAATCCGCCCAGTATAGGCGTGTAATCGTATCTTGTCCTGTAAGACATAGAAGAATATCCGCTTGTTAGCGTTGAATTGGTTATCAGGTGCCATCGTGCACTGGCATATTGTGAAATACTGTTATTTATGCACAGTGAGCCACAGAAACATATTGAAGATAATTATTGGCAAGTATTAGTGAATTATATAATTTTACCGGAACACCACATTTTAGTACCCACGTGTTTGTGGAGGGCCAAATGCCTTGTGGAAAATATACAGGTAAATGTGTTGCAACTACTTCAAATAAGTGTGATTATAATTGTGTAACATATTTGGATTGCCAGAGTGAAGTTTTTATTTCCAAAACGACGTACATTTTACCGATGCTGCATGATAGAAAAGTAGCGTCATTAGCACGTGCAGAATTATAGAGCAGTGCTTGCTCACGTATCTATTCACATCCACGAAATTAAGGCTGTGTTATCAATTACTATCAAAGCCTACAACGTCTACGACGAACATTATATTTTTGGAAAGTGAAAGAATGAATTTCGTAATTTATTTCACCGTCAACGTGACCAGACTATTCCACACCATGGTTGAATCAGTCACCATGGGCTAATACCATCCTGGTATGAGGGTGATATTTCTACGAGAACTAGCATGATGGTGAAGCTTGCAGAACCGAGGACGAGAAGGAAGGAATCCAAGATGCCATTTCCAGGCATATCCAGCATATTCACGGAGTTGTCGACAGGGACGAATCGAACCATGGTCTTTGGAGGAGTCCAGATGGGAATCCTGATGAGGATAATACCGTTCCAGAGATCCAGAGAGGAATTTGTACAACCCTGGTTATTGAATAGAGGGCTGAGTGATAGCTTCTCCATGTCATGAGTTTTTGACCATCCCTTCTCTAGTTCTAGTTCTGGTGGTATATTAGATTTAATGTAGTTTGTGAATCAACCACACATTCTTTGTCAGCCATTTTTCTAGGTAGGGATTGTATCTAGTTTAATTTAATGTCATTTATTTCAGTATAGTGAGACACCCTTGGGTCCGACATTTTGGTTAACCCTGGTGCAGCTTGATGAACGTCGTAGAACGTCAAAGCCTATCTTTTGCTAGATGTGACCGTAGTCATTCGAGGCTATTTTGTCCAACCCTGTTTGGGGTGATTTTTCAAGTCTTTGCTGACTTTAGTTATGACAATCAGATGTCATGGTTATTTCTTTAACTGCATTCTTTTCAGCCAGTTTTGATACACCCCTGACTTTCGTTAGAACAGTCGTATCAGTTAGGCAATCGACTGAAATTGCCAGTTTTGTAAATGCATTATATTTTCATTTTGAATATGCTCAGAAGCTATTCTTGGTCAAGTTTGAACCTAACAACTAGAAGGAATGTTTCGTTGCCTAGCATCGAACTCAGTTCCCAACGTATCATTAAGCAGATCCTTGTGGAATCTGCGCCACAATTATCATTTTGCCTGTGTCATGTAAGACACGTTTTTATTTGATGTTGTACTAGCAACTAGTGAATTGTATTTTGAGAGCAAAGAGCTCCAGTAATTGTAAGATTACTATCATTTAGACGTCTTTGGTAGAAAGACGGAATTATATTATTCTATTCAGATTTATTGCGTGTTTTTTATACACGGATTATTTCGAGGTTCATAACCTATGGTAAAGTTTTTTTAATGAACAGGCCAGATGTATAGTTTTATTTTGATTAAATCGCCGGCCTTGAATAATGTGTGTTTTGTGTCGACCGAACGCAGGAATGTGGTAGCCTGCTGGTGACATAAACTGGTTTTGTAATCCAGTGCCCTTGAGAGCACGCTTGGTTTGTTTGTGAGACAGAGGCCTTTGACAAGAGACAGAATGCTTGTAGTATTCGCTCTTTCTTTCATTGCAACTTAGCTTATGTAACCCAGTTTTCAACCCTGTCTCAGATCACATGTTTTATAGATTGCTTTTTGTTAGTTGAGCGCACTTCTTGCGTGTACCGTTTTGACGTGTACAATTAGGTCAGGTTTTCCATAGAGAGTTGCAGGCGACCCTGTTAAATGCAGGAATTTATTGTATGAAGGTACTTGTGATTACCTTGTCCGGGAGGGTTCCCGTTGACTAGATGTTATTGGAAGGTAACTGTTGTGGACAGGCCTATCCCAGAGTTATTGAATGCGAGCTTTGCGCCGCTGGTAACCCGTGTTATTGTGTGTCCGAGTTGTTATTGCTCGTTGATCTTATTCCGACTGTTGAGTCGAGCCTTTTTGGTGGAGAATGATCTCAGTGTAGACACTCCGTGCCCGAGCTATTGTCAGTATTATTCGCCATAAACCAACGATAAACCTAAACCGACATCTTAATAGTAAAACGCATAATTTTGGTAAAACAAAAGCTAACTAATGAATTCTTTCTATCTAACTTTGTTCTGTTGCATTTTGGAACTGTTGACATAGCCGTGCAGTTGAAGGTCATTTCCTTGTGTGGAAATGACTAGGACAGTTGACACTTTTGTAGGGACCCGAAGCATGCGCGAACCTAGAGTTCGTAGCTTGTGGAGCTGAGGCCGTGCGATGTCAGACGTGGTCTCAACTACGCATTCGTCACCGTAATTACACACATTAGATGACTATGGCTTACAAAGAGTAAACCAAGGTGTAGGCAGGAATTTAATAAAGATTTGTGTCTATTTCATTACTTATTTATGATGTACAAGTGTGTAAATCCTACATGTTACCTTATTGTGTGCTGATAGCACGTAGTTATTAAGAATAATTAAATGTTTTTCATGGCTGTACACTTAGATTTGTTGTAATTGTTTTCTGTTACGGACGTCATCGCCGTAAATTTTGTTATTAACTGTTAGGACTTAGCTAGATGATTACCGTTAAATGTAAATGTGGAAATGGTATCATCCTAACTTAGATTTGTTTTGCTACCCTGTTAAATGTAAATTCTGATATTAGCTTAATCTTGTAACTAGAACTAGGGACTTGCGTCGTACCATTTTCCTAGTGTTGCTGTTGTTGCTTTATTATTGTGAGTTAGATCTTTCGCGAGGGTTTTCAGTAACTTCTCAGGTAGGGCCCTGCTCTTTATTTTCTTTTGTTTATTAGTTTGCGGACTAGCCGATTATAACCCTCCGAACTAGGCTAGGGGCTTGTGAATTTTAATAAATTTTCACGGTGTTTTACTTAAGTCTGGATGTTTAATTTCTCAGTCTAGTTTTTAAGGTGAACCTTTTCTTAGGAAGTCTATGACCATCATCACCATGTACCACGATCCCCGTGGACCACAGGGTCTCGTGCCGCTTAGCCTATTAGGAAGTTCACCTGATCCTCACGGTAATTTTATTCGACTTATGGGATGTTAGGAAAGTCATCGTGGTTGTTGACTCGACTAACGGTCTCAATATATAAAGGTTGTATTTGATATGATGGAAGTCCATTACACTGGTGATAGAAGGGACTATTCTAAGCAAATATCTTCATGAAATGTAGTCATATCTTAATTAGTGTAGTTGGAATTAAATCAGAAAAATCGTCGGTCAATGTCTTGGAAAAGGGCTTAGGCTGCGTTCCCCTCAGCAGCGCAGCTGACTTCTCCCCATCGCCCTCCCCTCCTACGCTGAGGAATGTTGACAAGAGTCTGAAGTCGAGTGACCTACTTGCCTTGTCTGTCAATGGCATTGAAATACACAAACTGAGCCTATGAACAGCTGATTCACACCTTCATGGGGAGTGGCTACATGACTAGTGATGGTGGATCTGTCTAGGATTTTGCCAGCCTCATGGACTATGCATAGAAAATAGAAATCCTAAAGATTTGGTAAATTAATTTAAGGAAATGTTGGTCTATCTGTGTGTGAAGATAGTGCAACAACTGTAATAAAAATATTAATAATACTAATAATAGCAATAATAGGCTTTTAGACACACTAACTTCTTTTATGTTTATTTTTGGTATGTCCAGTTGCCAGACTTTTATGTACGTAGGATTTCTTGTATGTGCCATGAAATCCGTGGACATGATCGTATTAGAACCCATTCATTTACTACATGACTGAACATAGATCGCACCCTCGGGAAGGTTAGCACTCTACCACCAGAACTACACATGCTGACTCTTATTATTATTATTATTATTATAAGACTATTATTAATGTTATTATTATTATTGTTATTATTATCATCATCTACATGTGGTGATAGTGTTTGGACAGATTACCATTACCGGCCGATATGCAAGTCTGGGCGTGATGGCGCAGCGGTCCAGCTGTTGGCCTCTCACCACGGCGGACCGGGTTTGATTCCCGGTCAATGCATGTGTGATTTATTCAAAGTGAAATGCCATGTCCTGTGGTTCGGATTCCACGTATAACGGAGGTCCCGTGGGTCATGATCACGATATTTACGGTCTTGTAAAACTACAAGCTTCCTTACTTCCCACCATCACCACAAGATGATTTCCCGTGGCAACCCACGATGCTCAACTTGGGATGTCCCTTCATAAGACCACGGATGTTTTCTTTCCTACCACCGCGGTGTAGGCTTGCGCGTTTAATCGCTCACCACGATAGCAGCAAGTCTGGTGATTGGAGGTCCGAACTCAGCACAGACAGTGGCTATCCTGAGTTTGGATTTCCCCGGGTTCTTCCACGTGCTTTCCAAGCACATACCGGGATAGTATGGTGCTCTGAGTCCCGGGACACCAACCTCAATCACGACCCAAATAACTACAGCTACACATACTGTTACAGTCACCACAGAAACACAGTTTATCAGACAAATTCAACACTCACCCAACTAAGCGGGGCTGATAAACAAATGTCCCAAGCCCCTAAAATGAATTAACAACAACCATCACAACAAGCTTGCAAATCTCTTCCATCATCATTGTTACCAAAAATATTTATTTCCTGAACGTCCTAAATAATTGGAACCCTACTTAAAAATAAATAACGTTCAGTAAAGACATAATCGCTTATAATTTGCTTAATAGTCTAATACTACTACTTTTTACGAGGGAAGTGGAAAAATCTTGCATAAGACCTTGAGAAGGTTCCACACTCCTCAAGAATGTGGGATTCTTACCCACTAAAAAACCTCTTGACAAAACCCATTCCGGGACCACCACCACCACCACCACCACTATTACTACGTCCAGCTCTCACCGGAGACGGACGTGCCTAGTTTGCTCTCCCGCTCAAATCGAAAGTGAGGTTAAGTTCAACTTTATCAACTTTATTTATCTAGCGCGAGTGAAAAGTGTTTGTAGGAAATCGAATGTCGGAATATTAAGATTAATTTGAAAGTGCCTGAATAGCCTAACTTATTCAATCATGTCGTCAGTGTGTAGTCGTTGCGATAGAAAACTATCGGCAGAAGGTGATCATGTTACTTGCAAAGGGTGCAGTTCGGTTTATGATTACGAGTGTGCTGCAATAACAGAGGCAACCTATAATAGGATGACTGTCACTAAAAGGAATTTGTGGCGGTGTATTGAGTGCAGAGAGTCATCAAGAAACGCAGGAAAGAATCTCTCCCAGGTGATCAACAAGCCGGACTCTGAACAGGATGCCAACCAAAGCCTCAAGGAGATGCTGACTAAAATGGACTCCAAATTAAACAGGTATTTCAGTGAAAATGAGAAATCAGTGAAAAATCTAGAGACTAAACTAGCTAGCATGCAGGAAAATATGGAAAAGCAAGGGCAGTTTTATGATGACTTGTTGCTAGAGGTTAGGCTTTTGAAGGAGGAAAATAAGAGGTTATCTCAAAGTGTAAATAACCTAAAGACTGAAATAACAGACAAGAACAGAGAAATAAATGACCTGAGTAAAAGACTGAACAATTTGGAACAGTATGGGAGGGGTGTAAACCTAGAAGTACACGGTTTAGAGACCAAGAATGGCAGTGAACCACAAAATCTGCGGAAGGAGATGGCGAAGCTTGCTGAGAGACTGCATGTATCTCACAGGGATGAAGACATAGAAGTCATACACACCCTACCTCAGCGAGAAAATACCAGTAGGCCTCCTGTAGTGATAGTGCAGTTCACATCAAAACGTGTACGGAACCAGTGGCTCGACAAAAGGAAGGACCAGCTTACGAATGAGGACATAAATGCAGGCACAGGCCCACGAAAAATCTTTCTCAACGAGAACCTCACCCCGTACTTTAAAGCCTTGCTCTGGAAAATAAAGCAGGCTTGTAGCGAGAGAGGTTTTAGATTCACATGGGTGAAAAATGGAAAGATTTTTGTAAGGAAGGATCAAAATGAACGGTTAATCAGAATTGAAGATTATGATGACCTTAAGAAGATAAAATAAAGATCATAGCCTAGTTGTCATTATGAAATTTAAGTTCAGGTTAGTATTCTATATTGACAGGTTAGGTTCATGTGTAGGCCTAAAGCATACCACATTTTACTTGCATTATCAATAACAACAAAATATTTGTAAATATCTTTAAAAACTTAGTTCTAAATCATGGATTTCATAGATTCTAATGATAATTTCAACTCTAAGAGGGTACTGGACAGTATGGATGACTGGACAGAATGCATATTTGGAATTGACAAACCACAATGTAAATTGACAGTGTTACACTTAAACGTCAGGTCAATCAGACTTCACTGGGAAATGTTTCTGGCAAGAGTTGCAAATAAGCATATAGATATAATTGTTTTGGCAGAAATTAACATCCAAAGTGATCTGACTGAGGTTTTTAAAATAGACAACTATGTACAATATAATGTGACGAGGGAGGCCAGGAAAGGATGTGGCATGATGATATTTGTACATAATGGTCTTCGTTATACGCCACTAGTATTCCAAACTGATAACTGCGAGCATACAGGTTAGGTTCATATGTAAACATCTTATTTGTATTATCATTACCACAAAATATTTGAAAATATCTTAAATTTTATTTCTAAAACATGGATTTCATAGATTCTGATGATAATTTTAACTCTAAGAGGGTACTGGACAGTATGGATGACTGGACAGAATGCATATTTGGTATTGACAAACCACAAAGTAAATTGACAGTGTTACACTTAAACATCAGGTCAATTAGACTTCACTGGGAAATGTTTCTGGTAAGTGTTGAAAATAAGCATATAGATATCATTGTCCTGGCTGAAATTAACATCCACAATGATCTGACTGAGGTTTTTAAAATAGACAACTATGTACAATATAATGTGACGAGGGAGGCCAGGAAAGGAGGTGGTATGATGATATTTGTGCATAATGATCTAAGTTATACGCCACTAGAATTCCAAGCTGACAACTGTGAGTACATGTTTGGTGAAATTGAGATGAATACTGGTATTAAATATATCTTGCTTTGTGTATATAGACCAGGTACAGAATGTGTGAATGGACTTTTAAATGATCTTGAAGGTGTACTAAATTTGGTGGGGAAGGAGACACAGATAATATTAATTGGTGATGTTAACATTAACCTGTTGGACAAGTCAGAAGCCACGGTAAATAAGTACGAAGAATTTTTAACTTCATATGGTTTAACAAGATGCATTAGCTCGATTACACATGAAGAAATAGTGTGTGGAGAAATTAAGGTGTCGTGCATAGATCATATTTTTATTAGAGATAGGAAAAATACCTTGACTTCTGCTGTAGTAAAGGAAAAAATATCTGATCATTATATGGTGGGTATAGGAATATCATTAGAACATGATAGCATGTCAGAGCAAGGAAGGGATAGCAACAAAATTGCAACATTCATTAGTGACAAATTAGTTGAGAAATACATAAATGAAACAGATTTTAAGGAAGTATTTAAGTCAAATGATATGCAGTCATGTTATAATGCTCTAAAACAAGAATACAATGAAATTTGTGAGAGAGCCACTTGTAAAAAAGAGTTGACTGTAAGAACCGTGGAGCGTAAAAGCATTGGAATTAAACCTTGGGTGAACAGAGATATTTTGGACAGCATAGCAAAAAGAGATAGTCTTTTTAAAAAAATGGAGAAGTAATCCAAGCAATGGTAAATATAAAGAACAATACAAGGAATTTAGAAACAAACTAACAAAACACATGCGGAAAGAAAAAGAAATATACTACATGAATAGGTTTCATACGTTTAAAGGAGATGCTAGGAAAATTTGGCAAGAAGTAAATTATTTAATTCAAGGACATCACAGGGGTGGAGTGGATGAAGTAATTATGAAGCACTTCGGTGGAAGTGAGAAACAGTCTATAGCTGAAAAATTGGCATCACACTTCAAGCAAGGAACCGAGAGTGTAGTACACAACTGTGACAAGACATTAGGTGGTTATGTTGATCAGTTTAATGATAAAAGCATGTGGCTCACAAGACCTACAGATGGCGATATTAAGCAAATTATAGATAAAATGAGAACAAATAAGTCTGCGGGGTTGGACAGGATACAAATGAAACATTTAAAAATGGGAGGGGAAAAAGTGTACAAAATCATTGCCAAACTAATAAATTTGATAATTTCAGAACGTTCATTCCCTGATATTCTAAAAACATCAGTAGTTAGACCAGTTTTAAAGGGAGGGATAGGCACAGATGTAAATAACTACCGCCCTATTTCCATTATCTCTGCAGTGTGCAAGATAATAGAAACATTTTTAACAGATAAAATTATGGGGTTCTTGGAGGAAAATAAGTTGCTATCAGATGAACAATTTGCATACAGGAAAAGCATGGGAACTGGGACATTACTTGGAAAATTTGCTGAACTAGTAAATAAGAAACTTGATCAAGGGAAACAAGTTTTGGTAGTCTTCATTGACTTCAGTAAAGCTTTCGACACCCTTCGCCATGAGATTCTTATAGAAAAACTAAGAAAAATTGGTATATGAGGCCCAGTACTTGAACTAATGGGAAATTATCTAGAGGAAAGGCACTTTCTGGTGAAAATTGGTGAAACATATAGTGAAGAGAAAAGAATAAGAATGGGTATTCCTCAAGGTAGTAACCTGGGACCTTTGCTGTACTTGATATATGTAAATAATCTTGCTCAGCATATGAAGAACACACAAATACTACAATATGCTGACGATATGATATTGGTATCAGTTCATAAGGATTTTAAGAAGGCAGAAAATTTCTTGCAAGCAGATTTCAATGTGCTACAGAGATGGGCACATGATCATGGCTTAATAATTAATAGTGCGAAAACAGCAACAATGCACATTCGGTCTCCAATGATTTTATTACAAAAGGTACATTTAAAAATACATGAATGCGATTGCATGGCAAGTGACAACAATAACTGTAGAAACTGTACAACAGTAAAAAATGTAACTGTTCAAAAATACTTAGGTGTGTATATTGACTGTAATTTCAGATGGGACAAGCATATTAATCAAGTTACTTCCAAACTAAGAATAATTTTAAGTAAATTTTTCCATCTGAGGCAAAATATGCCTACCTCAGTGCTAAGAATGACATACTATGGATTAGTGGAAAGTATAATTCGATATGGAATAAAGGCTTGGGGACTTGCTTCAAATACTTATATTAATAGAATTACCAGCATTCAGACACGTTTCCTTAAATTCTTTGTAAGACATGGTGATAGGCATGGATTAAACTCACCAGTGATATTGTTCTCCAATTGTCATATAATGCCTTGTAGGGGCCTAATATATTTAATGATAATTATGAATAATTTTTTTAATAGCACTTTCAAAGATCATTTAAAACATCAAAAGGATACAAGATTTAAGAATTCACATTTTGTAATTCCAAAAACAAATAATGAATTTGGCAAAAGAATATTAGCTTACATGGTACCTTTTCTATTTAACAAGCTACCACATTCACTGCTGGCCTTTGAGAGTATGTCAAAAACAAAAAAAGATATAGAAAATTGGATACTAAATAACTCCTTAGACTAAATGGACAACTGCTTTTATATGTATTAGACTATGAACATGATAGTAACATTTGTATTTTAAGTTAAGTTTTTACAATAGTAACGACATAAGTGTTGTTTTAAGGTGGGTAAAACATATTATAATTTACTACAAATTCTTTATTATATTAATATTAACAAATTATAATAATTTTAACCAATATTATATGTTATGAGCTGATTGAATATCATTGTGAAATATTATTAGGGGCACTATATAAAATAATTGGAAGGTGAGAGATTGGACTGTATATTGTGTAAATGTAATTGTGTTTGTTAACATATATATTGTAACCATAATTGGCACCTACCGACAAGCATCAGCTTGGTAGGACCAAAAAATGTAATATTGGGCATAAATAAACAAACTGTAAACTACTACTACTACTACTACTACTACTACTACTACTACTACTAGTAGTAGTACTGCTGAGTTAGAACCCGGAGAGTGCGGACGTGTTTCTGTGTCGCTCTATCGCCTTTCGCCATGTTTTGTGAGTATTGTAAGGAGTCACTTCCAACCGATGGTGATTGTATTCAATGCAGTGGGTGTAAATGCTACTATCATTACGAATGTACCACGGTTACACCCAGGACATGGAAAAGTATGAGTAAAAATAATCGCCTTAACTGGAGATGTGGCGCATGTCGGCTGCGTAAAGAGTCCACATCAGGAAGTGAGAACGTGACACCTGACGCGGACGAGTCGAAGTCCGGAGATGACGTCAAGGCACTGCTCATTGAATTAAAGAAGGAGATTGTGTACTTGAAGAACAAAGTGGAAGAAAGTGTAAATGGAGTGGAGTTTATTTCCAAGAAGTATGATGATCTACTCTCAGAAATAAAATCCAGTAAGGAAATAGTGAGATCCCTGTCGACGGAAGTGCGCCAACTGAAAGAGGAAAAAGCAAAACAAGACATAGTGATTTCGGACCTCAGTACAAAATTATACGAGATGGAACAAGATAATAGGCAAAATTACATAGAACTTTGCGGGGTAGTGCCAACCAAAGATGAAAAAGTTCTGGATATGGTCCATAGGGTTGCAGAAGAAATGGACGTTGGTCTAAATATGTTTGACATAGAAGAAGCTTATCGTGTGCCATTAAGAAATAAAAATAAAATTGCTCCCATTGTCGTGAAATTCAGTTCTAAATCTACCAGAACTGAGTTTCTTAAGAAGCGTAATTGCACTATCAATGACAAGAAAATATACATCAACGAAAGCCTGACTCCATACTTCAGGAATCTCTTGTGGCAAGCAAAGATGAAAGCAAAAGAGTGCGGATGGAAATATGTGTGGATCAAGTTTGGAAAGATACTTGCCAGGAAGAACGAAGATGCCCCAGTTTTACGAGTAACGAGAGAAGATGACCTGAAGAAAATGGCGTGAACACGGATACGAGTTTGTGAAATAATAAAGTGCAAGTGCGTTTTATGAATAGTGAAGACCTAATCAGTGAACCCGATGTGAAATGTTTTAAGTTTGACAGTGTTCAAAATTACATTGATGATGGTAAATATATACGCTCAGAAGCGGCTTTAAATATAGTGTGCTTAAATATTCAATCGATATCTACAAATTGGGATTATTTCAAGATATTATTTGGACACATCTTTGGTGAGTTACACATTATATGTCTAATAGAAATAGGTATAGCTGATTATAAAAACATACTTTTTACTTTGGATGAGTTCAATGCAAATTTTTACAACAGACCAGATAAAAGAGGTCGAGGAATCGCTCTATTCACTAAGAAAAATTTAATCATAAATAAACTAAATTTGCAATGTAATTCATTTGAAGTCGTTGGCATAGATTTAAAAATAAATAATGAAGGCAGTAAGATAGGGATTATCTGTATTTATAAACCTCCCTCTATTAATTCCAGTAATTTTACTGAAGAACTGGATGTATGTCTACAAAAGTTTAGTGATTATAAAAAGTTGTTAGTACTGGGAGATATAAATATTGATATGCTTGATGTCAACAATTCTAGGGTAAATAGTTACGAAAATACCTTGGCAGGACATGGTTTATATTCATTGCTAAAGTATCCAACCAGAGTCGATTTGAATAGAGGTTCCAAAACCTTAATAGACCATATTATTTGCAGGAATATACAGAATATAGTATATTCAGCCGTTGTAACGTGTTTTTCGAGGGGTTTTATGCAACTGGCATAAGTCAGTAGGAAGCCATTCTATATTTATTTACGCGGCAAATTGTTCAGCCAAGAGAATTTTTCATGTTAATTTATTATTATTATTATTAATTTATTATAATTATTATTTAGATATTTTCGGAGCATTTTATAAAAATTATAAGCATTCAGATACGTTTTCTATGTCTTAGAAAACGCTATCAAGCAAATTATTACGAACGACAATATTATAGAAAATTATGTGATTACGGAATTTTACGGAGTTTTCGTCAGTTAGGGTATATCGAGAGACGTGACTCACTGGGATTTCAAATACAAGCTGATTCCTGTCGAGAAGTATTACGCAAGGCTGGGTCGCAAGGTCTAGAAAAGGCGAATTGTTGGAACGGAAAACGACTTCTCCCTCTCGCGCGCCGAGTGTAATGAGGCAGAGGAGGGGAACTGGCGGCGTGCTCAGCCAATCAGGGGAGACAACGTAAGCTGGAAGACGGTACCATGGTGGGGGAGCCAACGTGTGGATATATCGTTCGACGCGCCGTGAAACGGGGACTATCTGTGAAATACTTGACGAGTATGGATGCGCGTGCGAGTGGCTCCGATGTTCGGTGGAGTTAAGGACTATCTGTGTAGAACTTGCGGAGTACGGTTGCAAGTGCGTGTCGCTCCGATGTTCAGTGGAGTTGAAGACTAACTTTTGCAAAACTTAACCAGTGCGGTTGTACGAGTGTTTGGGTCCGAGGTACGGACCATAGAATTATCTAATCTACCAGAATATCATCAAATTCCGACGGAGATGACGACGTCCAGGAGACTGTGGGAAGCACACAGCATCATTCAGTACGAGGGAAATGCTTTAGCAATTTCCAGTGGTAAGCGCAAATGACGCGGAAATACGCAATCTCTCATTTTTCTTTGTTTTATATTTCATAATTCAGTAACTTCATAGCTTGGAAATAAGAGTAAAATCAATTTATCAGACTCCGTTTTCACGTAATTTTCTATCGGTAATATTCAAATCACAACGCTCCAATTTAAATTTTGTACTTATTATTATTATTAATTTTGCTATACTTGTTTTATATAATAAATTCATTTCTTTTACAATGCAATCTTTGCTTTCAGTAGGTAGCATTAGATATAGACCAATTCCTTCTCCTGATACAATTGTTTGTTGGGTTAATGATCAAATCATACCACGATCTGAGTGAATAGAGTCTTGAAGGTGTTCTGCCAGAGCTAGACGTTGTTAAATACAAATTTAGATTTCAACATTGCATTGAGGTCTTGGCGCCCATTAAAACAACATAGCTTAGGCGAAGGTAAACAGTTACATTTATCACCCAACAGTGTGGGCTAGCGAAACTGTTACATTTGTCGCTCAACGTGAGGGCGAAAGAAACTGCTACATTTGTCGCTACCAACAAGGGGCACTAATTACCATTACACTTGGCGCCCAACGTGGGGAAGAGTAAATACCGTTTCACTTGTCATCCCAGCCTAAGCCAAACTGCTACATTTGGCGCCCAACGTGGGGATGAAAACCTAATAACATTTGTGGAAGGAGAAGGGTATATATTTCTGTGCCTGTATTTTGGGGGTTATTTGTCTGTATCAGTGTATATCATTATGGGGGATGAGAAAGAAAGACAGATGAGGTTACGTAGTGGTCATCAACGGGAGTGTGATGATACGAGCAGTATGGCGAGTGATGGTAGTACCGGGGTAGCGGAGGTAAATCCCGATACTGAAACAGGGAGTGTAGGCGGCCAACCAGAATTAAAAACTTTACTTCTCGAGTTTATGTATCAGAACAAAGTTAGTAGTGATGCCTTAAATGCTAAATTAGAACAAAACAATGCAAAACTGGAACAAAACAATGCTAAATTAGAACAAAACAGTAGGGAAAATAAAGAAAGTACAGATGCCTTAAATGCTAAATTAGAACAAAACAGTAGGGAATATAGAGAGAGTAATGAAACTTTAAACGCCAGATTAGAACAAAACAGTAAGGAAAATAGAGAGAGTACTGAAACTTTAAATGCTAAATTAGAACAAAACAGTAGGGAAATGAGTGACAAATTCGAACTGATTAGAGGTGAGATCAGGGGGGTGATGGAAGAAAAGGCTAAAGAGATTATTGCAGATGTAGACAGAAAAATAGGAAAAGTACAGGAGGAGTTGGAAATTAGAATCAGTACACAGGCTGAAAATTTAAAAGAACTAGTGCAACTGGAAACACAGCAGGTCAAAAAGCAATTGGGGGGAGAAATTGACAAAATTCAGGTAGCTACTAAAGAGGTTAAGGAACAGCTGGGGGGTAGAATTGAGAAAGTCCACTCACAAATAGTTGCAGAAGTAAATGATTTAAGAGAGAGTAATAGAGAGAGCATTAGCAAGATTGAGGAGAAACAAGCAAAGCTATATGATAAAGTAGAAGAATCAGAAGGAAACATTAAATTAACAGTAAACAGTATTGAGAGGAAGGCTGAGGAGAAAATCGCAGAATTAGAGTTAAAATTAAAAGCTAGGATCAGGCAAGAAAATAAGTCAGAATAGGCCAGTTTTTGTGAATAGCACACACAGGGAGGTAGAACTGGGTAAGTTCAGCAATCGACAGGGGTGCCCAATGGAGTTCATGAACACTATAGAAAATAAATTCGGGGAGAGGTTGGAAAATGGTAGTATTGAGTGGTGCCAGGTAGTTGAAATTTTAGAACAAGTGTTTGTGGGGGAAACGAGGAATTGGTTTGCTGTCTACAGAGACAAGTTTACTGATATCAATGATTTTAAAATGAAATTCGGTGAAAAGTTCTGGAATGAGGTTATTCAGTCGCAGCATCGTGAGGGAGTAGTGTGTGGTAAATATAACCCTAAAGGAAGCGCCACCATGACCGAATACTTTTTAGGGCAGGTATTAGTGTGTAAATATCTGGATGGCTTGAAGGAGGAAAGTGATGTGGTAAGGTTGCTACTTAGGCACTTTCCCTATAGGATCAAGGAGGCTGCTTGTATCCAGAATGTAAAGACTATATCACAAGTAGAAAATTTGTTAAGCACATTTGATGCACTAGGGAGAGGGGGTTATGAGGACAATTTCAATCGGAACCAGGGTAATAATAATAATAGACCTAATGAAGCCAGGCATCAAGAAGTTCAAGGGAACGGTGGCGAAGGGGCCAACGCTCAAAATAGAAATAATAATAATCAGCTAAATCAGAACAGAGGAAATGGCTATGGTAATCAGTATCAAGGGAGGAACAATGATTTCAGGGGAAATCAAGGGAGAAACAATGATTTCAGGGGAAATCAAGGGAGAAATTATAATGACAATAATTACAACCAGAATAGGGGTCAAGGAAGAGGACAGCCTAGTGGTAGTAATATACAGCCAAACAATGACAACACAGCCCAGAACAACCAGACCAGTTTAGTAGTTAGTAGTACTACGGCCAGCTGTAGCGGTTCTTTAAACGCGAACCAGGCTGCGAAGTAAGGTCAGAATCTCAGTCTGTAGCATGCCCTGTCCATACAATTATACAGGAACCCTATGACCTAAATGTAAGAAATGAATTATTACATGAACTAAATGACGAAGGTATTATTCAGGAAGTGGTTAGTAAGAGCCCCATAGTTAAATTTAACGTGTCCGAGGCGTACACAGATGTTTTAATTGATAGTGGTTGTATGAAGAGTTGCATAAGTAGTGCATTTTATGATAAAATGAAAGGAACTGGAGTAAATTTTGAGGAGCTGCCAATTAAAAGCACTTTTGTTATCACAGCTGTTGGGAAGAGGTCTAAAGTAATTTCTAAGCAAGTTTTAGTAGACATTAAAATTAATAATCATGTAGAGAAGCAGATTTGCCTTGTAATTCCAAATTTAGTATTCAGTGTTATCTTGGGTTCAGAGTGGCTAAGTAGAGTGTCTGGTAACTTATGTTATGATGTAGGGAGTTTGAAATTTAAATGGGGAGATTCTGAAGTAGAAGTAGCGTTCAATGACCATATTCAGAGGAGTAGTATTGTAGGTGTGATTTGTACTTTAAATGAGATATCGCCAGCCGTAGAGCGGGGTTCTCCATGTTTTGTGGGCAGTGTGATTACGAACGGAAGTCTAGAGGACTCGTTACGTGAGGCTGCATTTCAGGGAAATATAGAGGATGAACAGTGTGTTCGGCTCTATGATGTGTTATGGTGTAATAGGAGAGTTTTTGAGGATCGCATTGGTATGGCCAATTGCTATACACATTCATTGAACGTTATTGATAGGTCAGTATTCACAGGACATAGATATCCTGTACCTTTACTTATCAGAGTGCAGTTGAGGCACAAATTAATCAGATGCTTGAAGATGGGATTATTGAGCACTCTAACAGTCCATATGTTAATTCTTTGATCACGGTACCTAAGACCGACGGCACTGTTCGTATTTGTTTAGACGCTCGTTTGGTTAACAGTAGAATTAGTTCAGATCAGCTGAAATCTATGTCAATAGAAGAATTAATGCAAACATTTGAGGGGAAGAAGTATTTCACTTGTGTAGATTTGAGTTCCAGTTTTTGGCAAGTGCCACTTATGTACGAAGATAGACCATTTACAGCTTTTAGTCATAAATATAACCTTTATCAATTTTGTAGAACACCTTATGGGTTAAAGAGTAGTTCAGCAGCTTTAATTAGGGCTTTAAACATCGCATTAGGGGATGACACAGGAGAGTTTGTAACCATTTACATAGATGATATGGTAATTAGTTCACGCAGTTTTGAGGAGCATCTACGTCATATAGATATAGTTTTTCAGAAGTTAGATCAGGCAGGGTTCACTTTGAAGCTGTCTAAGTCGTCATTCTGTCAGTCAGAAGTGACATTTTTAGGTCATAGAGTGTCGAGTAGAGGTGTTACACCAGAAGAAAGTAGGGTTAATAAGATACTTAACGCAGAGGTGCCACAGAATGTTAAACAGTTAAAAACCTACCTGGGAATTTGCAACTTTTTCAGGAGGTTCGTTCTTAAATACTCAGGGTTGGTAGAACCATTCAGGGAATTGCTTAAAAGTGGGACTCGGTGGAGATGGGAGTCCAAGCATGATCAGGCTTTTAGAGCGCTGAAGGAAGGTTTTGAGAAAGCTGTAGTGCTGAAATATCCGTTAAAAGATAAGGAATATGTGGTTATGACAGATGCTTCACATATAGGCATTGCTGGAGTATTATGTCAGAAAGATGATGAGGGTAATCTGTGCATTGTATCTTTAGCCTCGCGAGGACTGACAGCAGCAGAGAAAAGATACACGATTACTGAGTTAGAGCTTTTAGGTATTGTTTTCAGTTTAGGGAAATTTAGAATGTATTTAGTAGGGGGGAAATTTGAGATCCACACAGATCACCATGCATTACTGTATATGAGGACTTGTAAACTCAGTTCTAACAGAGTTAGTAGGTGGATTCTTGCTCTGCAGGAATACGAATTCACAGTAAAATATATTAAAGGTAAAGATAACATTCTTGCAGACATGCTATCGAGGGACACTAATTTATGTAGGGATTATCCTGTGGTTAAAGCAGAGGACGGTATTTTAATATGTGCATGTGTGGACAGTAGCAACAGGGCATCATTACAGACACTGAGAAATATGCTAGTGGAGCAACGTGATGACGTTCATTTAAAGGGAGCCACTTGCAAGGTTGGAAGCAGGTGACGCAGAAACATTTATAGTTTCCAAACGTATTGGCAAAACAGCATATGTGCTGGAGAATAGTGAGGGAAACAGATTATACGGGACGTATAATATACATAGTCTACGAAAATATGTGTCATAAAGTGAGTGTGTTTAGCTGGCGAGCCAGCCTATCAAATGAGTAAGTGTGGTATTTGGTGCGTGGGAGGAGATGGTCTTCCAGGCAGGCGTATCAGAAGTCACACAGGGGGGTAGTATGTAAGTAAATGAGAGTTTTTAAGGTACAGGGAAATATGACGGGATTGTCGGATGCTGTTGAGCACTAAATTGTCTCGATGCACCAAGGCCATTTTGGCAGCGCTGATGGGTTCCCATTTATCTCCAAGAGATGGGGGAGCGCTTGTATAGGGCTTGTTAGCTTAAGGCGTCCACGAGATAAAAGATGGGCCATCAGAATGCGAGACAGTCCTTCATGAAACTCATACATATCAGCACACGTGATTTCTGTTTACGGCCTCGCCATGTAAGATTTGTAAGTGTGTAATTTAAGATAATCTGTACAATGGTATTATTTGTGTGAGGAGAAATGGTCTGTGTTGAGAACTAGTATTAAGTAGAATATGGTTAACGGGAACTTAACAAGACAGGGTGCTTACGGCACAGAAATATTTGGTGTTATATGTAATGCGCATTTACTGTTTTTTTTTTCAGAAGTCAATATTAATTTAATCTACTTTAAAGAGAGATTAAGTATTATGGTCACGAGGCGCTGCCACAATAGTGTGATCGTGTGCTCAGTGATAAGTGGAATTAAATGTCACCATAAGGAGGGGACCTCCAGTGAAATTAGGAAGTTCTATGGTGATATAAATATATCAGAACACCTTCAATGCGTGTGATATGACATCATAAATACATAGTGCTCACACATTAATTATGTCTATTTCTCCAACATAGAGAAATTTGAGAGGCGGAAATATCCGTGGAACACTATTCCATATGTAAAACATTGGACTGGTTGCAAAGTGCAATCCATAGTGACAACAAACTTTGACGCAAAGTGCGTGAAGAAAAATTATGAGTGTATATATCTGTAATTTAGGGTGATTTCATTTATGTAATATGTATTTTGGATGGGGATTATTAACGTGTCTGGGATAATCGGATAATGGACCGTCGTCACGGTAAATCATCCGATGATCCGAGGCGAATATGTAACGTGTTTTTCGAGGGGTTTTATGCAACTGGCATAAGTCAGTAGGAAGCCATTCTATATTTATTTACGCGGCAAATTGTTCAGCCAAGAGAATTTTTCATGTTAATTTATTATTATTATTATTAATTTATTATAATTATTATTTAGATATTTTCGGAGCATTTTATAAAAATTATAAGCATTCAGATAGGTTTTCTATGTCTTAGAAAACGCTATCAAGCAAATTATTACGAACGACAATATTATAGAAAATTATGTGATTACGGAATTTTACGGAGTTTTCGTCAGTTAGGGTATATCGAGAGACGTGACTCACTGGGATTTCAAATACAAGCTGATTCTTGTCGAGAAGTATTACGCAAGGCTGGGTCGCAAGGTCTAGAAAAGGCGAATTGTTGGAACGGAAAACGACTTCTCCCTCTCGCGCGCCGAGTGTAATGAGGCAGAGGAGGGGGAACTGGCGGCGTGCTCAGCCAATCAGGGGAGACAACGTAAGCTGGAAGACGGTACCATGGTGGGGGAGCCAACGTGTGGATATATCGTTCGACGCGCCGTGAAACGGGGACTATCTGTGAAATACTTGACGAGTATGGATGCGCGTGCGAGTGGCTCCGATGTTCGGTGGAGTTAAGGACTATCTGTGTAGAACTTGCGGAGTACGGTTGCAAGTGCGTGTCGCTCCGATGTTCAGTGGAGTTGAAGACTAACTTTTGCAAAACTTAACCAGTGCGGTTGTACGAGTGTTTGGGTCCGAGGTACGGACCATAGAATTATCTAATCTACCAGAATATCATCAAATTCCGACGGAGATGACGACGTCCAGGAGACTGTGGGAAGCACACAGCATCATCCAGTACGAGGGAAATGCTTTAGCAATTTCCAGTGGTAAGCGCAAATGACGCGGAAATACGCAATCTCTCATTTTTCTTTGTTTTATATTTCATAATTCAGTAACTTCATAGCTTGGAAATAAGAGTAAAATCAATTTATCAGACTCCGTTTTCACGTAATTTTCTATCGGTAATATTCAAATCACAACGCTCCAATTTAAATTTTGTACTTATTATTATTATTAATTTTGCTATACTTGTTTTATATAATAAATTCATTTCTTTTACAATGCAATCTTTGCTTTCAGTAGGTAGCATTAGATATAGACCAATTCCTTCTCCTGATACAATTGTTTGTTGGGTTAATGATCAAATCATACCACGATCTGAGTGAATAGAGTCTTGAAGGTGTTCTGCCAGAGCTAGACGTTGTTAAATACAAATTTAGATTTCAACATTGCATTGAGGTCTTGGCGCCCATTAAAACAACATAGCTTAGGCAAAGGTAAACAGTTACATTTATCACCCAACAGTGTGAGCTAGCGAAACTGTTACATTTGTCGCTCAACGTGAGGGCGAAAGAAACTGCTACATTTGTCTCTACCAACATGGGGCACTAATTACCATTACACCGTAATCTCTTCTGACGTGGCCGACCACTACATAACAGCTGCTGGTCTATCACCGAAAATGAAAGCTAACTTAAATAATGAAAATCATGCACAGCAGGTTCTGAACGATATCAAAGTAAATACACTACTAGACAAAATAAATTGGTCAAAATTTTCCAGGTCAGAAGACCCAAATGAACTGTACAATAATGTGGCAGAAGAATTTAATGGTATTTATGGAAAGTGTACTTTTGTAGCTAAAAAGAGAGTCAGAGTTTTAAAAAAACCTTGGTTTTCTAGGACACTAGAAATAAATTGTAAAAAAGAGACTCCTTATATAAAAGATGGAAAAACAATAAAAGTAATGAATCATAAAGAAATGAATACAAAGCGTTCAGAAACGCACTGAATAAAGAAATTCGTAAATCTAAAATAAACTTTTACAAACAGAAACTAAATAGTTGTAAAAATAATCTAAGAGCTACATGGAAGACAATAAACGAAATATTAGGAAGAAATGTAAGTTCAGTAGATGACACTATTCAAAAATATTTAGGTAATATCTACACGAATAGTATCATTGCAAATAAATTTGGGTCGTTTTTCGTGGATCAAATAAAAAACACTATCCACACCTGTAAAATACCTGCATATAGTCATCAGGATGAGAACTCTCTGCAGTCAATGGCATTATTTGAAGTGGAACCAAAAGAAATCACTAGTATCATAAAAAATATGAAGGTTAAGTCACCTGGTATGGACAAAATTCGAGTAAAGGACATTAAGCATTGTGTTACGGATATGAGTGTAGTTATTTCTCACCTAGTAAATTTAATTTTTAAAACAGGGATTTTTCCAAAAGGATTAAAGATTGGAATTATTAGACCTATATATAAAGGTGGTGATCATCTAGCACTTAGTAACTATCGCCCTGTATGTATACTGTCAATTATTGACAAAATTGTAGAAAGATGTATTGAAACAAGGGTCTCCAACTACCTTGATAAATATAATATAATTGATGATAGACAATACGGCTTTCGTAGAGGTAAAAGTGCTCAATTGCTGTTAACAGAATTTTCCAACATTGTAAATGGTGCCCTAAACAATGACAAACAGGTTCTGTTACTATTCCTAGATTTCTCGAGGGCATTTGACACTCTGCCCTTTAATCGCATGTTACATAAATTAGAACGCATTGGTATCCGAGGAAAAGAGTTGAAAGTTTTTGATAGTTATTTGAGGGAAAGGAGAATGGTCATTAAAATAAATAACATGGAAAGTGAGCAATTTGAAGTTAACAGTGGCGTAGCTCAAGGTTCTATTTTGGGACCTATTATGTATAACATATTTGTCAATGATATGGTAAAGGTTGTATCAAAAACTAAACTACTTATGTATGCTGATGACACTATATTAATTGCAATTCACAAAGACCCATGGAAAGCACACAGCATGATTCAAGCAGACTTCGATAATATTTTAAGATGGAGCCATGATACTGGGTTAATAATAAATTACAAAAAATCTAAATTAATGAATATCCGCATGTCACACAATATTAAAGAAAATATTAAGGTAAAATTCCATAATTATGACTGTTTACACGTAAACAAGGGAGATTACCTTATATCAAATTGTGCATGCAATAGCTTCATTGAGAGAGTCAATACCTACAAATATCTTGGAATTATTATTGATGACCATTTCAAATGGAACGCACAAATATTACAGCTGGCGAAGCAACTGAGAAGGACTCTGTTCTTCTTTCACACTTTAGCTTACTGTGCAAACGCACACATATACCTTATGGCCTACTCAGCATTGGTCGAGTCCATTATGAGTTATGGTATTGCTTCTTGGGGAAGTTCCAGCAAGAGCCAGTTGAAAATAATAAACGACATCCAGGAGAGATTTATTAAGCTAATCAAGGAAAAACTAACCAAGAATGAGGTATTCCTCTCTGTGGAAGACCTGTATAAATTAAATGTAATAAATATGTATTACTATGACAACAGGTTTAAAAATGAAATATAACATGGTAAACTGACTAGACAAGTAGATAGAGGGACATATACTATTCCCAGATGGATACATTCATACGGTAAAAAAGAATTAAGGGTAGTAATACCAACAATTTTTAACGAATTACCCCTGTGTTTGAGAAGCATCAAACCAAAAAATAAAGCTAAAGACCAAATCAAAAAATATTTCAAGAAATAAGTCAGTAGCCCTGTATTTATGTCAATTTTAAAGTAGCTGATAAATGAAATAGGTATATTCACTAGATATTAATTGTTCCGAGTTCTATCTCGTGTATGTATTTATGTATGTATTTAAAACGGCTCCCACAGATAAGCCACATTTGATGGCTTTGTGGGACCACGAAATTACTGTTATTGTATATACTGTATTGTAAATTTATTTGTAAAGTTATTGTATAATTTATCTGTAATTTTACTTTCATGTTTATGTACTGTATGTATACTGATTATTATTAATAAATTAACCACTCCTCCCCAGGTCTTGGCCCCTCCAAGAGCCGGGAGAGGGTGGGTCACTTTACTGCTACTGCTACTACTACTACTACTACTACTACTAATAATAATAATAATATGTTAAAAGAAGACCCACAGATTAAGCTTAAGTAAGGGCAGAGACCAAAGAGGTCAGAATCTGCTAAACAATTACAAAGTCAGAAAATGAAGGAAATATGGGCTAGGAAGAAGACTCTTAAGAACGTGAAACCAATCACAACTCATCAAGCAGAAAACCATTTTGGTTAACCTGCGTAGTCCATAGTTGGCTCATTCCAAGAAAGATGAAGAATAAGTTGTTAGACACACTTTTTTTTTTCGGGATGTCGAGATTCCGGATGTTGTGTTCACAGAGTTTCATGTACGTGCCATTACATCCATCGGCATTTATAACATGACTGCGCCTAGATCGAACCCTCGAGAAGGATAGCACTGTACTACCTAAGCTACACAACCTCGCTATCATTTAATTATTAGAATTGTATTATATAGTACATAACTTATAGCACATTGCTGGTACCCTACATCACAACATATCTATGGGGGCTTCAGGGAACCAAAGTATAGTTACTGTACTAAAAAGCCACTTCTAAGCTGGAAAGTCGAAATCGCTACCCAAGAACTTCCGGACGAGTCGGGTTGATGAGAGAACTACTGCCTTCTGCATTAGTTTCTACAGTTGAGTATCCAGATCCAGTTCTTTATGGCCTTGGAGAAAGGTACTTGGGATCACGCCCGAACTTGAGACAATGATATGTATGGTCTTTACCCGTTCTACTGCCATTGCCTTTTGGTAGGGCCGACCAACTCGCTATATTTCCTTTATTGTTATTATTATTATAAATATTATAACACTGTATTATAACAATGTATTTGTATTTTATTTTCATTTTCGTGTATTTTCATATGTATGTACATTGTTGATTGACCAATAAATCAACACCCCCCCTCTCCAGTTTATGGCCACCCCAGGGCTGGAGATGGGATGGGACAATTCACAATTATGTGCATGTGGTAACGTACTAGTATTAAATCTTGGAAGTAGTTTTCCATGGGTTCCCACTTCTGCCCCAGGCAAATGCCGGGATGGTTCCTAACTTAGGGCCACTGCCGCCTTCTTCCCAATAACCATAACCGCTGGCAGTGCAGCCCATTAAGGGCCTAGGCCTACCAAGCGACCTCTGTCCAGCCATTCGGCCTGCAGATATTACGGTGACGCGTGGTCAGTGCATCGGGTCCCCTCGGCCATTAATCTTGATTTTCCTCACTGGAGCACTGCATCACTGTCAGACAGCTACTCAATTGCCCTCGCGAGGCTTAGTGCACCCCGTTCCAACCCTCACGTCAGTTTCGAATATCCCTGATGGAGCCGGGAATCGAACCCAGGGCCTCCGGGTGAGAGGCAGTTGCGCTGCCCCAACACCACGGGGCCGGCACCTTCTTCCGAATCCTTACCTGAATTACAAATACCCACATTACTACAGAAACCACAAAAACACAGGTTATCCCACAAATTCTACCCACACCCAGCTACATGGGGCTAAATGACCAAAATCGCCAAACCTCTCAAACAAAACATCAAGTATTTTACTTTCGTCTTAAATGCCTAGTTCTGAACAGACTGCGGGATGTCGGAATTTTGTCACACTGTATTTCATTAAGTGAATGTTTTTAGTATTTTCAGAAACTAGTCAACAGAAGGTCCGACACGGACGCCAATGATACACCAGGGCTTGAGTATCGAAATTATTTTATACATGAACATCAATCAATGAATTTCACACTTACAAAGTAGGCTACACAATACTACCGGTCCTAACTTCCCAAGCCATTGCGTGCGTTGTCAACAACAACAACAACAACAACGGCAGTACACATTTTCTTACGAGACGGTACCGCTTATCCTCATATCAGCTGATAGCCTACCACCTCTCAAGTCAACCGGTAAGGTCAATGTTCCGATTACGTAACAACTTCCCCTCCGCGCGTCGTCACACCTCGCTCCGCCTCGTTTCCCCCAGCCTGCCGCACCACTTTCTGCTTGATTAGTTTCTGAAAAAACTAAAAACATTGACTTTTTAATGATTAATTTTCAATTTCAAGATAGGTGACAAAAAAAATTACCTAGGAAGCTTAGAATAGTCTCTTCTATCACCAGTGTAACGGACTTCCATCATATCAATTACACCCTGTATATTTACTTTCAGTCTTACGTGAACATGCAACCAGCTCCAATTTGTACACTCTCTTTCGTTCTTTCTTTCTTTTTTTCTTTCTATCTTAGTTAGTTCTCCAGGTTGGAGCCAAAATTCACAGGATGGAGTAGAGTGGTAACATTCATACAACTTGAATATCGTTAACTCATGATATAATAACACAATATTAATATGAAATTTGGTGAGAGAGGAGTGCCATAAAAGAGACCTCACAAGCATTAGGCCTACTCATAGGAATACCACACTTAATATTGTGTGCAGTGGCCATCTTCAACTTACAGATTATGATAAGAAATAACTCTTTATTTTAGAGCTCCCAATAATGTATAACTTACTCATAACCCCTGACACTGTTGTTAAGTTTTGTGTGTAAACCTGCCATATGGTCTTGGCCAGAACACTTACCAGGAGTATGCCCATTATTTGTTTGAGTAACTTTTATTTTAAGGTCTAACTTGATAAACACCCTAGGCAAAACATTATTCTTCTCCTTGTGAATGCAGTGATCGTTTAATGCTGATTCAGATGGCGTTTCACGAGTACCACAGGATACCTACGCTCATATCGCCATGGAAAGGGCGTAGTTTGAGTATACCAGACGATTGGAAATAAATAGAGCTGAAAGCTGGTTGAAGCAAGAATATAGCAGTCAGGAAATTGGGGGTAGTTGTGTTTGGGTATGCCCACGGGCACACAGTTAAATAGTTTGTCCAATTTGCTGATGTATCAATGCAGATTGTCCAGCATGTCTACAGGGAATCATGTACCATCTGTATGCATGGAACACGGCATTAGAATTGTGGTTGTTAAATGATCCTAACTCAAGAGGGACCAGAGGCAAATGGCATGCCTTCTCCGTGAAATTTGGTATCAAGCCTTACAGAAGCTGCACGAGAATGCTCGTCCATCACAACCAATTTCTGAGCAAACACTGCAGAGAGAATTGCATGCAATTAACATTTGGAGTCAAGTGCCATGCAAAGGCCAACATAGTCTAAAGCAGCAAGACTTCAATGGGATCAAGAATCCGATACTGGACCGTAATGTACTAGAGAGGAAGAGGGAAAGCTCTTTTTTTTTATCATGCGTTGGTACGACGACCAAAATTGGCACACCACCTCAGAATTTAACAAGAAGTTCCGTTAAGAACTATACAGCCTACTTTTCATGCCAATGATTATTCTACAGAATATGAACCTATCTAGAATAATGACGAAATTAAGTTGCTAATATCGAAATTTCCAATTAGTTCGAAATACTGTATACCTGGCATAATGTATCCTAATAGAGCACTACAGTTGGCAGCCCTGATGACTGAATATATTCTTAGTTCCATCTCTTAAGGTACAAAATACAAAATTTGGTTGAAGTCCAATGAATCGCATGGACGTTACATGCAGTTAAACATTGGATCTAACAGCGCGCGTAAAATCATGTTGGCAACAATGTCATGCATGTATTGGTCAGAAATAATCTGAAATAATATGATCTATTGTTGTGCCAATTTTGAATGAAATCCATTAGTTAGTATAGAAGTTACATGCATTTTAAAATTGGACCTATCAGCAGGCTTAGAATCATGTTGGCAGCACTGACGTATATTAGTTACTCCAAATTCGTCTAGAATGCCAGGTACTATACGTGTGCAAATTTTAGAGCTATTGGCTTGCATACTTTCTGATATATTGATATTAGGGTAACAAAAATAGGGACAGCACATATTAACAGTTGGCAGCCCTGGTTGCTCCTTAGGATACGCATAGTCATATCTGTTATGGTACACATAACACATACGAAATTTGGTTGAAATCCAAATGATAGTATGGAAGTTGCATGTATTTAAAGTTGGACCTGTCAGCAGGCTTAGAATCATGTTGGTAGCACTGACGTATATAAGTTACTCCAAATTAATATAGAATGTCAGGTACTATACGTGTGCATAGTTTAAAGCTGTCGGCTTGCATACTTTCTGATATATTGGTATTTGGATAAAATAAATTAGGAGCATTTATTAACAGTTGGCAGCCCTGGTAGGTCTTAAGAATACTCTCAGTCATATCTGGTTATGTACACATACAACATACGAAATTTGGTTGAATTCCAATTGATAGTGTAGAAGTTATATGCATTTAAAAATTGGACCTATCAGGAGGCTTATAATCATTTTGGCAACACTGCCATGTTTGGCCTCCTGGAAATTAAACTGAAATATTATGGTCTGTACGTGTGCCAATTTTGAAATAGCTCCCATTCATACTTTCCAAGATATCCAACATGGAGCTCAAATTTCAATTGCGATTTTTAGCAGTTGGTAGCACTGACATCATTTTCAAATATGGCCGTGAGATATTCAGGTGTAGATCTTTACTCCTACCAAATTTTGTTTCGATTGCTGCAGCCGTTTAGGAGTTGATAGGGGGGGACACACACACAGCCAGACAGACAGACAGACAGACAGACAGACACACATTTGCCCGATCTCATAAGTCTACTTTTTTCTCATTTTTGCAAAATGTGAAAAGTAGGCTAAAAATAATTCAACTTACTCTTCAAGGTTAAGTTCCAGACTTCATGACCTTAGATTGCAGCTTTGCACTTAGCTCAGTCAGATGTGACTTTTCGGGTATTTAAATGCAATAGCCTAGTGTTGACAGATTTACTAAAAACTAGATTTCCCTAGAGAGGATAACTCTAAAACCACAGCACATTAAAGGGCCGTTAAGCCCATAACGTTATTTATTGTCTCTATTGACCTGTGATTCAATCATTGTTACAATGTTATTCAGTTGAATGTGATCTAGAAATCATTTTAATTATTCACAGAACAAGCTGTATAATTTGCTAACGTTTGCGTATCCCACCATAGAGCTGGACAGAACATCAAGTGGCTAGAAAAACAAAAACTTACATCAGCTGAAGAAATAGATGATTGATAGCGACTTGATTGGAGCAGTATGCGATGTATGACCGAAATCTTCCTGAAGCATAATCGGCCATCAAGCATGAAAGATCACGAAGCATCATGTCCTTTTCCCACACCAAGACCAGGTCTTTCAAGAAGCTCTCTGAAACGTACCGAACTGGAAAATAAAGAACACCAAACAATGCTATTTATTTGTGCAATATGTAACTTACAGTAGTATACAAACTTTTTATATTAACCAACTGTTATAACATTTTCTTAATTTATTTATTCGTGTCAGAAGCAAACAAAATACTGGATTACACTAAAATTACATACAAAAAAAAAAAAAAAAAAAAGAGAAGTAAACCATACAACACACAATGTCTTTTCAAACCACAGTCAACCAAAAATGTGCAACCTGTATAGCATTGGAAGTTGCTAGTAAAAGATCTTCTGCTGTACAAGTGGCAGGGCACAGCGGACAATTCAGTAGATGCTCCATGGTATGGGGCATACCGCAGTCGCAGTTGGTGGAGTCGACGGGGAAGTGCCATTTCTGCAAGTTATCCTTAGATCTTCCAACAGCAGAACGGAGACGATTAAGTGCCCTCCACACGATCCATTTCTGATCATGTCCAGGTGGGAGGCTTTCCGAAGGGTGATCCCATAGAGAGTTATTCCCAAGCCGAGAAGTCCACAATTGTTTTCTAGCTGTAGCTGGTGTAGTTAGCAAGACTGCAGTGGTGTTGAGGAAACTTCTCCTGGACTTCAACCTACGGGTGGCTGGTACATAACCGTACAACGGATGGGAAAACTGATTAACCTGTTTAGCTCTCTCTTCATTGGCTGCTACCTCACGACGTATATCCGGTGGTGCTATCCCTGCAAGCTGGTAAAGTTTTGCAAGAGGTGTAGGCTTCAAACAACCTGTAATAAGCCTACATGTTTCATTAAGCGCCTTGTTAACATTATTTGCATGGGTGGATTTGTACCACACTGGACATGCATATTCTGCAACACTGTAACATGTTGCAAGCGCTGTCGTTCTCAAGGTTGATGGTTGAGAGCCCCAGGTGCTACCAGTGATCTTACGTAGGATGTTATTCCTAGCTTCCACCTTTAGTCTGGTATTCCGGCAATGCTGTTTGTAGGTCAGAGTACGATCGAGGGTAACTCCCAGATATTTTGGATGAGAAGTGTTAACTAAGCGTGTTCCTTGCCAAGAGACGTTAAGTTCACGACGAGCCTGCTTGTGCTTCAGATGAAATGCACACAACTGAGTTTTTGATGGATTTGGACGAAGTTGATTATCATAGTAATAGACATCCAACTCAGTCAATGCTTGTGTTAAATGAGCTTCAACATCTTCGAAGGATTTCCCCTGACAAGCTAATGCTAGATCGTCGGCATAAAGAAAACTTCTAGTGTTCCTTGGAAGTGGTTGGTCGTTAGTGTAGACGTTAAACAACATTGGTGATAGAACACTACCTTGAGGTAAGCCATTTCTTTGACGTCTCCATCGACTGCGCTGTCCTTGGAATTCCACATAAAATCTCCTGTTTTGAAGGAAACTTTCAATAAGTTTTGTGAAACTGTAATCCTTCGTGATTCCATAAATCTTCTGTAACAAAGCACGATGATTGACAGTGTCATAGGCAGCGGTCAAATCGATAAAAGCTACTCCCGTGATATTCCGTGTTTCAAAGCCATCCTCAATGAATTGAGTGAGGTTAAGGATCTGGGATGTACAACTTTTCCCTGGTCTGAAGCCTGCTTGTTGTTGTATGAGAGCAGGCTCTACGACATGAACTAGGCGGTTCAGTAACATTCGTTCAAAGATTTTAAGCAGGTGACACAACAAGGATATTGGCCTGTAGTTTTGAGGTTCAGTTGACATTTTACCAGGTTTCAGAATCGGTATGACTCGTGATTTCCTCCAGGTTTTTGGGAAATTGCAGGATTTCAAACAGTTGTTGAAGAAAGCTAGGACCCATTCTCTTGCTCGTTCCCCAAGTGTTTGATCTGCTCTAATCTGATATCATCTACTCCTGCTGCCTTGCCGATCTTACAACTATCAATGGCTGCCGTCAGTTCTGCCATGCAAAAAGGTTGCATAAGTTGACTAATCTCGAGTTCTTCTGACCGAGCAATTTTATGATCTGACCTGCGTAATGGATGGTCAGATTTACCATTTTCCACGAGCTGACGAGCAATCTGATTAGCTGTTATATTTTTGTGTCCCTCTTTTGTTGTTGGATCACAACTCAGGTACTTAAGGAGTCTCCAGGCTTTCTGACTACTCTTACTTAGATCCGTCTCCTCCATCAATTGGCACCATGCATCGTTCCTGTTCTTGGAAATCGCTGTTAAAAGATCTTCCCCAGCTTGAAGGGTATCGTTACCAAATGGGTCATTATCAAAGAGGTCAAGATAGTTTTTCAAAAGTTCCTCAGTTTCCGAAGTCAGACCTTTTATATATTGTGCTCTGCAGCCTCGGGGAATTGAAACACGGGAACAATACTTCACGATATTTACAAAGTCGTCATATAATTCAGGAACTGGCTCAATATTTAGAATATTCTCATCTAGAGAAATGGTAAATTTCTCCCAATCAGCCTTCTTAAAATTGTATCTACGTCGGAAAGGAACTGACTGTGGTCGAATGGCAGCATAAATCTGGCATATAATAGGCCGGTGTTGCGTGTGAGGAATAGCTTGACCCACTGATTTTATTGATAAATGAGATATGTTTTCACTCACAAATATCATATCGGGATTATATCCACGCCTCCATCTTGCACTGTTGAAAGATGCTGGAAGTTTGTTATCATGCAATAAGTTGAGATCATATGAGTCTGCCCATTCAGCCACGGCCTCACCACTTTCATCGGTAGTTGAGTAACCCCATATTGTGTTACGGCTGTTGAAATCACCAACAACAAACTTCACAGATTGATGCTGGAAGTTGCTGGGTTCTACAAATTTAAATACAGTACCTGGGGGCTTATAAACTGATGTTACAGAACAGTTGCTAAGCTCTACTGTAAGAATTTCGGTGTCATCTACAATGGAAATTCCTGTGGAGACGATCTGAATATTAGGTTTGGCAAAGATAATGCTGCCATAATGTCGATGAGGATGTTCAACTATTAGGCTCATACCCTTGATTTTTGGACGGTGGAGAGTCAAGTCTCGGTGGGTTTCCTGAATACATAGTAAATCACATTTCTGATCATGGCATATCTGGCTTAATAACTCTTCCTTGGTTGATGAAAGACCTTCAATATTGACAGAGATGATTGTCAGTTTTGGCGCTGAAAAGGGCCGGTTTATATTAATTTATTAATAATTACCGAACTGAACGTCAGCAATCCAGAAGCAAATCAAAGAATTTTCTTAATGATTGTTCATGCATAAAAGTCCACTTAAATCTCCAAACGTCCAATGTACCTGATTTAAAATACAGATGTGCCCTTGCAATTTACCGAGTGAGAACTACCATTGCAAAATGAGTTAACAATGCATAATGTCAGTATTTGAATAGCATTATTTGCCCAGGGACTTGACACAACAGAAATAGTTGGCAAAATTCTTAAATAAGAGAACAATTACAAATCAGTACAAATCTCTCCATGGGTAGGGATATTTTGTGTGTTTGTGGAGAGTAGTATCCATGCCCCAATTACTCTTCTAAGTTTTGGGAACACCCTATATATTTGGCAATTTAACAGTGGATAGAGGACACACAAATTGAATTCCCCTGTTTTAGGATTGTAATACTGTTATATTTCAATAAATCTTGTATTTCTGTTAGATATGCCTTTGAACAGGTACAGGTGAAATTTGCTGACATTTGGGGGGGGGGGGGGGGGCGGGGGGATGGATTTTTTTCTGACCTCTGTCCTTGAATTACATAAATGCAGACAACCAACAAATGCTTTAGTGTTCATACGCTATGAAGAAAGTAGTTTAGACAGAATTTTTAGACAGGTTTGGAAATTTCACCCACCAAAAGAAAAAACCATTACTGCACCCCTCACTTAAAAGAATTTTGAATTTCCAGTTTGAGTGTGCAGTCACCCACTACAGGGCTTTTAAAAAATCTTAAATTCTAGTGGTCACGATCTACCTCTATACTTAGCAACATGCCATAACGCAGTATAATTTGGAAAAGGCTATTTTCCTTTGCAAACTAACAAGATATTTTAGCAGGAGTAGTTGCAGACTCGTCTGCTGGAACAGCCTCATGCAATTTATTTCATTTGAAACTAAGCTAAGCTTCCCACACAGGTGATGCGGTTTTATTTCCTTGTTGACCTTTCAATTGCTATGTATTTCCAGATGAATAAATACCCATGTGCTGAGTTTTCTTCACACATCTTAGCCACATTCTACTGCAAGGCCCTAAATCAATTTACCGATATTCTTCCTTCTCCTATTGATTCCATATTTTACATATCACATTGGGTTACATTTTACAAAAATGTATTCAAATACGTATCTTTTAGGGGGACACCCAGAAAATAATTTCGGGGAGGATAGTGGATATGGATGTTGGTAAAGACTGCCTTATGTAGTGACTGGCTCAAGGGATGACAAATCAGACTTTTAGAGGGGATATATCCCCTATGCCCCCTCTTGGGTAAAGTAGACTTTTAGAATTGCCACTACTTGGTCTGTTTTCAGCCATTACAGCGCACAGAAGTCAAACTTTTCCATCTCTTTGAATAGTGTAATTGGCATAACCATAGAGATTAATAAAGCAATGTACTGTAAATGGTTCTATGGTTTATCACAAAAGAGCAGGCAAGTCTACTATCAAATAATATTGCCTCAAACAGCTGGAATGTGGAAATAGAAAGGCACACGTGACGTGTAGTGATGAACCACTTCGTCGTTAGCACCACCGCGTGGTAGAATTGGTGACGAACCATTTCGTCATTTGCACTCTGAAGGTTTATAAGTATGGGAGTTTCAAGGTGAAATGTTATGTCTGGAGGTTTGGCTTCCATGTAAAATGGAGGCCTGTGACTAATGATTGTAAGATTAATGGTCACCTAAAACTACAAGCTTCCTCCCTGTCAAACAAATCGTGTGACAATCATGTAACCTACCCTGCATAATTTATAACTTAATTTACTTGTGTATCCATTTAATTTATCACAGGGGCAGTGCGTCATTAAGGGCCGAAAGGGCCCCGCCCACCCAGGGCCGTTAGGCCATATTGCAAAGAATTTGTTTATTTAATGTCTTTTAAAATTACTTTAAATTGCAGATACTCAACTTAAAATAAGTGTTTTAACCTTCTAAGATCTCTAAAAAGAATTCAGTATGCATAACGCATCCCTAGCTTAAGATCCTGACAGTCGTGTACGGTGTATTGTCACAGCGAGGGCCACTCTACAGAAACTCCCATGTAAAGTATATGGATTGATGGGCCGGGTGAGGAAACAGTGGACATAGCACTGTCTTGCATGCAAATTCTTCTGTGCTATGAAGGGGTTTTTCTCTCTCTTCAAGAGCCAGCATAATGGTCCCATAGCGTTGCTTTGAAGCGAAATAGAAGATCTCTCCATTTCACTTCCTGCTTCTGTCTCTCTCAAACCGGATTACGGGAGAAGTGTCCACTCCGCCCCACGTTCTTAAGCAGGTATTCAGTCATTGTTCACAGCTTGCTGATATAAGACAAAAATATATTTATACAGTTTCAGTTGCCTGGTGTTCCAAATACAGTAAAAGTGTATTTGTGAGTTATGTGGATGAAGTTAATTTCAATAAAATTAATGTGGTACGGTACGTAGTTATTTAATATGCTGATTGTGTGCGACTTAGGAAAATATAAGTGGAATTTTTATTAACAAATCTATTTTCTTCTATACCGCAGAACACAAAGTTAGAAATTAAAAATTAGGACCTCATCAACCAAGCTGATAGATAAATTTGCCTCATCCAAGCACAGGAGTGGAGAAAATATTTACAAATAAGGAGCCATGTAAGTACAATTTTTTAATGCATGAACTATTTATTAAAACTTGTTTCAAATGTTGTGTTGTGTGGAATTATGGTAATGGCAATATTGGCAACAATGAATGCCAAATATAAAACAATATTTAATGTGAAACCACAATAGTACCAACTGGCCCACTCTAAATATATTAATATATTAACATTTTGCTCACACAAGAAAGTTTAAATTGACGTCCACTGCATCACAGTCATCTATGTAGTTCTGCGCAATAACTACCAAGCTGCAAAAAATTGTGTTAAATAAGCCTATGTCAACAAGATACACTATATCTGGATCATTGCGTGCTCCAAAACACTTGCATTTCATTGTCCATATACAACAAAGATTATGTGCTAGCCAGTAGCAACTAAAGTATCGTTGATTGATGTAGGGGCTTTGCGACATCGTGGTCATATAACTACATGTACTAATGTGTGTGTAATTTGTCTGATAACCTGTGAAATTGTCATGGGTGTATTAGCGTGTGTATTTGTAATTCAGATAAGGGTTGGGAAGGAGGTGGCCGTGGCCTTAAGATAGGAACCATCCTGGCACTTGCCTGGAGTACAATTGGGAAATCATAGAAAACCACTTCCAAGATGGCTGAGATGGGAATCGAACCAGTGCCAGGAATTGAACCCAGACCTCCGGGGTGACAGCCAAGATTTTGAGCCGCTACACCACGAGGGAGGCGGTAACTAAAGTATCAATACAAGGCCTAATACTGTAGTAAATTCCCTATTTCTCTTTCAGTCCAATGACCTCGCTCAGTGGGCAGAGCAAGGGACAGTATTTTAATCCCCCTTTCAAGAATTCCGTGTATAGACAAGTGTGCTGGACTGGACAAGGAAATCCGAAATTTCAACAAATGAAAAATTCTGACGTACGAGGTACTTAATACGAGTTCCACTCTGCAACATAATGCGGACAACTGCTTTTCATCTGGCCGTGTGGAGCAAGGGGTAATTCATTCGGTTACCGGCCGCGGTGGCCAAGAGCGCTAACGCGCTACCTCGTGACTCACTGGCATCGGGAGAGCGTGAGTTCGAATCCCACCTTGGCCGTCCTGAAAATGGTTTTCGTGGTTTCCCATTCTCACTACCAGGCAAATGCCGGTACGGTTCCTTTCAATAGGTCCACGGCCGATTTCCTTTCATAATCCCTTCCCTGACCCGTCCTGGAAAGAAAAATACTTGGCCATTGGCTGCATTAAGAAAATTATTATATGCAAGATTGCTCGATCAAGTTCCATCAGTCTTTCGACATTTAGTGCTATAGACATGCGAGATGCCCATATCAGGATATTTACTGGCACAACTGGCACCCCAGCCTGGTGTTTCTAGAATCACTACAGGGCATAAACACATTTCATTATTATTTACAGTCTCAAAGATTGATGGCAATATCGAAATCTGACATCACATCACATCGCATCCTGTGAAGCCACTTCATTGGTGTCAGTACGTAATGAGACTCCTGTCACAAAGGGCCTGAGTTCCATTGCTGCCTCTGACATGAAATTTAATTCTGGTCTGAGGGTTCACATAAAAATGACAACTGCGACAATATGTTTTTGAATCCCTACCCTCAGCCATCATACAGTGGTTTTCCATGGTTTCACACTTCTACTCCAGGTAAATGCCAGACTGCATGTCTGCATTCTTACTTTTCAAAGTAGGGTCATTATGTGTGTGCGTGCCAGTAAAGACGGTAAGATAAGCCGGCTGTGACTAGCGCAGATCGCGGACACGCTCACCCGGTCCAAACGGCGGTCGGCGCGCACTATCACACTTTTATCAAACATGTTCAATAATGTGTACTTACAGAGCTCATAGGCGACGCTGAAAATGTCCTTTCTCTCTTGTAACACACACCTGACATCTTTTGATGAAAGAATTTCTGTCAACTCTTTTATTATTTACGGAGCCTGTTTCCTTGAATCGTTTAGCGAGCCTCCTAATTGTACTGGCATCAGGCACAGGTCTTCCTGGAAACTCGATTCAAAATTTTAGGTCGTTTCAGAACAAGATTTTCTGCTTTTCATATACGAATTATGGATATACACACGTTCGCGCAATGTGAATTGGTGTCTAGGCATGACCAACAATCACAGTAATCACAATACTCACTAAACGTGCAACACTAACGTCTAAGCTTTGCAAATACACGCCCATTTGAATGACAAAACACGTGTGAACCAACGATATGAGTCAGCGGGGTACGCCAACTGCCGGCTGGACCGGGTGCGCGTGGCCGTGATCTGCGCTAGTCACTGCCGGCTTAGCTTGCCGTGTTTACTCGCCCGCACACACATAATGACCCTGTATAAAGTTCTACTTACAATACATTCCAGAGCAACTTTTATTTATGTACCGTATTTCTACGAACTTGGGTAAATAACTGCTCCACAAGGAGGAGGAGGTTGTTGTTGTTGTTGTTGTTGTTGTTGTTGTTGTTGTTGTTGTTGTTGTTGTTGTTGTTGTTGTTGTTGTTGTTGTTGTTGTTGTTGTTGTTGTTGTTGTTGTTGTTGTTGTTGTTGTTGTTGTTGTTGTTGTTGTTGTTGTTGTTGTTGTTGTTGTTGTTGTTGTTGTTGTTGTTGTTGTTGTTGTTGTTGTTGTTGTTGTTGTTGTTGTTGTTGTTGTTGTTGTTGTTGTTGTTGTTGTTGTTGTTGTTGTTGTTGTTGTTGTTGTTGTTGTTGTTGTTGTTGTTGTTGTTGTTGTTGTTGTTGTTGTTGTTGTTGTTGTTGTTGTTGTTGTTGTTGTTGTTGTTGTTGTTGTTGTTGTTGTTGTTGTTGTTGTTGTTGTTGTTGTTGTTGTTGTTGTTGTTGTTGTTGTTGTTGTTGTTGTTGTTGTTGTTGTTGTTGTTGTTGTTGTTGTTGTTGTTGTTGTTGTTGTTGTTGTTGTTGTTGTTGTTGTTGTTGTTGTTGTTGTTGTTGTTGTTGTTGTTGTTGTTGTTGTTGTTGTTGTTGTTGTTGTTGTTGTTGTTGTTGTTGTTGTTGTTGTTGTTGTTGTTGTTGTTGTTGTTGTTGTTGTTGTTGTTGTTGTTGTTGTTGTTGTTGTTGTTGTTGTTGTTGTTGTTGTTGTTGTTGTTGTTGTTGTTGTTGTTGTTGTTGTTGTTGTTGTTGTTGTTGTTGTTGTTGTTGTTGTTGTTGTTGTTGTTGTTGTTGTTGTTGTTGTTGGAGTCGTCAGTCTTTTGACTGGTTTCATGCAGCACCCCAAGCCTCCCTGCCCTGAGCTAATCGGTTCATCTCTATAGTGCGTCTCTACCTTAAAAGACAGTACGCGCTGATGCCAGACCTACTGCATATACAAAGTTCTGCAAGGCGAGGCACATGATGTAACATAACTCGTATACAGGCGTGGTTTTACGCAAAACTCTGGAAATTTCAGAAATATTTGTTTGTTGTATATAACTGTACTTCATGCCTTGCAGCGAACGACGGTACAAAATTTAGATATGATACACCAAAGCTCAGAGCGCAATATTAATGTACACATTATAATTCATAATTTTCAATTATTCACGAATATGATAATATTATAATAATTTTGTTATAATATTAATTTTTATCGAATATCAGCCAGTAGGTTATAATAAATTATAATTAGATATTTTCCACGAATATATTAATATCAGAAAATTGAAAGTTAAAACACATCACATACCTTCAGGCCTGCCCACTATCCTCTGGTAGTGGTGTTAACCCTTCCATAAATCCATCCGTGTCCCTAGATGGTCCAGTTTCAGCCGAATCGGAACCAGTAGGCGATCCATCAAAAGTGAAAGAAGACAAAGATGATGATGATGATGATGATGATGAAGATGACAAGCATATCAAAAATTTTTCCTCGTCATCTTGAATCTCATCTGCCTTCCACAGTTCACTTTCGATATGGTGTGGTTCACGTAGTTTGCCCTATTTTGTGTGGTCACGTGGTGGTATTCAGCCTAAATTAAATTCTTCATCTCTTGTTTTTTGAATGAGACGTTGTTCAATTTTATATATTATAGTTCATCCCTTGAGCCCATACCATTTCGATGGGATTACGTTCACAGTGGTATGACGGCAAGCAATGAATATATTTTCCTGCTGATTTGGCCATCTCGTCAATTATGTATTTAGCATATCTGTCTCTGTTTTGATTCACAATAAAAAGAAGCTCCCGCTTTAGCATATCACTTCGAAAAGGGATCCCCTTTTGAGTGAGCCAGTCTACAATCCGGTCTTTTCTCCATGACATAGGTAAAAGTTCGCTTTTCTGACTGTGATAGCCTGCATTGTCTATTACTAGGATAGATCCTTCGGGAACATTGGGCAACAATTTGCTCGGCGAACCACTTTTCATACAGTTCACCTGTCATTTCGTCGTGGGCGTCTGCCATGTTCTTTTAGCACAGAAAAGTTAACTCGGCACCATTAACGAACCCTTGTTCATTCCCGGCATGAATCAAGGCAAACCTCAACCCACGAGCCCTAGGTGGCCTACCTGTGCTAACACCCTCAATTGCTGCCTGACGAGCACTTTTAATTTTGGTATCTCTCCATTCTTTTGTCACGGTGTGGCTCTTGTTCACCCATGACCTGTGAGAAAAAACAATAGATTTGTCTTCATTCCTAAATCTTTTCAAGTCCTTGAGATACTTATAATGCCACCTGATTATATCATCCCTTTCAATCAGGGCAAATTTGTTGGCCCTTCTTACATATTCAAACCCAATGTCGTGAAGAAATCTATTTAAAGTGGACCTCGAAAAATTTGCTAGAGTATCATCACTGTTTACCCTGCTAAAAACTATACTTAATGTTGGTGGTATGTTATCAAAAAACAATGAATGAACGATGCGACGGACTCCGCTTTATACTATTCCATCACAATTTATTAACCTAGCATATTTTTGTTTACTCGCTCTATTAGGGTTTGATTTTGCTGGTGTTCTCAGAGGAACTTCCTTTTTTTCCCTTTCTTATTCTATATACAAAACGTTTTGAACACCTGGTAGCTTCTGCTGTCTTTTCAACTGCCTCGGTAACGTTCACGTTCTTTAAAAAGTAAGTAAATAAATTCAGTACTATAATTCGTTCTCTACTGTGCAATTTGTCAATACTACGCCGCTTTCTAGTTGCTGTATTCATAGAGAATATAATAATAATAATACATATAATAATAACTTACTAATAAGTAACACAATTTATAAAAACACAAGGATCACTTCACTTCACACCTCAACAACTTTAATAACACTGAGCTCTGGGGTAACACAGAATCTTTTCCTACCCTCACCAAATGCAGTCGTGGAGATAACGGGCCACCTGAATAAACAAACTTTCGCTGCGTCAACTAGTGCTGGGTGGGGGCAACACGCGAAGTGCAATAACTTATGAATGCTATCTGATACCGAGCTCTGGTTTGTTTTAAAAACTATGTCAGACATTAATGAACATTTCTTCTCACTTAGTCACCGACGTAAAGTCAACAGCAAAAAGTTTCTAGCTACGTAACTTTTCTGTGATACCATCCTATAATTTTCAAATAACATTAAAGAAAGAAATATTATAACTCTCTTATTATGAAACAAATTACTGCCCTGAGAAATAGGATATCTTCTGCCAACATCAGGCAATATAAAAATAAATTCTTAATCTGTTGTGATCATTAGTTCATTAGCTATGGCGTGATTAAGTTTTATATGTGCATAAATATAGATTCGCGCTAAAACATCGTAATTGTGAAGATTGGGCCATGTGTTAATTATTTATGGCTTTTAATTTTACATCATCATAAAGAGGGGAAAATTCTCTATAAGACCACGCAAACATTTTCTTAGATTTATCACTTTGCATTATTGGGAAATGGCAACTTCGCCGGGGTTGAAGAGGATGAAGCTAATTGCAGGACATATGAGTGCGAGTGAGAGGCAAATACTACATTTAATCCCATACTGTCTTTTAAGGTAGAGACGCTCTATACACAGCTACCACACCCTACATCCAAGTCAATCTTTTTAACATATTCTAACTTTGGTCTTCCCATACAGTTCTTGACTTCGACCCTTCATAAACTAAGTTTGCTATTCTTGGATGCCTTAATATGTGTCTCTTCTTTTCATTAGCAGTCACAAGACACATCTCTCCTATCCCATTCGTCTTAAAGTCTCTCCATTTGTTACTTCATCTACTCATCTGATGATCAACCTTTTATGTCCTCTTTGCATCATCCATCACTGCTTATTTTGCTTCCTAAGTAGCAGAAATCTCCTACTTCCTTTAGCTTATCACTTGTCAATTTGATGTCGATAGGGGATTGTGATTTGTTTTGGCTACATTCCGTTAATTTTTTTGTACATTTATGGATTTTCATCCAATTTTGGGAAGTGAATTCAAGGACAAGGTACTCCAAGAAACACATTTAGTGGAGGGAGTTCAGAAATGGTGGACAGTAAATGCTGAGGCTATCAGGAAAGTTGGTGTGGAAGTTCTGGGTAAGACGTCTGGGAAAGGCGCTCCACTTGATAAAGAAACATGGTGGTGGAATGATGAGGTCCAGGATACGATCAAGGCGAAAAAACAAGCCAAGAAGGCCTGGGAAGAATCTGGAATGACCAAAGACAGAGAACACTACAGACAAGCAAACAAAGCTGCGAAAAGAGCAGTTGGAAGAGCAAAGGCAATGGCATGGAATGAAGTCTACGAAAATCTAGAGACCAAAGAAGGCGAGGCAAAGCTCTTCAGAATTGCTAAGGCACGGGACAGAGCATCAAAAGATCTTACCCACATCAAGCAAATAAAGAATGAACAAGGAATGGTAATTCGAGATGAGAACCAAATTAAGAAGAGATGGGAGGAGTAATTTGAAAAGCTGCTTAATGAGGAGAATAAAAGGCTTGTGTTTGAAGATGGTATTCAAAATTATAATTTAACAACTAACATTTGCAGGGTAGAGATTGTAACTGCTATGAAGAAAATGAAAAGTGGAAAAGCAACGGGCCCCGATGAAATCCCCGTAGAGGCCTGGAAATGCCTGGGAGAAGAGGGAATAGATACGTTGCTGAGCCTATTCCAACAAATATTTCAAGAGGAAATAATGCCCAACGAATGGCGGAAGAGTACCATAATTCCCATCTATAAAGAAAAGGGGGACAATCAGGATTGTGCAAATTACAGAGGAATAAAACTCATGTCGCACACTATGAAGATCTGGGAAAAAGTCATTGAAGGTAGGCTTAGGCAAGAGACAACAATAGCAGAAGAACAGTTTGGATTTATGCCAGGGAAAGGAACCACAGATGCCATTTTTTCTCTGAGACAGCTCATGGAAAAACACAGGGAAAAGAAGAAAGAATTGCATATGGTGTTCATAGATCTAGAGAAGGCTTATGATCGTGTCCCCCGTCAAGAAGTATGGAGATGCATGAGATTCAAGGGAGTACCAGAGAAGTATGTGCGCATTATCCAGGACATGTACCATGGGGCAAAGACGCAAGTTAGAAGCAGTGTAGGGCTAACGGGAACCATACCAGTTGAAGTTGGTCTCCATCAAGGATCTGCACTGAGTCCCTATATCTTTGATCTGATAATGGATGTTATCTCTGAAAGCCTTAGAGAACCTGCTCCTTGGTGCATGCTATTTGCAGATGACATTGTACTATGTAGCACTAATCAAGAACAACTCGAACTTAAACTAGAACACTGGAGAAAAGCATTAGAGGACAGGGGTCTTAAAATCAGCCGGAATAAGACTGAATACATGTGCCTCGGTGGAAAGGGAAATGACAGTGTGAAGATGGACGGAAATCAGCTCCAAGCAAGTAATAGTTTCAAGTACCTTGGATCAACGGTATCTGACGATGGCAATCTAGACCTGGAAATTACCCACCGAATTCAGGCTGCCTGGTTAAACTGGAAAAGGTTGTCTGGTGTCCTCTGTGACAGGAGACTAAATGTCCAAGTAAAGGGGAGAGCCTATAAAAGTGTGGTGAGACCTGCCATGCTATATGGAGCAGAAACTTGGCCAATAGTACAGTCGCAAAATAAACGGCTGGATGTAGCCGAAATGAAAATGCTGAGATGGATGTGTGGTGTTACTAGGAAAGACCACATCAAGAACAGCTTCATACGAGGAAGTGTCAAGGTAACCCAAGCATCAAGGAAAGTTCAAGAAAGGCGGTTGCTCTGGTATGGTCACATTAAGCGCAGGGATGAGACCTATGTGGGAAGAAGAGTGCTGGATCTTGAGCTGGAGGGCAGGAGGGAGAGAGGCAGACCTAGAAGAAGATGGATGGACTGCGTGCGGGAAGACTTCGCAGAAAAGCAGTTAACCGAAAACACCATTTGGGACCGAGGGAAATGGAAAAGACTTGCCAAAAACGTCGACCCCGCATGAGCGGGAAAAGATGAAGAAGAAGATGGATTTTCATCATGAATTTTTTCCTCACGACAGTGTCCGTACCATATAAAAACTCATTCAAATCCTCTGGTGAATTGGCTAAGATGACATGTCAATTTATTGTCACTTTATTTAGGTGGGATATCATGGAAAACCACTTCCAAGATGGCTGAGGTGGGAATCAAACCAACTCTTCTCAGTTTTGCCTCACGAGGCAGAGTGTACCTCATTTTTTTAGCCTACTTTCGATTTTTGCAAAACATGAAAGTAGACTTATGAGATCAACACAGGGCCAAACAGTGTGTGTGTGTCTGTGTGTGAGTGTGTATTGTCCCCGTTACATCATGGACGATTAGGTTTTCGGAGCATGTGTGGGGAGCGGCTGAGTACATCACCTCATTTGAACAGACCGCGTTTCGCGGAAGGAAGATTGAAGGCACGATATTACATTTCTGTTGTCTGCTATGTTTATATTAATTTGGAGGAAGTTGTTTTGAGGCTATTTATTTATTTCGGCCTTTATTCTTTCATGAATATCAGCTTGATGAAACGAGATGTGTACAACGTGGAATATTCCAGAAGCGTAAGTGAATATTTGAACGCACTCAGAACACGCATTTGGGTCTGGAATGCTCTGGAAAGGATTATATGGCGTCCGAGTCACTGGGGTTATGCAAGACGTGGTGGTCAGTTGCGCTGAGGCGTATTGAAGCAGTTTTTTTTTTCGTGTGGTCTCCTCAGAGACCTAGTGCAGGTCTTTCTATTCGTCGCCCGTGGGCGACCTGCGCGTCGGGATGAGAGATGGAATTGATTAAGGTGAATGAAATTGGAGAAGGATGTGGAAGGAAGCGGCCGTGGCCTGTCAGAAGGTACCGTCCCAGCATTTGCCTGGTGTTGAAAATGGGGAAACCACGGAAAACCATTTCAAGGACGGCCGACGGTGGGGCTCGAACCCACGCGTCTACCGAGTCAGCAGAGAGCTTGGCCCCATGACCTAATACTGCGCTTTAGCCAGCGTAGCCACTACTGTCAGTATTGAAGCAGTGACAGCCAAGGATCATATCACTGTAAGAGATTCGTCACTTTTGGTTATAGAATTTCCGAGGGAGAGCAAATCCTGAGGCTATGTACTGCTCCGGCAAGTCTGGCAACATAAAAAGTAAAAAAGCCATATGAATGTAGCCTTTATTACACGTAATTGAACAGTATGTTCTGCGATGAGTTATTGATTATTGATGAAAATAACACAAACATAACTGCGCCTTTCGCTAGGCGCTGAAATAAACGTCCAGATAGGAAAATGATACATTTTGATGTATATCAATATTGGCAATAGATTTGTCACGAAGAACACAGTTATGCCATTCTAGAGCTTAATTCACCTTTAGGCTAATTAAACATTGCTCTCCTACTCCACAGAATTGTTGGGATATTCGATGAATATAAAGAAAACTGTCCAAATGCACACTATTGCCATAACCTCACTTTTTGCCTAGCATGCCGGCTGCCACCCACCCCTCCCCCGTAGACCTAAACCACAAATTTTATTGCAATGCAAAGGAGAATAGGTAAGAAATCAAACAAGAGATGAAATGCACACATTTATTTTCTATATATTTTTATTCGAGAGTAGTCCATATTGCCCACTAGTTTTACACATGGTCAACACCAGGAAGATGAAAATTGCCGTATTGTTCTTACTATCATTATAATTTTTACATCCCGGTGCTTGGCAATTTTTCCTCCCTGGCAGTGGCATATTTGACTCTCAATTAAATTCAAATAAATAATCAAAATACCGAACAAATTAAAACAACCAACAACACCACGAGGAAAATCAATCAAAACAGACTATTCCCGCTTCCGCCAGTCGGTTTGATGTGAGCGTTCATGAGTGCCAACTACGGAGCCTTAGTGCTAAAATTAATTCTTCATTGGTTGGCTGAACATCCAGAGCAGAGCTTTACCGCGACCCACGCGCTCCCTATGATCTGTCATCCCCCTGGTGACAGTCGTGAAGTTGAACGCATACAAGCCCGTCGTGCAGAACGGGATGGTTTGTTCTGTAGTCGGCCGAACTAATTCGTGTACGTGGTATGTGCGCAAGGTATTCGGTAAATCGCCCATTTATCGCGAGTGCCCACAAATTACAGAAATGCATCGGCAGCAATATTGAATGGTTAAATTGTGCATTGAAAATACTGTGTTTAAAGTTATAGCGAGAGCCCACAATTTAAGAAAGTGCATCGGCAGCAATATTGAATGGTTAAATGTCGCTTTGAAAATACTGTGTTTAAAGTTATCGGGAGTTCACACAAATTACACGCACTGTAGATGCAATATTATTGCATAATCAAATTGGTAGCCGGAGGCGTCATGAACGTTTGCTCTGAGCATGTCCACAAATTACACGAACTCTAAATGCAACATTATTACATAATCAAATTGCTAGCTGAAAGTGCCGGGCTGGCTAGACGTGACGTCAAAAATGGACAGACACAGGTCGAATCACACCTGGGATATTGCTAGTAACATTAAGTGCGGAGAAAAACTTTCGCTGGTGCGCGTCGCGACGTCGATGGAAATGGAGAGACGCTCCGCTTATTTGGTCTTCGATCCTGTCAACATGGGACACTAGACGACTCGATGGGATTTTGACGGCAGGGATGCCGGTGATTGACAGAATGAGGAAAAGATCTGCCGGTGGCGCGCGTCGCAACGTTTCCTGCCGACGCCGGAGGGCGCCCCCATGGCCATGGAAACAGAAATGGATCCACATCAGAAGGTACCTCATGGCGGTCTACAAGTAAGGTATTGAGTCAGCTAATTCTTCATGTGGGTGTCGGTGGTTATCGTGTTGTTCGTTTAAATTCATCTTTCTTTCCTGGTTAATTGGTTCTCGTAGGTTAGCGTTTAGTTAAGATCTATTCATATTAGACGGCCCCAAATTCGTTGTTAGAGAGACATCTGTTTCCAGATATCCGTACAGGCTAATTTCTATCCAATGACAGGCTTTTGACGACACCATCTATCGTAATGATCCTTTGGAACGAGGTTGGTCGTAATATTGACATGGTGGGACAGCCTATGATTTGTTTTTATTAATTGTAAAAATGAGCATGACGTCAGGGGAAGAGAAATATTTCAAGCGCAGGAGTGTGTTGCCTGAGCGCTATTGTAGTATGATGCAGATGAGGTGTTCTTACATTTTCGTGAGCGGTAGTTGCCACGAGAGATGTTATTGTGAGGTGTTGTTTACATTTTCGTGAGCGGTAGTTGCCACGACAGATGTTATTGTGCGGTGTTGTTTACATTTTCGTGAGCGGTAGTTGCCACGAGAGATGTTATTGTGAGGTGTTGTTTACATTTTCGTGAGCGGTAGTTGCCACGACAGATGTTATTGTGAGGTGTTGTTTACATTTTCGTGAGCGGTAGTTGCCACGGCAGATGTTATTGTTTACATTTCGTGAGCCATAATTGCCACGACATATGTGTTGTTGTTATTGTATTAGTGAGCGGTAGTTGCCACGACAGATTATGATATTTATGAGCCATAGTTGCCATAATTGTTATTGTTTATATTTCATGGGCCATGGTTGCCATGATATATATGAGATGTCGTCTGCATTTTTGTGAGCAGGTAATAGCCACAAAGTGAATGGCTGTGTATAAATTGTCAATTATGCACGTATTTGTGTATTGTAGCTTTCCCCATATAAGTGCTTTCTCACTGCACCAACTATACAGTATGTCGTGTGGGACGTCATCCCACGTAATATAAAATCATACTTTCTGGACAGGCTGTTCCATCCTATGAAAATATGTTTCGGCAACAATAATACAGTCTATGACCTGCCATATTTATTATAAACAATTTTCCACATATTATTGAATCAATTTATAAAGCATTTGTTGTATGCTTCAACAACATTCATAATGTTGATAATGTATTATTAACAATTTTCCACATATTATTGATATATTTATAACATTCGTTACATTCTTCAGCACTATTCCTCAGGTTGGTTGTTTAATTTATGAACAAGTTTCATATATTCTGAATTCATTTATACTGTAAATCATCGTATTTATATACGCCTTTATAGCATGCTTTGGCCATGATAATACCGGTAGGTATTCATTGGTTACTTGTGTATATCTGTGTTGCATTCTTGTTTGTAATAAACAATTAGGATCAAGCTTTGAATATTGGCCCTGGATCTTTATCCACCTTCCCGATTGTGCTCCGGAGCCGGTTATCTCGAACCAAATCAATCCACCCCGAGATTTTATTAGGCGTCTCGTGCGAGATGACTGGTTCCCGGGTGCATCCCTCCTGGGGTCAGTTTGCGGGCTTGGGACGGATCAACGGGAGGCCGATCCGTGTGTGTCCTAGGGCCGCGAACGGGCACAGTAGGTGTTTGCTCTGCATGTCTGCCCCCCCCCCCCCCTTATCAATTCAAACACGGTGAAACAGAATTGAACGAAATTTGGTACAGAGGTAGCACTAGCAAAGGGCACCACAGTGTCATGTTTTATATCGCCGCCATCTTGACGGAAACTTAATGGCGGCCACCCAAATGTTGAAAGCTTAAATCAAATTACGACCAACCTAATCATCTGATCTTTACTAAATTTTGCAACAATATACCTTTATGTGGGAAGCATCTTTTGACCAAACTACAAGGTCATCAGCCCAATAGTTTGCAGATGGCGGCCATGTATGTGAGCAAATCGATTCCCCCTATCATTTCAAACACAGTGATACCGAATTGAACGAAATTTGGTACAGAGGTAGCACTAGCAAAGGGCACCTCAATGTCATGTTTTATATCGCCACCATCTTGACGGAAACGTAATGGCGGCCACCCAAATGTTCAAAGCTTAAATCAAAATCGACAAACCTACTCACCTGATCTCTACCAAATTTTGCAACAACATACCTTTATGTGGGAAGCATCTATTGACCGAACTCAAAGGTCATCAGCCCAATACTTTGCAGATGGTGGCCATGTGGGTGTTTGAATTGATTCCCCCAATCAATTCAAACACGGTAAAACCGAATTGAACGAAATTTGGTACAGAGGTAGCACTAGCAAAGGGCACCTCAATGTCATGTTTTATATCGTCACCATCTTGACGGAAACGTAATGGTGGCCACCCAAATGTTCAAAGCTTAAATCAAAATCGACTAACCTACTCACCTGATCTCTACCAAATTTTGCAGCAACATGTATTTGTCCGGGAAGCGTCTTTTGACCAAACTACAAGGTCATCAGCCCAATAGTTTGCAGATGGCGGCCATGTATGTGTGCAAATCGATTCTCCCTATCAATTCAAACACGGTGAAACCGAATTGAACGAAATTTGGTACAAAGGTACCACTAGCTAAGGGCACCTCAGTGTCGTGGTTTATATTGCCGCCATCTTGACGGAAACGCAATGGCGGCCACCCAAATGATCAAAGCTTAAATCAATTTACGACTAACCTAATCACCTGATCTCAACCAAATTTTGCAACGACATACCTTTGAGGAACGTCTTTTTTTTACAAAATTACAAGGTCAGCAGCCATATATGCAGATGGCAGCCATATTTGTGTGCAAATCGATTCCCCCTATTAATTCAAACACAACTCAACCCAAATCGAACTACTTTTGGTACAGAGGTAGCACTAGCTAGGGACAACTCAGTGTCATGTTAGGCTCCTTAAAACAACAATTATCATCATCATCATGTATATCACCGCCATTATAACAAAAGAGAAATGGCGTCCACCCAAATGTTCTGAGCTTAAATCAAATTACGACTAACCTAATCATCCGATCTCTACCAAATTTTGCAACAATATAACTTAATGGAAAAAAGTCTTCTACCCAAACTACAGGGTCATCAACCAAATAGTTTCAAGGTGGTGGATGTATGAATCATGCAAGTATTATAGCCTAACTGTAACTTACAATTAAACAAGACCTGGCCTCAACAAATCAGCTTATCGTTCATAGGGAGGTTTAATCAGTCCTCAAAGAGGTGATCGTTAGGATATTAGCATATTATAATAGAATATGGTAGAAGATTGGACGGAAGGGGGATTATATTATAATTACACTTACTTACAATTACTTAGTATAAAACAAAGTCCCCGATTCTTGGATGTCACGGGTAATCTCGAGAACCACTGAATGGATTTTGATGCGGTTTTCACCATTCTCTAAACTCTAAAGGATATCTCGAGGAAGGTTTCTGTAGAAGAAAAAAATATGACCAAAGGAAGTCAAGCACTAACGATTTCAGTGAAAAGGTCGAAAAAGAAACTGCCAGGAGCCAAAACTCCTGACGGCATTGCTCTCAGGATCACTTCCCACCACGTAAAGGGGGAAGTTAAGGGGCACATACATACACTATTACCGACTCATCAACAAACTGCAATGGAGAGCAGTTGTCCTGAGATTTGAGGATCAAATTCCGGTGTTGACAGTGTCCAACCTTACTAACTCCAGATAAATGCCAGGATGAGAACTTATTTTAAGCCCTGGAACACATACTAAAGTAAGGTCCAGGGTGAGAGACCAGACTGACAGACCACATCATGATGGTGGGCAGCAGCATCATCAGCAAGTTATTTACAAGCGGAGCTAAAATCCATCGGTACGGTTGGAAAACTGCACGGCCCGTTTTCAGTCCTTAAGGTGGCAGGCATACCAGAAAGCTAGGAAGCTGTGGGCTAATAACTTGCACTCTCCAAAATTGATTATTATTAAAGAAAATGAAAAGAATGGAAACCGGATTGATCTTATGTCGACAACTTTCGGCACAAAAAGGAACTTGGGGGGAAGTCAACAGATTGGAAACAAACAGAACGAGATGGAAAGCATTCTTGGATACCCTATGCTCTGCACGGAGCGAAAGGAAATAAGTAAGGAACTGTGTCCCTTAAAGGAGTAGTCTCTATACAATTTTGATGTCTCAATTAGGGCTGATGATGATAATTGTTGTTTTAAGAGGCCTAACATCTAGGTTATCGGCCCCTAATGCTTTGGGTGATCGTGAATATGATAATGAAATGGAAACTATAACTAAACCTAACTACTAACTTATATACTAGAAGAAGAAATGAAAAACAAAGGGAGAATAAGGCAAAGGATAGGAGGAAAAGAAATGCCCTCAACCCTCGAAAATTGCGGATTGAGGGACTTGGAAGGAAGGAGAGCCATGAAAGGCAGATAGGAAAGTAAAAGAGGAGTGGGTCCGCCCCAGAGGTAATGGATAAAAGGGGGAAAACCGAACCCAGCTCAGGAATCCCTCGGAGTCGTCAACTCCTGAACTCACCAGCCGTGAGCCCCGGAGGGTGTAGCAATATCCAGGATGCACCAGAAGTGGTGGGGCTACATACACCCTGCCTTCTTGAGGGCCTTGAGCAGAAGGCAGGAGATAACATGAAAAGAAAAAGGAGGCTGACCCCTCGCAGAAGGAGGGTATCAGAAAAGATGAGACAAGGGCCAATTAAGTCGGGAAAGGAATAGACTCCCTAGGCCTCGGATACCCTAATACCATCGGGGTCGGATGAGAACAAGAGTTGACCAAGTGAGGTCGACAGGAAAGAAGACGGAGAGGAGCCCGGCATAAGTAAGTGGAAGCAATGCCGGACTCAGCTGGGGCCCCGTGATCGCCAACCCACGTCCCACTAGACGTGAGCCCCTGGGGGACTCAATTAGAGTGTGTGTGTATGTGTGTAAAAGAGAGGTTGGACAGGATCAGATCCCAATCCATGCATTGTTGTTTCTTGGACATATTATAATAATGTATGCTTGGTACCAGTACGTATAGCTCATAAAACAGTAGGTCTTGTGGTTTATAATCCAAAGATTGAGTGCAGAAATATGGCACCCTGGTTGTGGACCTTCAACCTACAATCATGCAGTTACCCATTCAAGTGCACTTACCATTTGGGCAATGCCACTGTGAAGAAACCATGTGTGTGGTTGTCCTAAATATTTCACTATACCTGACTTGCTGGAATTCTGATGAAACTGAAATGCTATACGAGTGCAGTTTGTAACAGATGTCTTACCTGGTCCAACTGATGCGAATAAGAGTAACTTCTCCTCCGCACTGAGAATACCTGACTTCATCAGCTCAGCATCATTTGCATAGTACTTCTGTAATATGCATAGCGATTTATAAAATGACACTTCTGATGTAATTATCTCAAATTTAGCCTCTTGAAGTCTTTTCTCGTTCTCCTTCATGGAATCTGTAACAGGAGTCGAACTGAAGGAAGTTCGCAGCATGCAAGCCAAACTCACACTCTATTGAACTGTTGATTAATGTCAAAATTCAACGAGATTGTTGACATTAAATAGCACATTATGACATAATCTTCCAAGATTAAACACACAACTTGCACAGTTTGAAGAAGTTTTAATATGAGAGATTGAGGATAACCTAATGCTATTTTCTGAAATGCATATCCATGTTAGCAAATTTAATTAATGGTGAATTAATGATTTGCAATGTTGGAAGATAGACAGACACACCAAAGGCCCTTATTGATCTCATACTCCTACTTACATAATTTTTAGCCTAGTTTAGATAGAGAGACAGACGAGCGCATGCACCCCCCCCCCCCCCCCACACACACACACATATGCACACAAAAGACTTTATTGATCTCATAATCCTACTTTTACGTAATTTTTACCCTACTTTTTATATTAATAAAAGATGTTTCTTTGAATGTCAGGATTTCATTTTTACCTTTTGTTGTTACTACACAATGAGATTCAGTACATTTAGGCTGTATATTGGCCTCTGACAACTTTACTCACGACCTCCCAAGGTGTTCGTGACTTCAGAACTGGAGAGCATGATATGTAATAACGAACAAGTTTCTCTGGCCAATTTTGACATCAGATATGTGGACAAGTCCTCCTGAATGGCTGAATTCGAGCCGGGTGTTTTGACATGCCTCATAGGCAACGGCAACGGCAAAGGATCAGTTTTTGGCAATAAACTTGTGTTTTTGTCTAAATGTTCTTGAAAGTTAATTGCTCTGAAAATTATAATCGTAAGTACATACAATTGTTGATTAAAATTTTGTATGTTATATGCCATGTGATTACCATGGAAGAATGCCCCTGGTCCCATGAGAAGTAACTGAGATGTGAAAATATCTTAAGAGAGGATTTACAATAGTTCTCGTGCACTGATTCATGAAATCATTGTGCAACAATAACTCGGTCGAGTATGCACAAACATCCTTAAGAATGATCCATACAAAATTCCTAACTGTGATGCCTGCACACGTGTTGGTATTTTCTTTCAGACTTCTGATGAAAGAAAATTTCACTATGAATATTTTAAATTTAATTTCGACTAAGTCAATTACTTTTGCAATTAGTTTTTCATTTTCCCACTGTTCACTATTGCAGTTAAGGATACAGTTTTACAGTTTCTGAAATACACAATGCCTAAGTTGATTCCTTTATAGTCAAGGATATTTTATTTAAGGTTGGAAGTGGTCCCAGTCAATTCCTGTGATGTTCATAGTGGCGCAACAAGCCCAAGTCCCCATCAACATCAGAGTTAAAGATATGTAATAGATTTTTAATTTGGTCTACTTACTCGAAGTCATCTGAATTAATTAATGTCCAGAGATGTTTTTGAAATCGTCCCTTACCTATGGTTATTTAAATAGAACAATTGGATGTTCCCAATTTTGATAAAGGGACTTCACGCCTTATGCTCCACTATTTAAGAAAAGGGAGTAGGCCTTTACTCCAGCCCCTTGAAATATGAGGTGGTCAGAATGAAACCCTGAAGATCCTAGCCTTCAAACACTTCAGAACACTGGGGGTCAGAAGAATGTTGATCAACCAAGGATACCAGATGGAAAGCCGAAAGAGGAGCCGTTTCATTTAGGGTCTTGGAACATCATGATCATAATCCCCCATGTACTAAGTTGTGTGTTCAACCTGTTTGAAATCCTGAAGTGTGTGTACTGTTGACAGTTGATCGGCAGGCCCGTGCTGGGCCGCCGGGACGTATCCCGGTGCGCCCTCCTGCTTGGAAATGTTGGCGCTCTCCTGTTACGAGACTGACAATATTTACGACGAGGCTTATCGCCGATATTGCCGAGCGGCCGGGTTGACTGTTGCGACTGTAGGGTACTACCGAATGGACTATGATTCTTCCAGTACCCGCGCGGCGCGCCCTCGGCACGTGGCGGAGAGGAGATGGAAGGGATGAACGAGACGTCTCCCAAGGCCGTCTCAATTTCGTCTGCCTCCTGATACTTAGTATTTTATTTTAAGTTATTCAGTGCTGTTACTGTTCTTCTCCAGCAAGTTTCAAATCCTTCATGATAAAGGTAAGTGTTGTTATTGTTCATATTAATCTTTGAAAACAGAATAAGGGAAGTGCACCTATATTCCACATGGCACCTAATTTCTACACGTTCCGAGAATTGTACACTTAGCGTAATTATCCATATTCATTGTTTTAGAAAGCCTTATCACCTATCATGCAATCTAAACATTTTAAGAACATGGCAAATATGCCAGTGAAAATCGTTGTTCCCTGTATTAATAGAAAAATATCAAACATAGAATCGATTATTCCTGAAAAAGATTTTGAGAAAACTAAATATTTTAGGCCGAGTGGGCTTTTTCTGGATTTATTTATTTATTTATTTATTTATTTTACATCGCTTCAATTTTATCTCGCATTACATTAAATAAACAAACGCGCATTTAGTTTTAATTTTGTTGTCGTTGTCGACTTACTTAACCTTTTCACTGCTACGTAGTGGGGGACTGACTGTGCCCTGTGTGATGGCGTCTAACAAACTCAACTTATCTCCAGTGCTACGTATTTTACGCCTCTCCGTTTCGTCTGAATTACTGCCACGTTTATTTTTTCATTCAAACATTCATTGCTTCTATTGAAATTTCACATCTATTGTAAATAATAATACTGAAATAATTTCATTTAGTGTAAATTCGATTGAAAAATATAATGAATTGGATAAATTATAAACGTTCAAAATAATTGGAGAAATTTATTTTTATCAATTTAATTGTGTTATTTACCTAAATAAGTGAATTGTTTAATAATATAAATAAATTTATAAATTATTTTTTGCAAGTACATAAATTAATTAGTCATATTTGTTTTAGCGGGCTACGAATAATGGACAAGAAAAATAAAAGAGAAAGGTGGACATGCATTTCGTCAAGAAAAGAAAAACAACTTCTACTCGAGTCTGCAAAATCATGTTCAAAAATAACAACTTTGTTTAAAAAACCTGACGGCGCATCCGAAGATGAAAATCTTGAATCACATACACAAAACAAGACGTTTGAGGAAGGAGAATTTGTTAGCTTGTCTTCATTATCAAACTCGTCAAATCTTGATTGCTCCAAAACGATAGAGAATCAACAGTCGGCCTCGTCGACGATGAATCAGTTTTCCGATTCCAGTTCTGATAAATTTCAAGGATTCACAGTAGTGGAAAATTCACAAATTCAAGAGGAAGACCCGATGAACCTTAGCCTTCGTAAACTAGAAGAACACAAGAAATTCTGCTCGAGGATGTAATCCTACAGTAGAAGAATCTCAAGAATCTACAATGAATTACTTAAAAAAAAACAAGTGAAAGAGATTTATCGGCATATGTTAATTATCATCCAATCCGACCTGATGAAAGAGAGTTGCCTTTCAATGACAAAACACCTTTATACATTGTAAAACGGGACGATGGAGAAACTCTTCAGAGACATTGAATTTCATATGAAGAAAATCGTTTACAGCTGCAACTCCAATTCAACCTTTTGTACAGGATTTGAAGACTGGAAACATGTCCACCAAAGAGTTAATGAACATGAAATGTTGATCAACTTGATCCATGGCAGGAATGTGCTTAGCGCCGTGCTAGATTGTGAGTGCTGACCACTACTAGTGTTCTGCCCATATCTGTTCCAGCAAGTTGTGTCATGTACAGTAGGCCTACACTCATTGGCACAGGAAGTGAGCAGGCTGAAAAATATTAAATCCAACTGTAAAGTGATGAGCATTGTCCCAAACCATGATGTTGCGGTTTCCAGTTCTATACTGAGGGGTAATAACACATTGATCATATAGAAAATGCCATCATAAATGGAGTATCTACAAGTGTGGGTAGCAAGTTGATAGCACCATTTCCTATGAACGGCCTTAAGTATGCGAGAGATAAAAGGCGGCAGGCAGACTAATAGGTATGATGTAGGCTATACCTGTTTGTGAAATGACGTAGCCCAATTGGTACGAACTAACGTTCACAGAGGAAGGTGGCTGGTTCAAATCTGCTTAGGATGTGTTTTTTTCTCCACTAAACTGTAGCAACAGTGAGCAATCCAGTAAGTTTGCTGGATGCCCCCACCATGCTTATCATATACAGTACAGTAGGTCATACTAACAGCAACTGTGGCACACCTAGGACCTCACATCAATGAAAGGGTAGTTGTTCTCGTTGAACAAAGGAATCTAACCGCAACAGATTTTGAGAATCGGGAGATGCAAGCCGATGTGAATGCTCGGGTTCGTGGTGGATCTCAAACCAGGGACAGGACAATCATTGGATCACTGAAGCCCTTTGCCTTTGCCTCGCCGTGCAGCTATGCCAGGGACCAAAGTTTCCTGGCAACTCGAGGACAGTACTGCTAAGAAACTCTTGGATGCCAACCAGTTCTCACTGTGCAGCCTTTAAGGGGACCTTGGGGAAAGTACTCCAATAGATCCTACCCTATGGGCTTGAGTATAATAAAAACTGCCACTGTCAGCATGCTAATAAGGAATTTCTATAAATACAGTATTTATGTATGCATGCCTACCCCTCATTAGTCCTGTTTCAGCATGGTCGAAGATGAGATGCGATAGATTTCTATCTGTCGGGTGGTTTTTATGGATGGAAGCCCTTCATGACACCAACCTCATGAGAGGAGTTGATGAAGATAAATGAAACCGGGAAAGGAGTTGGATGGAAGTGACCATGGCCTATTATAAATTACCGCCCTGCATTTACCTGGAGTTGAAACCGGGAAACCATGAGAAACTATATCATGATAGCCAAGAGTGGGGTTTGAACCCATTTTCCTATTAAGTCCAAAGATAGCTTGGCCCTAGGGTCTAGCTCTGTGCCTTAGTAAGCTTAGCTACAGCTATTGGAGGATTGTTATGCATCACTACTGTAATGAAATTGACAGAGTAAACTGGGGAAATCCTGTCCCACCACCACTTTGTTCGGTATAAATTTCGCCACCAACCGAGATTCGAACCGGACACGCAGTGGTCTAACCACCTGAGCCATAGAGTGTGTCGCTCACAGACCATAGGCTAGGCTATAGATACTTATATTGAAGGTTTTGAACCCTTCATTTTTATTGACACATCTGCAACTGCTTTTGTTGATTCATTTGAGGGCTTGGAATATCAAGGTACACATGGTGTTGGGGTAGCGAGCCTGCCCCTCATTGAGAGGCCCCACCAGGGATTTTAGAAACTGACATGAGGGCTGGAACAGGGTGCACTCAGCCTTGTGAGGACATTTGAGTAACTGTCTGACAATAAGGCAGCACCCCGGTCATGGAAACCAAAATTAATGACCGAAGAGACCCAATTCGTTGGCCACACGTCACTGCGCAATCTGTAGGCCGAATGGCTGGGCAGCGGTCGCTTGGTAGGCCAGGGCCCTTCATGGGCTGTGGTGCCACGAGGTTTGGGGGGGGGGGGGAGGTACTTTAGTATGTCTGTGTGGGTGTGGAATCTGTCTGTTAACCTGTGTCATTGTGATGGCTGTACTAGTATTACATTTGTAATGGGAGCTAGGATTCTGTAGGAGACGGATGTGGCATCAAGTAAGATACCATCCTGGCATTTAGCTGGAGTAGTAATGGGGATCAAGCCCAACGAGAGGGCGGGGCAAGTGGGGCTGTAGCCCCTTGTGAAGGGTCCGAGGCAGTACTACTAGTTTAGTAAGCCTTAGTGTGGACAACTTTATTTAATTTAGTGTCTAAATTATTGTGAAATTTTGTAATATGATTCTGTTAGATGTAAATACAGCCAGTGGATAGTATCCAAATCATTACGCAGAGAACATATAATTAAATTTATTAATAACCATTGTGTATTTCTTTTTCTTACGGGGAAATGGCGAAGTTGTCAGAGTTGTCCACTTAAGGCTAGATATCCCGTTTTTTAGTTTGTAATTCTGACACCACGTAGCAGCACCAAAGTGAGACAATTTCTTTTTTCAGTTTTCACTTGAACGAAAGCTCGTATTTGCGATCTGAAAACCACTATGTATACTAGAGTGCAATTGAATTGATATTAATTCAATGCATTTTCCAAAATGTGAAAAACAAAAAAGTTGCTAATAGTTTTTTTATATTTCTGCTTAAAATATGAAAAAACCTGGTAATACGAAAACGGAGATTTATTTCTTGATTCCAATGCAATTTTCAGAATTAAAATCGGGTGAATGGAATCGTCAGAATTAGTTTGGGAATTGTTTTGAAAAGAGTGGTAGGGATAAAGCGTGGCTTTACAAGATCTCTTGCGCAAGGAAAATGATGAACACTCTGATAGGGCGGACGGAGAAGGGGACGATTTGACGACAGGAAGGAGTTTCCTCTTGTCACAAACATTATAGTTCGACGAGTTTCATGTACAAGTGCCTAGGCGTGGAACAATATCTGAGCAATACAATTATACTGTAGCCGTGTCACGCTTATGTAACGTCGACACAATCTGTTTGTACAGATACCTTTCTTACTTCCTCAATCATTCTTGTTGTTGTCGTTCTTGTTGATAATAATACATTGTAGGGGCTTGGGACATCTTGGTCATCAGTACCTTTGGCTGGCTGTGTGGCTCAGCGGTAACGTCTCGCTTGCTGTGCCCAAGGTTGCAGGATCGAATCCTGGTGCAGCCAATTGGCATTTGAGGGTCCGCGAATGCGAGGGAGCCGTGTTATTAGATTTACTGGCACGTTAAAGATCCCCTTCGGGGCAAAATTCCGGCACCCCGGCGTCTCTAAAAGCCGCAGTAGTTAAAAGGGACGTAAAACCAATAACGTTATTAATATTATTATCATCATCAGTCCCGTGTAGTTGATTATGTGTGTAACTGTATTAGAGCCGGGGATGGAGCAGGTGCCCTGAGACTTCACGTACGGTACTATCTCGGCAGTTACCTGGAGGGAGTGTGGAGAAGGTGAAAATACACTCAGGATAGATGCTGACAGCGCTGGATTCCCTTTTAGGTAACTGTTTTAGAGTTATTTGAGGAAAAACTCCTGAACAAAAAACATATTGTTCCGATATTAGTAATACTTTGTTGGGCATAATTCTTACCGCACAGAGCAGCGACTGGTTTCACTCGATGCAAAATTGAATACTATATAGAAAGATATGACTGGTTTGTAGTTAGCCTGTTCTTGACATTTTAGAAGAAAAAAAAAAAGATGAACAACATAAATGTTCGCGTTCAGGTTTATTGGGAATATCTATTCTAAAAACCATCCGATGCGGACGCCCAACTCTAGGTATCGTCTTCTAGACATAACAAACAAGACCACAAACCGTGAAAAATTCATATCAATGGAGCCAGCTATTATCGATTTATAAGAGGCCAAATGCGCACGCACATAGGCCTACATACATACATACATACATTTTGGTGATTCGTATGAGTCTTTGGTTTATTTTACTCTAATTCCCTTTTTTTTCATGAGATCTGAAACGACTCCGTGGGGCCAATCACTATAACTTACTTCAATTTTCGTGAAAGTAATAATAAAAGTTCATTTATGTAGGATATTTTAATTGAATAAACAAATTATGAAAATGCATACCAAGAGAAAAGTATGTACATATATAGAATTAAAGTTTCTAAGATATTCTCATCTGCCTATTGTTAGTACAGGCACTAGTACTGCGTACTATAAACAAAAAATATTATACCTAATTATTTCCTGTTCTTGAAATCAATGCTTCATTTTTTTCCATATCAAAGATAACGTTTCATGATTTACACACACTCAGTATTTTACTTCACCTCTGGTTCTTTTATATCCATTGATCAGGTCATCCTGGGATCAATGATCACAGGCAACAAGATTTTCTCGTAGCAGAATGTGAGTTACATAAGCACTTTTTGTCTCCAGAACGTTTCGTCCCTCTTTATTGTTTCTATGTGAATGTCCTTAGGCGTCCATACCACAAAATAACCTATTTCCCGCTGTGTTATTTCCAACTGGCCCTGGATCTGGAAATAAACATCATGTGAGTGTTAGAGAGTTATCAATCTGTTCTCTTCTGAATGGCGCTGTTCTTGACATTCTCGAGGCTTTCTTCGCTTACTTTCTGCCAAACAAAATCCCTTCAGCTTTTTGCAGGCTTTCAGTATGATCGTAGGCCTATTCCGTGCAGAATAAGGGCATTTCACTTCGACTGTAGCGTCGTCTCCTATTAATCCGTCTGGTGAGGCACCTAAGAACCCATAAGTTTTATGTACGAAAGGACCACATTCTTCGACTTTTCTACCGATTTATCCTCTAAATTTCGTTTTTCAATTCGCTCATTATCACAGTCAAACTTCATTGCTTTTGAGTGAAATTCTCCGTACAGAATGTTTTTTTGCTACTGGAGCCCATTTCGAAGTAGGTTTCCTCTTGCATACATAACCAAAATTGGATGCCGTAAGTCTGTCTTTTCTAGCTATGTGCCACTTTACATTATCCCTTTGGCCCCTTGTTTCCTTTTCCAGTTTTTGTATATGGCCTTCACGAAGCGTTAGTTGCTTGATCTTCTCAGCACGAAACTCTCTCAACAGTACCTCTTCGAAATCCAACTGCATTGATCGGTTTCCATAATCCCGTGAGACAGTACGTTTCATTTCATTAGACTGTTGAGAAAGACATTCTATTCCCTCCTCGCGACGCAAATAAACGTTTTCGGCAAGCTGCTCTTTCTGCTGAGTGCACTGTCCTTCACTATTGTGGCAGTTTTGTTTTTCTAAACTGATTTCATTGTTTTATAGTGCCAGGATGGACCAAAATGAAAGTCCAGCCCTGTAGCTTTGGTTCTATGAGTGAAGGAACCTCGTTTCCCTCGAATGATCTGCTTACCTCCCGTGAATTTTTCAACAAGGGACATATAATTTTCGGCAGCATTGCGGGTGGTGTTTGATACTACCTGGGAACATTTTACAATTAGGGGCTGCAAGCAAGAACGCACCTTGTCACAAGCATTAGTTTGGTCTGCAGTTAGCTGTTTGTCTTCACCGTGCCCGCTGGTAGTGCAAAAGTACTGTTTGCAGTCTTTATGAATCCCAATCCAATCCAGTATTTCCGGAAACCAATTTTCCATTTTCACAAACGCTACGTCTTTATTTTTTCACACAACGCATTGTTTTCATTTGAAGTCGAACTTGCTTCTCTGAAAAAAAAATTGACACTGAATAGTACTCCTACACTTATGTATTAGAAGTAAAAAACAAACTAAACCCGTCGAGCGACAGCCATGATATGAAGGGCCTAGTGGTAGGCTTGGTAGGCCAAGCAACCACTGCGCTGTTGAGCCATGTTGCCTGCAGATTGCGGGGTGACGTTTAGTCATCCAACTTGTAGGCTACAGGTAAAATATAAGTGAAATCATAACTGCTCAGTTAGCTGTTCTCTAATGCAAGCGTAAAGAATTATATAATTTCAAATATAAACTTACGGAGTGTAAGAGGTGTTTATTTTTATTTTTTAGGGCCTGGCTTCCTTTTCTTGGTACTTAGTCGCAATCTCCCCCGGGATTTAGTGGAACGCCCTTGAATCGGTTTTGGTGGTGGCTCCATTTTTCAACAGAAACGAAACAATAACTCCACGTGATGACCGTAATGCTCTCCACCAGTCGTGGCCTACCTATATGTACATGTATCTATTCTACCAGAAATACTGCCCGAAAAATAAAGTGCTGAAAATAGAACACCTAACGGGTATTAAAAAATAATACTGTTGCAGGTAAAATAAATTAAACAAAAAGTAATTAAAGAGATCGATGAACTAAAAACAAGAAGTCGTAACTAGGAACTGGTAAAATATCAAAGTATCGCTCAGATATATCCGACCTTGACAATAATTCAGAACTAATCAGCACAGTCAATCGCAACATTGGACTAGATGATCGGGAATTCCATACCGTCAGGTAAAGTTATCGCTCTCTCATATCACTCGAGCTCCGCTCCTCCCACCCCCAACCCGCTCTCCATAACCTAGTTCTACTGCCGCGCCTTTTGTTCCTAATGCAGTAACACTTTTATTGACAAGCTTCCCAAAGTGATCCCGACGATTCTATTCAACCGATTTAGGTTTTCGATACGGCTTTGGAATCAGTGAGTAAAACTCAACTTTCGTATTGCCCGTTTTTTTTTTCGAATTTTAATTAGATATTTGAAAAACAAACAGCAACTTTTCTGTTTTTGAAATTGAAAAGTAAGCAATGAATTAATATCAATTCTGCTACTAGACAGAGTACTTAGCAGTTTTCAGATCGCAGATAGGAGCTTCCCTTCGATTAAAAAATAAATAAAAATTCAGCTTCGCTTGTGCTGCCATCTGTTGAAATATTTTCTTACCAAAGTGTCGGGACATTTAGCCTTAAAGGAAATAAAAGGCTATTATCAAGCCGGCCGAACGTCGCTCAGTTGCCGACGAACAGCCACGACAAGAACAGGGTTGACCAACGAGTAATTTCAAGCATGCAATCTTAGATTTTATACATATTTTATTTTAGAATAATAATAATTAATTCAAAATAGTTAAATATACTGTATGTGTTTTAAAAACTAATGTTAGTTTATTATATTGTCATTTTTAAATAGAGATCAGGATCGAATGGGGTAACTTCTATTGAAATTGGGAAAGACGTCAAAGGTTTAATAACAACCCATTAACACAAAGGAATTTCATATGTAAGTTCAGTGTTAAAGAAGTGTTTTTCACATTTTTCTAGAACATGTTCAAATATGGCAACAACATGGAATAGAATATATTATTCAAGATAATGAATATTAAATGGTTGACAAAGGATTTCTGGAATAAATTTTATTTCAAGCGACATTTTAAGAATTTTAAATATATGTAGATAAAACACTGTCATATGACTCAAAATTAGTGATTGTTACTTTTTAAGGAATGTGTGATAAAATTGATGCTAATCCTGTAGTAGTTGTACGATAATATTGTAGTAGGCTGAAGAATACACGTGTGCCGAAACATGTACTGATAGGGTCAAATTGAAAAAATATTGAAAAGTAGACAGTTAAATTTAGGATGCTGTCCATTTAATGTATAATGCACTAAAGTTCAAGAGCTCTCAGTGGAGCATAACGTTTCTAATTCAATGTCGGAAACAATTGACTCTTACCTTCATACATTTCTGAAAGGAGTATGGGTTATTCTTGTGATGCCTGAACATGTTCAGATACAACAAAAATGGATTTTTAATGCACAGTGATCGAAATTGTGAAGTAAAAGAACAAGCAATGTGAGAGAGAGAGGAAAGGAGAGTGGCTGAATTAAAAATTAATATTCAGTTGAGCAAGCTAAATTCCACAGAGCTATTCATTTTTGAGGGAGGGGGAGGAAGGAAGGGGTTAAAAATTTGCAAGATTAATATCTCAGTTCCAAAATTATGTCACAGGTTGAATAGAAATGGAGGGGCCCAGAAGAGCTTGTCCTACAGCTCTGATGGGGAACCAAGGGAAGCCACTTCTACCGGTAGGATGGCTGGGGTGGGTATTGAACCCAAATCTCAAGAGTGAAAGCCATGAGGTAGCCTTTTTCAACTTCTCACACTCAACATGAAATCAGTGAGTACTTACGGAGACACCCACTCTGGATGACCTCTTCGGTATCACTCCACTGAGGGCGATCAATGTCCTTCCTCTGAGGAATTTTCTGGCTTGAGCTTGCTTCCTCTTCCAAAATCAGATTTCGACGGAGGAGATAATCTTCCAATGCCTCATATTCATTGCCAATGACTCCAAAAGACAGATAAGAACTTGCAGGACAAGCTCGCTGGAAATAGGTCCCTTCATCAATCTACACATGAGATCAAGCATTATTAACTTAATTTTATCACATCAAATTAATGTGAACACATACTTATGCTTACAGTACTAATTAAAATATAGGCCAAAGATAATTATGTGTAGCCTCCATAGAGCCCTGGTGCAGGTCTTTCGAGCTGACGCCTATCAGTGACCTGTACGTCATGATAAGGACAAAGAGAGTAATGTAGCTGTCACAAACATTGAGCCCCCAAGCCAGAGGACATACAGATCCAAAGTTAAAACCGCATGACCTGATCAAGAATTGAAGCGGAGGCCTTTTGGATCAAAGCATCCAACTCACTTAACAACAAAACTGGACATCAAGTTCAGATTAAGACTTCTGTACCACTTTATATAATTAAAAAGTATAGATGTAGTCAGTCAGCAAGCAACAATGTGTAGGATGAATAGTTCCAGTGTTCATTTGGTTCTGTTCCTTTCCACTACATAAAATTCTGTGTCTAGCATTATCCCTGTTTGGAGTCATTGTTTGTAAGCCTTCTTTTCACGTTTTACAAGCCGATTTCACTATGTCATTCCACCAGGATGTGTGCTCTTTCCTGCCTTAACACATTGTTGTCCCAAGACATGTCTTTGCTATTTCTAGTACTGAATCCTTGTACCCTGATCATTCATTTATATGTTCTGCTATTTTTTTTTACCATCGACTCTTTGGAATTTCACACCAATCTTTTCCATTTTGTTTCTGCGTATGTTCCTTAACCTGGAGATTTCCAACCCTAATCCATCTGCTAACAGACCTCACTTTCTGAACTCTAGGTCTAACTATGTTCAATTCACAGCCGATGTGGTCTGTTTAATCAATAAAGCCCCTAAATACCCTACAATTCCTCATCAATATCCTAAAGTCAGTGATGATATAGTCAATTTTTGACCTGGTTCTTCTAGCCTCCCTTGTGGATCGGTGAATCTCCTTTTATATTAAATATTAGACGTTTTTTTAGTCTGTCAACACAAGTGTGCCCAAATTAGATTGGATGAGGAATTACAATAAATTTCCTAGTGTCTGAAATAACATTCATTATTTATACACCTAATAAAACATTTCTCACAAAATTGAGGGGGGGGGGGCTAAATTGGATGACTAGATTAGTTCGTCAAGCAAACACCATAATCAGATCCTGCTCACTTAAGACTTAATTTAGCCTAAACCTAATCCTGAGCCTAAGTGTGCAGGATCTGATGATAATGTTCGCTTGACGAACTAAACTAGTCATCCAATTTAGCCCCCAATTTTGTGAGAAATGTTTTATTAAGTGTATAAATAATTCATGTAATTTATTTTAGGCACTAGGAAATTAATTGCAATTCCCCGCCAAACTAATTTGAGCACACACATGTTGATCAACCGAAAAGATTCTAATAATAGATTACTTAGGCAACACTGAAAATGACTTCTAATATTTCAATATCAGAATCTCCGTATGCTTCAAGAATGAGTTTGCAGCAGCTTGTCCCATGCTAGCTTAGAAATACATGTTAGCAACGGCAGGTAAAAATAAACATGATGTGCACACAGATCTTGTCACTTCTGGACTACTGTACCAGGTTTATTGGTTAGAAGCAATATGACACAGGAAAAAACAAAACACAATTAACAGGCTGTAGCCAACCTACACAGTGCCTGCACACTAGTGCCAACCTTTAATTTACAAACACCAACAATACATTGAATATTTACAATTGATTTTCACTTCCCTATACTCATTCTACTTATCCATTACCTTCTCATACACACCCAGCCCTACTTCCTATCCTAGAATTGAAATCCCCCATCAGTACTACATTATCCTTATCATTAACTCTCACTACCACAATACTCTGTGCATCATAAAATCTGCCGAACCTCATCCTACTTCTACCCTTCATACCCGGCAGCAGTTTGGCTCACTCACAGCTCAGCAGCTCTGACTCGGCCATTAGGTAATTGAGCTGGAGATGTATAAAAAGTAGCAGTTGAAAATTACATATTCAATGTCCTCTGGGTTTGATTCTTCAGTCCTCAGGGTACTTAAGCTGATATCCTGTTTATACTGACTACTGCCACTGTCTGAAACCATTTTACTGGTGACTGAGTTAAAAATGATACGCCTATTCTGTTCTACGGCGTTCAATACGAGCTTCGAATCCTCTGAGGCAGGTCACGTCAACTGTGACCCAATCGGGAAGGCAACTCATATGAATACATATTTAAAGTCTAGCTCGTCACCAATGAAATCACAAGGTGTACTAGCAGGTTTTCCTACTCCTTGTTTAAGAACATGATACTGTGTTGTGTAGTCCGTAAAGCAAGATTGATCCCGGCACTGTCAGTGGGCAGTTTGGGGTTCTTAAGAGACCTGTGTCAACAGATTTACTGGCACATTAAAAATCCCCTTTTAGAACAAAAATTTGGCATCTTATTGTCTCCAAATAAAACCACATTGTCTGACGGTATGTTAAACCTATAACGTGGTTGTTGTGATTGTCGTTGTCGTACAAGGTCGGGGATGAGGCGAGATGAGTCTCTATTGTGAAGATTAGTGCAGCACACCACACGATGAAACATATCATGGTTATTAATTGTTTTACAATAATGGAAGTCAAAGAATACCCAAAACAAGACATGCATCTCGAGCGAGATGAGCAGATGGCAGATGAACTGATACTCGTAGAACAGCAACATTATACCAAACTAACACTTCCCCTCGAGTAAAGTTCAGTTGATCTCACTCAGACCAGCAGATTTCATGCATCACTGATGTTTTTGTCTGAGCAAACTCATTGTAAGGAAGTCTGCCACCTGATCTTCAATTGGAATGTACTGTACAACGAACGACTTCTTTTTCAGCGTGTCTCTGACAAAATGATGTCTAATGTCAATATGTTTACTACTGTTGTGGAACATGGGATTTGCAGCTAATCTCAGTGCACTTTGGTTGTCACAGTACATGGTCAGATCAGCTAGAGCGTTGAAACCAAATTCGTGAAGAAATATCTGCAAGTATATGGCCTCCTTGGCACATTCGGACATAGCCATATACTCCGCCTCCGTAGTACTCAGGGAAACCGTTCTCTGCTTCCGAGAATCCCAAGATATGGGGCATCCACCAAGTACAAAGAGGTAGCCCGTGTGAGACTTCCTATCCTCGATGCTTCCTCCCCAATCTATATCCACGAACCCTCTGACCAGTTTCGAGTCAGACACGAAAACTAGTCCAACGTTGGCAGTTCCCTTTAGATAACGAAGGACTCTTTTGGCCGCCCTCCGGTGTTCCATCCCGTAGCAATTATTAAACTGACCTAAGCAGCTGACGGCGAATGAGATGTCTGGACGTGTGGTTGTAGACATGTAGGTAATTGCACCTACAAACTCACGATAAGGAAGTTTTTGTTCCTCTTCACTTGGGTCGTCCTTCTTTATCAGCTTGACCCCAGGATCTTCAGGTGTGACAACTGGTTTGCACTCACTCATACCGAATCGTTCAAGAAGTTGGTACATTTTAACCCAACCATTGCCTTGAATGAACTCAATACCCAAACAATAGCTTGCGAATCCAAGGTCCTTGAGCTCAAACTCGGTTGCCAACTTCCTTCCCAGTTCGGCGATCATTTCTTGATTCCAAGATGCAACCTATATGTCATCAACGTAAACTGCAAATAAAGTCATATGTTCACCAGATTCAATCTTGAAAAGACACGGATCCGAATTAGTTGGAGTGGCTCCGTATTTTGTCAGGGTTTGAACTAGCTTGTTGTACCAACTTCTACCTGCTTGTCGTAGGCCATAGAGAGACTTCCTCAACAAACATACATTGTTTCCCCTCCGGAACTCTTTCAGCATATGGCTTGCTTTATTCTTAATAGCAGTACCATTTTCTGTCTCCACGATGCCTTGTAAAATCTCTTCAACGTTCTTCGTCGGTTTCATCAAGATCTCTTCCTGCAGGTTACAATTGAGGTATGCTGTGGCAATGTTGAATTGTCGGATTTTCATTCCATACTTTGCTGCTACAGATGCCATAAGCCGAATAGAACTAATGCGTGCGACTGGTGCAAAGGTTTCCGAGTATTGGACTCCAAATTCTTAAGTGAAACCCAGAGCAACGAGTCGGGCCTTCCTCTTTTCGAGTGTGCCATCTGCAACACTATGCGTGATCCGATTACCTTACCATCACTGGAACGGTTCACCATTACCCAGGTGTCATTTTTGATGTGTAACTTCTTTCCGCTCGGTTGCTGGATAGTTTTGTGGGAGTGATTTTGAAAATTGGGGACGGAAGTGGATCGGAACTATCGAGCTGGCAGTGGTGAATCGAACGGAAGTATGCACTGCCCGCTCGATCAATCGAACGGAAGTGTACTAGCTGGCAGTGGTGGAAAACGGAAGTATGCACTGCCCGCTCGATCGATCGAACGGTGGGGGGAGAAATTGACAAAATTCAGGTAGCAACTAAAGAGGTTAAAGAACAGCTGGGGGGAATAATTGATAAAGTTCATGCAGAAATAATCACTGAAGTTAATGATTTAAGGGAGAGGAATAAGGAAAGCATTAATGAGATAAATGAGAAACAAGCTAAGTTAAGTGGTAAAGTTGAAGCATCGGAAGGGAGCATTAGGTTAACTGTAACTAATATTGAAAGAAAAGCTGAGGAGAAAATTGCTGAATTAGAACAGAAGTTGAAAGCTAGAATTAGGCAGGAAAATAGTCAGAGTAGGCCAGTTTATGTGAATAGAACACACAGGGAAATAGAACTAGGCAAATTCAGTAATCGGCAGGGTTGTCCAATGGAGTTCATGAATGCAATAGAAAATAAATTCAGGGAGAGGTTGGAAGATAGTAGTATTGAGTGGTGCCAGGTAGTTGATATTTTAGAGCAAGCGTTTGTAGGGGAGACAAGAAACTGGTTTGCTGTCTACAGAGACAATTTCGAGAACATTTCAGATTTTAAAGTTAAATTTTGTGAGAAATTTTGGAATGAGGTAATTCAGTCTCAGCATCTTGAGGGAATTGTGCGTGGGAAATATAACCCGAGAGGAAACTACACTATGACCGAGTACTTTTTAGGACAGGTATTGACGTGTAAATATCTGGATGGTTTGAAGGAGGAAAGTGATGTAGTCAGGCTATTACTAAGACATTCTCCATATAGAATCAAAGAAGCTGCCTGTATCCAAAATGTTAAATCTATTTCACAAGTGGAAAATTTATTAAGTACATTCGATGCTCTGGGAAGAGGTGGTTACGAGGAGAATTTCGGTAGGAACCAGGGTAACCATAATAACAGGCCTAATAAGAATAGGAATCAGGAAGTTCAAGGGAACAGTGGCGAAGGGGCCAACGTCCAAAATAGGGGGAACCAGAATAATAATAATAATAATAATCAGCAAAATCAGTACAGATGAAATGGGTATGGTACGCAGTACCAAGACAGAAATAATGATTTCAGGGGAAATCAAGGCCGAAATAATGATTTTAGGGGTAACCAAGGGAGGTATAATAACAATAGTAATTATAACCAGAACAGGGGTCAAGGAGGGAATCAGCCCAATGGTAATAACGGACAGAGAAATACCGTTAACACAGCCCCGAACAACCAGACCAGTGCAGTAGTGAGTAGTACTACACCAAGCGGTAGCGGTACTTCAAACACGAACCAGGCTGCGATGTAAGGTCAGAATCTCAGTCTGTAACATGCCCTGTCCATACACTTATACAGGAACCCTATGACCTAAATGTAAGAAGTGAATTATTACGTGAACTAAATGATGTAAGTATTATTCAGGAGGTGGCTAGTAAGAGCCCCATAGTTAAATTTAACGTGTCCGAGGCGTACACAGATGTTTTAATTGATAGTGGTTGTATGAAGAGTTGCATAAGTAGTGCATTTTATGATAAAATGAAAGGAACTGGAGTAAATTTTGAGGAGATGCCAATTAAATGCAGTTTTGTTAATCAGCTGTTGGGAAGAGGTTTAAGTAATTTCTAAGCAAGTTTTAGTAGACATTAAAATTAATAATCATGTAGAGAAGCAGATTTGTCTTGTAATTCCAAATTTAGTATTCAGTGTTATCTTGAGTTCAGAGTGGCTAAGTAGAGTGTCTGGTAACTTATGTTATGATGTAGGGAGTTTGAAATTTAAATGGGGTGATTCTGAAGTAGAAGTAGCGTTCTATGACCATATTCAGAGAAGTAGTGTTGTAGGTGTGACTTGTACTTTAAATGAGATATCGCCAGTCGTAGAGCGGGTTTCTCCATGTTTTGTGGGCAGTGTGATTACGAACGGTAGTCTATAGGACTCGTTACGTGATGCTGCATTTCAGGGAAATATAGAGGAAGAACAGTGTGTTCGGCTCTATGATGTGTTATTGTGTAATAGAAGAGTTTTTGAGGATCGCATTGGTATGGCCAATTGCTATACACATTCATTGAACGTTATTGATAGGTCAGTATTTACAGGACATAGATATCCTGTACCTTTCGCTTATCAGAGTGCAGTTGAGGCACAAATTAACCAGATGCTTGATGATGGGATTATTGAGCACTCTAACAGTCCATATTTTAATTCTTTGATCACGGTACCCAAGGCCGATGGCACAGTTCGTATTTGTTTAGACGCTCGTTTGGTTAACAGTAGAATTAGTTCAGATCAGCTGAAATCCATGTCAATAGAGGAATTAATACAAACATCTGAGGGGAAGAAGTATTTCACTTGTGTAGATTTGAGTTCCAGTTTTTGGCAAGTGCCACTTATGTACGAAGATAGACCATTTACAGCTTTTAGTCATAAATATAACCTTTATCAATTTTGTAGAACACCTTATGGGTTAAAGACTAGTTCAGCAGCTTTAATTAGGGCTTTAAACATCGCATTAGGGGATGACACAGGAGAGTTTGTAACCATTTACATTGATGATATGGTAATTAGTTCACGCAGTTTTGAGGAGCATCTACGTCATTTAGATATAGTTTTTCAGAAGTTAGATCAGGCAGGGTTCACTTTGAAGCTATCTAAGTCGTCATTCTGTCAGTCAGAAGTGACATTTTTAGGTCATAGAGTGTCGAGTAGAGGTGTAACACCAGAAGAAAGTAGGGTTAATAAGATACTTAACGCAGAGGTGCCACAAAATGTTAAACAGTTAAAAACATACATGGGAATTTGCAACTTTTTCAGGAGGTTCGTTCTTAAATACTCAGGGTTGGTAGAACCATTCAGGGAATTGCTTAAAAGTGGGACTCGGTGGAGATGGGAGTCCAAGCATGATCAGGCTTTTAGAGCGCTGAAGGAAGGTTTTGAGAAAGCTGTAGTGCTGAAATATCCTTTGAAAGGTAAGGAATATGTGGTTATGACAGATGCTTCGCACATAGGCATTGCTCGAGTATTGTGTCAGAAAGATAATGAGGGTAATCTGTGCATTGTATCTTTAGCCTCGCGAGGACTAACAGCAGCAGAGAAAAGATACACGATTACTGAGTTAGATCTTTTAGGTATTGTTTTCAGTTTGGGGAAATTTAGAATGTATTTAGTAGGGGGGAATTTGAGATCCATACAGATCACCATGCATTACTGTATATGAGGACTTGTAAACTCAGTTCTAACAGAGTTAGTAGTGGATTCTTGCTCTGCAGGAATACGAATTCACAGTAAAATATACTGAAGGTAAAGATAACATTCTTGCAGACATGCTATCAAGGGACACTAATTTATGTAGGGATTATCCTGTGGTTAAAGCAGAGGACGGAATTGTATTATGTGCATGTGTGGACAGTAGCAACAGGGCATCGTTACAGACACTGAGAAATATGCTAGTGGAGCAACGTGATGACATTAAGTATGTGTCATAAAGTGAGTGTGTTTAGCTGGCGAGCCAGCATATCAAATGAGAAAGTGTGGTATTTGGTGCGTGGGAGATCTGGTCTTCCAGGCAGGCGTATCAGAAGTCAAAAAGGGGGGTAGTATGTAAGTAATTGAGAGTTTTTAAGGTACAGGGAAATATGACGGGATTGTCGGATGCTCTTGAGCACTAAAATGTCTCGATACACCAAGGCCAGAATTTGGTAGCGCTGGTGAATTCCCATTTGTTTCCTAGAGATGGGAGAGCGCTTGTACAAGGTATTTTTGCTTAAGGCGTCCATGAGACAAAAGATGGGCCACCAGAAGGCGAGACAGTCCTTCATGAAACTCATACATAACAGCACACGTGATTTCTGTTTACGGCCTCGCCATGTAAGAGCTGTAGGTGTGTAATTTAAGGTAATTAGTACAAAGGTATTATTTGAGTGAGGAGAACTGGTCTGGGTTGTGAACTAGTATTAAGTATACGGGAACTTAGTAAGACAGGGCGATTACGGCACAGAAATATTTGGTGTTATATGTAACACGCACTTACTGTTTTTTTTTTCAGAAATCAATATTAATTTTATTTAATACACAGAGAGATTAAGTATTATGGTCACGATGCGCAGCCACAATAGTGTGATCGTGTGCTCGTGTGATCAGTGAGATTAAGTTACACCAGAAGAAAGTGACCTCCAGTGATATTAGGAAGTTCTGTGGTGATATATATATCAGAACACCTTTGATGCGTGTGATGTGACATCATATATACACAGTGTCACACATTATTTATGTATATCTTTCCCAACATAGAGATATTTGAGAGGCGGAAATATCCGTGGAACATTAATCAAAATGACAAACATTGGACTGATTGCATAGGGCAATCCAATATAACAACAGACATTGACGCAAAGTGCGTAAAGAAAATTATGAGTGTATATATATATGTAATTTAGGGTGATTTAATTTGTGTAATATGTATTTTGGATGGGGATTTTATTAACGTGTCTGGGATAATCGCTTGATGTACCGTCGCACGGTAAATCATCCGATGATCCGAGGCGAATATGTAACGTGTTTTTCGAGGGTATTTTACGCCACTGACATAAGTCAGTAGGAAGCCATTCAATGTTTATCTACGCGGCAACTTGTTAAGCCAAGATATGTTTCATGTAACTTATTATTATTATTAAGGTATTTTTTGGAGCTTTTTTTATAAGATTATAAGTATACAGATAGGTTTTCGATGTTATAGAAAACACTATCAAGCGAATTATTACGAACAACATTATCGCGGAAAATTATATGATTACGGAATTTATCGGATTTTAGTCAGTTAGGGTGTATTGTGAGAGAGATGAGTCATTGGGAATTCAGCTACAGGTATATTCTTGTCGGGTAGCGTGACGAAAGCCGTGGGGCACTTCCAGCTGGCTGTATCAAGAAAAGGCGAAATGGCCTGGGCCGGAAATCGACATCGTCGCGCCGAGTATATTGACCCTTATGTCGGGAGTATCGCGTGGTGAGTCAGCCAATCATAGGAGACCGGGCGAGTAGGAGACGGGTCCGGAGAGGGGGTTCGGCGAGTGCATATTGTTTGCGCGCCGAGAAGAAAGGACGATTATCATTGTAAAACTTGACCGATGTGGTTGCTCGTTTGGTTGGTTCCGGTGTGATCGGACCACAACTTTACAATTCTACAACAATCTCTACAACTGACGAATAAGATGGCGACGTCCAGAAGGCTGTTGGAAGCTCTCTTAAAGAACATCAAGTACGAGGGAAATGCCACGGCAATTTCCAATGGTAAGCGCGAATGACTCAGAACTACATAATCTCTCGCTTCATTGTTTCATATTCAGTATTTCAGTAACTTCTTAGCTTGGGAATAATAGTAAAATCAGTAATTCATCCGACTCCGTTTTCACGTAATTCTCTAGTGGTAAATTCAAATCGTTACGCTCCAATTTAAATTTATTATTATTATTTTTAAAATTGCCACTACTTGTTTTTATATAATAAATTCATTTCTTATACTATGCAATCTTTGCTTCCAGTAGGTAGCATTAGATATAGACCAAATTCCTTCTCCTGATACAATTGTTAGTTGGGTTAATGATCAAATCATACCACGATCTGAGTGTGAAGATTCTTAAAGGTGTTCTGCCAGAGCTAGGTGTTGTTAAATATAAATTTAGATTTCAACATAGCGTTGAGGTCTTGGCGCCCATTAATACAACGTATCTTAGTCAGAGTAAACATTACATTTATCACCTCAAACGTGGGACTTATTGTGGTTTTTTCAAACTCTCCCCAGTGAACCCGTTACAGTGTGAGACTTCCTATCCTCGATGCTTCCTCCCCAATCTATATCCACGAACCCTCTGACCAGTTTCGAGTCAGACACGAAAACTAGTCCAACGTTGGCAGTTCCCTTTAGATAACGAAGGACTCTTTTGGCCGCCCTCCGGTGTTCCATCCCGTAGCAATTATTAAACTGACCTAAGCAGCTGACGGCGAATGAGATGTCTGGACGTGTGGTTGTAGACATGTAGGTAATTGCACCTACAAACTCACGATAAGGAAGTTTTTGTTCCTCTTCACTTGGGTCGTCCTTCTTTATCAGCTTGACCCCAGGATCTTCAGGTGTGACAACTGGTTTGCACTCACTCATACCGAATCGTTCAAGAAGTTGGTACATTTTAACCCAACCATTGCCTTGAATGAACTCAATACCCAAACAATAGCTTGCGAATCCAAGGTCCTTGAGCTCAAACTCGGTTGCCAACTTCCTTCCCAGTTCGGCGATCATTTCTTGATTCCAAGATGCAACCAATATGTCATCAACGTAAACTGCAAATAAAGTCATATGTTCACCAGATTCAATCTTGAAAAGACACGGATCCGAATTAGTTGGAGTGGTTCCGTATTTTGTCAGGGTTTGAACTAGCTTGTTGTACCAACTTCTACCTGCTTGTCGTAGGCCATAGAGAGACTTCCTCAACAAACATACATTGTTTCCCCTCCGGAACTCTTTCAGCATATGGCTTGCTTTATTCTTAATAGCAGTACCATTTTCTGTCTCCACGATGCCTTGTAAAATCTCTTCAACGTTCTTCGTCGGTTTCATCAAGATCTCTTCCTGCAGGTTACAATTGAGGTATGCTGTGGCAATGTTGAATTGTCGGATTTTCATTCCATACTTTGCTGCTACAGATGCCATAAGCCGAATAGAACTAATGCGTGCGACTGGTGCAAAGGTTTCCGAGTATTAGACTCCAAATTCTTAAGTGAAACCCAGAGCAACGAGTCGGGCCTTCCCCTTTTCGAGTGTGCCATCTGCAACACTATGCGTGATCTGATTACCTTACCATCACTGGAACGGTTCACCATTACCCAGGTGTCATTTTTGATGTGTAACATCTTTCCGCTCGGTTGCTGGATAGTTTTGTGGGAGTGATTTTGAAAATTGGGGACGGAAGTGGATCGGAACTATCGAGCTGGCAGTGGTGAATCGAACGGAAGTATGCACTGCCCGCTCGATCAATCGAACGGAAGTGTACTAGCTGGCAGTGGTGGAAAACGGAAGTATGCACTGCCCGCTCGATCGATCGAACGGAAGTGTACCAGCTGGCAGTGGTGGAAAACGGAAGTATGCACTGCCCACTCGATCGATCGATCCAGCGGGCAGTGGTAAGACCCAGCTGGCAGTGATACGAGAAACAATGAGCGCGCGGTGTCGGAAAGTGATACCATGACGTACTCTCGGCCATGTGGAATGTATATGACATACTGAACGGAAAACGCTCATGCGAACTCTGGTGTCAAGTGATTGAAACAAACGATATTGTACATGTTCGAAGTCTTCGTATCAGTATTTAAATGGTAAAATGCCTTAATGTCAAACATTGTAAGTAGTCAGCATTGCCGGTATTGTGTTTCTGCACAATGGCTATTCAAACGGTAATGCAGTCATCAATATAATATAATCGTTGTGGTTACACGAGAATTGAGCAAGCCTTCATGAACTATTACTGAATACATTCTCTTTACTCACAAGAGGGCCTATTCATAAGGCATTTTAAACTCAATTTCACGCAGGAACATTATCGAAACAAGCAAAATATAAATGAAACTTAATTCCGTAATGCAGTATTATTGGAACGTGGAAATAAGTCACCATCTTGTGCACAAACTTTGCGAAGTCGAAATAGCCGTGGGGTTAGTGCTTATGACTGTGAATCTAGAGTTCTTGGGTTCGTATCCCGGACGGAATAGATATTCTTGCTACCCGATTATCAATTTAAACGATATTTATCATATCAATATGACTCATTTTAACAGAATCCACGTGTTGGTCTGTGAATCAAGAGGACCTGTTTATAAGGAATTTAAGGTTATGAGCGGTGTCGCGTTTATTAATCTAGTTGATCCATATCGTATTTTTTATTTCGGCTAGTGCTAGTGGAAGCTACAAATCATCTCATAAAATGAGTTCCGTATTATAAACTACAATATCTGTAAAACACTCCCTTTTACAATAGATTAATATTTGTGCCAATAATAGTAAAAAATACCGGTGTATCAACAATTTCACGTGAGGTTTCTTCTATGTTAGATGTTACACATCATATGCGACTACTGTAAGGCTCGTATTTTTTTTATAATAGACTTCACCTCGGCGATAATTGCATCATTCCATTCATTGGTGTTAGGACCGGTCATTTGCGGTCTTCAAAGGGATCTACGTGATTCTAGCCTCATCTGTTCTAACAGGATGGAATCGTTTCCTCGGTCTTCCCATTCTTCCAGTTCTGATCAACATTGGTCGACCCCAACCTCTGGTTGTGATTGAAGGGCTGCTGAGAATTCCAGCATCGTCCTTTTTCTGATTGATTCCAGGTTTCTCAAAATTCAAGAAAGGTCCCTCCTCATGCATAGAATCTTCAAAGCCCAATAAAGGCCCCTCCTCATCTGAAGGAGGTACTTCAAAGCCCATAAATAGGTTCCACTTCATCCCAGGAGGTGTCGTATTCTCGCAGTTCCCTCTGCTCCCTCTCTTCCTCAATTACAAGAGGTAATTCAACTTCCTTCATCAGACGAGAGCCTCGTAAATTCCTTGAATCTTATATTCTCCATTTCGTGCCTTGCCTGATCTCTCAGATTGTTTTCCATCATGCCCTTGGATTCGTTGCCATCCTCAAGAAATCTCACATCACGACTGATGAAAGCCTTATTTTTCTCAGGTGACCAAACACGGAAACCCTTCAATTCTTCTGAGTAACCAAAAAATATGCCCTCTACACCTCGTTGATCAAATTTGTCTTTGCCAGGTTCCCGATCCAGAAAGTAGATTATACCTGGCTGCTGAACACTATCAGATGTGACACATCTGGCACATTTCCTGTCCATAAATCGAATGGTATCCTTCCCCCCAAGCTTTTCGAAGGCAAGTGATTTCGTATGTAATTATCAGTATTTACTGCGTCTGCCCAGAATGACTGAGGTAGGTTTACCACAATGAGAAGACATCTAGCGGCATCCAGAAGAGTGCGGTTCATCCTCACTGCTTTCCCATTTTGTTCGGGGTTGTTTGGAACTGTTAACCTCCGACTTATTCCCCGTTCCTTGAAATACTCGAATTCATTGATTGTGTATTCTCCATCATTGTCGGATTGTAGCAACTGGACACATTTCCCTTTCTGCTTCTCAACGAGAGAGTTGTATTCCACTGTTGCCTTGTAGACATCCGCTATTGAGTTCAGGAATCGTACCTCACACCATCTTGAGTGATCGTCAATAAACTCAACATAGTATTTTGCACCTTCCACGGAGTTAACCCTCATTGGACCACACACGTCCGTATGTACTAGATCCAATAATTCTGTTTTCCGCTCTGACTTCTGTGAAAATTGAGCCCTACACCTCTTCCCCTTTATGCATACGTTGCAGTTCAGTTTTACATGAGGACCCACAGGTTGCACTCCTGTAACATTCTGCATTCGCACTGCTTGCAAAATGTCAATTAAATTTGCATGTCTCAGGCACCGATGTTGCAACTAGGTTTGGTCGATACTACACAGGCTCTCTCTTCGATCTCCTGTATACAGTATAGTATAAATCGCCGTTTTCTTTCAACACGAGGGCACCCGTTTTCTTAAAAATAACATCTAGACCGCGATCAGTTATTTTTCCCATGGTGAGTAAATTTTTCCTCAAGTCAGGAACATGAGAGGGAAATATTTTTCTTGTCTCCCAAGACGACTATCTTAAAAATCACGCTTCCCTCATCCCCGATCTCCGTTGTCGAATATGTGGCTAAGTTTAACGTCCCACGTCTTGACCCGTCAATTTCACAGAAGTTCCGGACGTCGCCGCACAAATGTGTGGTAGCGCCACTATCGAGGCACCATTTTCGCTTTGACTCAATCGAACGAGATGTCGATGCCACGGACATTTTTAAAAATACGTCTTTGCAGACTGATTTGCATTATTTGCACTGCGATTTCTTGTGTCACCGTTTGTCGCATCTGTTACACGGAAATTCCGTCCCGATTCGTTGTACCTCTGCGTTCACTTCAGGTTCATATTTCTTCTCGTTAGGTCCGTAATTTCTTTGCATATACATGGCCCCTGATGTCTCGCTACGTGCGCCCTCCCTACGTTCGTCATTCTCTTCGATAATTTTTGCGCGAAGTGCCTCAGGAATTGGCATTGAATCACGGGATTCTATTGCACATCTGAATGTCTCGAACCTGGAGGGCAAACTATACAATACCATGATCGTTAATAGTTCCTCATTTATTGTGATATCCATGTCTCCTAGCTTGTCCACCGTGTCGAAAAAATCACTCAAATGGTCATGCAAGTCACCATTTTCTGCCATTCTGTGCAAGGTTAACCTCTTCAGAAGTGTCGCTTTCCTCGCCGGGTCTTTTAACTGGTAAGTTCCCTTCAATTTGTTCCACGTTTCATGTGCACTATCACAGTTTTTCACTAGTTTCAATTAACTTGGTGATACAGATAGAATGATAAGCGATCGAGATTTCCTATCGTTTTTCTGCCACAAACTAACCTCCGCGGCGTTGCCTTGGTCCGCAGCCGATTTTGGTTTCACTGATGTTCCATCGACGTATTCCCTCAGATCGTTCGTAATCAATATAGCTTGCATTTGCAGGCTCCAGGTATCGAAATTGTTCCTGCTTATGGAGCTCAATTCCCGATGTATTTGCCGCATTCATCTTTGATTTGTCAATCTACTTGAACATGCTTACTACGATCTAAGTATACAGTATAATAATTACTGTTAGGCCTATTATTATTTATATCCGTGTACCTGGGCCCATGCCCTGTTAAGGTTAGCGCAGCACACCACACGATGAAACATGGCACGGTTACTAATTGTCTTACAATAATGATGGAAGTCAAAGATTACTTAAACAAAGACATGCATCTCGAGTGAAATGCGCACATAGCAGATGGCAGTAGTGTTAATGAACTGATACTCGTAGAACAACAACATTATTCCTAACATCTATGTGGCATAATAGTTATTACAGCCCGATGCGCTTTCTTCTGGGTAGTTAATGGGAGATGAACAGCATGACGGTGATAAAATGCTTGGGAAAGTTGTCTGAAGAAATTGACCATGGCCTATTAGGAGGTATAATCCCAGCATTATTTGCATTGAATTGAAAATGGAAAACCATGAAAGATTATTCCAAGGATGACTTAAAATAGGGATGGAACCCACAACTCTCCTGAGTCTGGCTTTGGGTGTAGGCCTAAATCCAGTGGCGTAGCCAGGGGAGGGGGTAATGGGGGTTAGAACCCTCCTCCCCCACCACTCCCCCTCCCCCTCCCCCATTGGAAAATCGGCAGGTTGTGATTTGTGTCTGTTTCACCACTACGCCGGCTACTTGGTGATGAACTGTTGTCGCCTTTCAACCCGGGTGCCCATTTTGGGCTACACACGTATTAATGACAACGTAACCACAGTCTACCTACAGATCGCGAAGCTTGGGTCATATTTTTCTACCGCGCGACTATAGGCCTAATTCTCTCACGCAGCCAGCAACCATCTGCAGACTGCGCTGTGTTGGTGCACGTTATTGTTGCTGGATTTACTGCAACATCACCTATCTAGGCGGTGTTGATTTACTGTATGTGAACCATTGTGTATCCGTTATATCTTTAATTTAACATGTGTTTTACAAGAGGAGATGTGCAGTTCAATAAACAGATCAAATGTTAGAAGCCATTGTTATTTCAGTGTTGCTAGGTAACCTATATGATCGCTTTTCAGTCGGTCAACACGAGTGTACGGTACCCAATTAGATTGGGCGGGAAGTGACAATTCATCTCCTAGTGCCTGAAATAAAAATACATGAATTGTTTATACACTTAATAAAACACTTCTCAAATAAATGGCGGGGGGTTGTATGAGAAGAGTTTTATAAAGTGTATAAATTATTATTGTATTATGAATTACATAATTACACAGGGAATTTAATTGTTACTCCTCGCCCAATCTAATTGGGTGTATTCATGTGGACTGACTGAGAAGTCATTCTATTAATGTAGACTGTTCAAATAACAAGACGACATCCGAGTTTCCAAAGGACCCTCAAAGGTAAGATTTGAGCTATGGATTTTAGGCTGGTATTATAAAGCTTTTCAAGGGGAGCGTGATGAGGCAGTGGCTTAGCTGCTCGTCAATCACCCGGACGGCCGGAGTTCCAACCCGGTGACAGCGGGGTGGAATTTTCACCTGAAAAATTACGCAGCGTCAGGAAGGGTAACCGGCCTCAAATCCCTGGCCAAAACCAAAATGAGCCTGGTTTGCTCCGACGACCCCAATTAATTGGGATAGGCAGTAGAAAGTATTATAACGCTTTTCAATCAAACAACAGAACTAGGTCCTTAACTGGTTATAAATCAATAATAATGTTATTGGTTTTAGGTCCCTTTTAACTACTGTGGATTTTAGAGACGCTGGGGTGCCGGAATTTTGCCCTGAGGGGGATCTTTAACGTGCCAGTAAATCTACAGAAACGGCTCCCTCGCATTTACGCACCCTTAAATGCCAGCTGACTGCGCCAGGATTAGATCCTGCAACCTTGGACACAGCAAGCGAGAACGTTACCGCTGAGCCACGCAGCCAGTCGGTTATAAATCGGATGCATGTCTCGGTAGGATATCTATGCATGGCTTCGGGGGCGTAGTCGGTAGCATGCTTAACTGCTATGCCATGATCGCAGGTTCAAACCCAGTCGAAGTCATTGGGCCCATGTCATAGATTTATGGCATGAAAAAGAACCTACAACTACAATTGGTAGTGTGTAGCCAAAATTTGTAGGCTATTGGGTTAGAAACGCTCTATCAACTTGTCAGTGACAGCGGCGTCTGGTAGCTTAAGTTCGACCTACTTGACATTGGAATTGGGAAACCTACGGGCGTTCATTTAAACGCCCTGCTATCGCCATTGGCTGCAATTCAAATATAAATATCTATGCATTTTGAAAATTACGACATAAGTAAACGTAAATGATATCATCTCAAACACGTGCCGATATTTTAATTTTCAGCTGTAGAAAATGGCTTTTTAATAGTCAGAGAGCTGATTAAATGAATAAAGATGTAGACTATTTTGTACAATAATATAAACTTATTGTCGAATCATTTTGAAGCAAGCCAATTCATGTCGTCAGGATAATGCTCATAAACTTAGATGTAGTACACTGTTTGCTAATTCTCTTATGAAATACCTGGTTTCCCACATGACTGCTGTGAAGGTACACAATTGTGATTGCTGAAATTATTTGAAAAATTGGCATTGTATTATATTGTCAAATTCAGGAATGAAAGGTTTCAAATCCACAGAAAACATAGGAAGTACCTACAATTGAGCCATTTAAGACGTTGGATCTTTTTATACTCTTCGTTTCACAAATCACACTGGTATTTTTACTAATTAACTATAATGTTACTCAATTTTAGGGAATACCTAGCTATTGATATGGTTAAGAATTTGATATTTTAACATCCCGCCCCCGGCTTCGCCCGGTATCTTAAAGGGTTTACCCAGCGTAAGCTTAAAAGGCGCACGGACGGCAGGTCGCAGACGCAATTAAAAAGCCGAGGTGAACAGTGAAACTCCAAACACATATAGTCTACTCATCTCTGAAGTCTTAACTGGACACGGCTTGACAGTTGATGCTGACCGAAGCTTGGCTGATAGGTTCGCTAGCTCGTAAACTCGCTCCGAAGCTGGTAATTTTAATTTACACTGAATGGAGATTGCTGGAAGACATGAAAACGAAAAAACACTTAGAGTGGGCGATGCATTAAAGATGTAGATGCTGCCACGGAATTTTTGTAGAACTTTTCATGCTGACCAATTCTTACTCAGCCTATATAGATATTATTAATGGTTTACACAGCGTAAGTTTAAAAGGCGCACGGACGGCAGGATTTTCTTCGACTCGATTCACTGAAATCGTTACTGCTCGGCTTCCTTTGGTCATAAATGAATGTTTTCCTACAGAAACCTCCCTCGAGAAATCCTTTACTGAATTGTGAAAACCGCATCAAAATCCATTCTGTGGATTTCTAGATTACCCGGTACATCCAAGAATCGGTGACTTGGTTTTATACTCTGTATAGATGCCCGCGACTATCATTGAAACAAATACATGAATTTATACTATTCATTCTACGTAAGACTCATTAAATACGTCATACAACTGTACCTAAGGATACTTTTAGAGGACTGAACTAAAAAAACAGAGCATATATTTTATGTTCCTATGAATTAAAAGTGTACAGTATATCAACATTGTGGCTTTCCTATTCTGTAGTAATTAGTGATTTAACATGACTTATGTATACAATGAAAATGATAACTCAGGTGAGTTCAAATTCATAAAACTCCTGCAAAAGTGAAATCGTCTGTTCTGCGAATAACGTGCTCAAAGCAGTTGCCAGCTTGCTGGCCACCGCGAGCGCTAGTATCGCTTCACCTACCAAGAGAATGCAATTTCGTAGCACAGCGAGCTTGGCGGCTGTGTATTTTAGACTGTGGCGATAAAACTTCGTCCTCCCAGGGTTAGCAAATCTAGCTTTTCCCCCGCGAAATATAGCTTATTTCAAACTGTGGTTAGCGCCAGATAATTTTGAATCCCACATAGCGGGGCAATATTAGCTTTTTTTTTCTTTTCTTTGCGGGAGAGAAGATATATGTAAATTAATCTAGTTTTTTTAATTAAAAATGCCGTGTTTTAATAAGGGCTTAGAAATTTATATGGGTACATTAACACTATTTGTGGGATCGTTATTAACTTCTTGAGCATGAGATAACCCGTCAGTCGAGTTGCTTCATATTACGTAAATATAAGTCCAGCAATTCTCCGAATTACGGTGATCTCCCAGTTAAGAATGAGTGAAATTTGTCGCATGTGTAGTGTAAGCAACTAAGCTTTTTTCCGGCTGCATGTAGCATTTGTAAGGTAAGAAGGACCATGGTAGGTGGCAAAAATCTTCGAACATTATTTTAGGCATTCAGGGCTAATTGCAATAAAAAACTGAATAAACATAAAAAGGAGTATTGAATAACTCATAAATCAACATGATACATCGTGAAAGGACATGCCCACTTTTGCTGAGACTTCCCTAAATGTTTTCTCATGTTGAGAGATGTTGGTAGCACAGATAGATTTGAGTTTATTTTGTTCCTGTCAGGGGAACAGGAATGGTCTAGATTTACCATTGAAGTGAGACATTTTAGTCAAAAATTAATTTAATTTTTTAAATTTTTTAATGAACTGATTTTATTTGACCTTTGTGCATATTTATTACTCGAAAACTTCGGGATCAAAATACATGAAACTTTTCTTGTGTAATAATATTTCATTGAGAAATGGAAATACTTGTAAAGTTGTTGTTAATTCATTTGAGGGGCTTGAGACATGTTGGTCAACAACCCCGTATAGTTCGGTGTGTGTTGAAGCTGTCTGGCAACGTGTATTGCTTATTTAATCGTATCAGAAAACATATAACAATGTGATATTTACAAATATATACCAATACACCAATAATTGGTACTAAAAGTACATTTCTTTTGGTTAAACCTCCAAAAATGAAATTTATATGTACGGTGACCAGTATCTTGCCAATTTACATGCTACTTTGGTGGCATCTAATAGATTCTGAGGAAAGCATGTCGTCGGGCATAACTTGCAGCTGAGCTATGGTTTGCTCTTCACCGCATTCGCATAGTGTGGGGTCGCATGCAAAACCCCTGTCTGTCTGCGACATACGTGCCCCAGATGAAACATCAGGGGATAAATGAAAATGTCGAATTAACTCTAGTGGACTGTATTTACAAAAATGTACATGTTACAAAAGACACAACACTTGATATGCGAAGGAGCTGCTGCTCCGAAACACAAACACATTCAGCCATGATGGCAACTTCACTCTCTGTCCAGGTCACTGCTGCCAACCTAAACATAATAAATGTATCTGTTACCAACTGTGGAAATAAAACACTATATAATTCTCCCTGAGAGCAAACATACTCCCCACCTTGAAATACATGGATTTCAATAATCTGAAATAGAAACACTGAAATGTTCCAATGACAAGGACATAAAACACTAAAATATTCACTAAGTTAAAACACTGACATATTATCAGTCAAAATTATGTGTCTGCTCAATTGGTAGCGGAGCTACCTTGGAAACTGGTCGTTTAAAAATACCACTGTTGCACTTCACTGAAACCACTCTTACCACATTGTCTTTACCACCATGCACTTCTGTGATAACACCAAGGGACCACTGGAGTGGGGGAACATTGTCTTCCCGTATCAGCACCACAGTACCTGGTGATACGTTGCTGGAGGAGGTCGTCCATTTGCTGCGCTGTTGCAGATGGGTGAGGTAATCTAATGACCATCTCTTCCAAAAGGATTGGAGTCTTTGTTGCAGAACCTTATATCTAGTTAACAAAGGCCGTTTACATAATGTTAAATCGGGTTCGGGAAGAGTCGTGAGGGGTTCGCCTATAAGGAAGTGACCTGGTGTCAAGGTAGATGCATCTGAAGGATCATTTGACAGGGTTAGAAGGGGACGTGAGTTTAAGCAAGCCTCAATTTGCGCAGTTAATGTAGCCAATTCTTCATATGTGAAATGAAGTGTTCCGAGAACTCTTCTTAGATGATGTTTGAGGGATTTTACTCCGGCCTCCCAAAGCCCTCCAAAATTAGGGGCATGAGGAGGTATGAAATGCCACTTAACTCCACAACTACTGGCGAAGTTACTGATCTCCTCTCTAGTCCGTTCCTGAGTGAACAATTTCTTGAGCTCCTTGAGCTCTCTACTAGCACCTTGGAAATTTGTACCATTGTCGGAGTACATGTTGCTGCATAATCCTCTTCTTGCGATGAATCTCCTGAGTGCTGCGAGGAAAGCTTGAGTGGTTAGGTCGGAAACTATTTCTAAATGAATGGCCTTGGTGCACATACATATGAAAATGCATATGTAACCCTTGACAATGGTCTTGCTACGTGGATTGCCGATCTTCAAGTAGAAAGGGCCTGTGAAGTCTGTGCCGGTGTTGCGGAATGGTCTTGCTTGAGACACACGAACTGAGGGCAACTGTCCCATTACTTGCTGTGTAGTTTTGGCTTTGAACCTGAAGCATTTTGTACAAGTGTTAATAACTCTTCGAACCACCGACTTTCCATTGATGATCCAGTAGCACTGTCTGATGGATGCTAAAGTCAACTGGTTTCCTGAATGTAGGAGTCTTTCATGTTCCCTCTTGATTATTAAATCAGTAAACTGATGTTTAGCGGGCAAAATCATCTGATGTTTGAAATCGTAGTCTTGATTGGAGTTCTCTAGTCTTCCTCCAACTCTCAAGATTTGATCCTTGTCTAAAAATGGTACTAAACTTTGAAGTTTGCTACGTCTTGACACTGCATTGTGTTTCAAAAGATCAGCTATTTCGTCGCGGAATGCTATTGACTGGACTAGTCTAACACATGTCATGTTAGTTTGCTGCAACTCTTCTATTGTTAATGGACCATGTTTCCGTTCTGAAGGTTTGTGTTTAGTGTTGTGCACGAATCTTAAACAGTATGCTAACACTCTTTGTAGCTTGAGATGGGAAGAAAATCTTGTGAGCACGTCTGCAGGATTAGAGTGGACTGAACAACTAAGCACTATCTTGCGTTGCTCAGGAATCTCTGATTCAGGTTGTTCACTGGAAGTGGGCCAGTTCCGTTCCGAACACTGTAGCCATTCAGGGCCATGCCACCAAAGATGATTATTTAAAAGGTTTGTAGGAACAGTTCCTCGAGAAATTAGATCTGCAGGATTGTCCGCTGATGCTACGTGCTTCCAATCCTTGACTGAAGTATTGCCTTGCACTTCAGCCACACGGTGCGCAACAAAAGTTTTCCATTTTGACGGTTCACCTGCTAACCATGCGAGAACAATCTTTGAGTCTGTCCACAGATGAATACTATGGAATTCAATATTGAGAACATGACACATCTTTTTAACCACTTGTGACAATAGTACAGCTGCACACAACTCTAGTCTGGGTAGCGTGATCTGTTTCAGTGGAGCCACTCTGGACTTGGAGCACAGGAAATGTGTTATTACGTGACCTTGATCTGTTGACGAGCGTAGGAATAAACATGCACCGTAGCCCTTCAAGGATGCATCAGCGAAGCCATGCAACTGCACCTGAGTACAATTTTCTTGAAGCACAAATCTGTTAATATATATATTGTCAATCAAGGGTATTTGAGAATGCAGAGTACGCCATCTTGTAAGAAGTTCCGTTGGAAGTTCATCATCCCATCCTATCTTCTCTTGCCATAGTTGCTGCAGAAACATCTTGAATGTGATGACAATAGGACTGATTAGCCCAATAGGGTCATAAATTGACGACACAATCGATAACACCTTGCGTTTGGTAACTGGAGATCCACTTCCTTGTTCTTTCTGCACACCACTGGATATCTGTAGTTTGTCTGTCGCTGGATGCCAAAGTAGACCTAAGGTCTTTATATTTTCTCCAGAATCAATCTGAAGGGGAAGTTGCGTCTCTCTGCAGTCCTTTGGAACCGCCTCTAACAATGCTGGATGGTTAGAGCACCACTTGCGGAGCTTGAAGCCTCCCTTGGATAACAATTGGATCAGTTCACGTTGTAGGAGTAATGCATTGTCAACCTTACTTGATCCTGAAATGCAGTCGTCTACATAAAAATCACGAAGAAGGACAGATGCTGCCTGCGGATACTGTTGTCCCTCATCATATGCCAATTGCCTTAAACATCTTATTGCTAGAAATGGAGCTGATGATGTGCCATATGTGACCGTCTGAAGTTGGTACTGCTTGATAGGCTCATTAGGAGAAGCTCTCCAAAGGATGCGTTGAAGGCTGCTGTCTCTGGAATCAACCTTAACTTGTCTGTACATCTTCTCGATGTCAGCTGTAAAGCCTATGGCGTGAGTTCTAAATCTAGCGACAATCGAACATAAATCTTGTTGAATAGAAGGACCCGTCATTAAAATATCATTAAGTGACTTTCCTGACCTCGATTTACAAGAAGCGTCGAAGACAACTCTAGTTTTTGTAGTAGTGCTGGATTTCTTGAATACCGGATGGTGCGGCATGTAGTATGCTACCGATGTTGCCATACTAGAATTAACAATATCCATATGACCTAGTTCCTGGTATTCAGTGAGAAACTGGTCATAATCTACCTTCAGTTGCGTATCATTGTTAAGCCTACGCTCAAGGTATTGAAATCTGCTAGTAGCTGTTTGTAAAGAATTGCCTAATATACTTGGATCCTGCTTAAATGGTAGTCTGACTATGTATTTCCCAGATGCATCTCGTGTCACATGATCAGAAAAATGCTGTTCACATTCAATCTCTTCTTGCGACTTGACTGGCTCGTGAAGTTCTTCGATCTCCCAAAATCGTTGTACTTGGTTATGAAGGTGAACATCATTACGAAGGAAAAACGTTCCTGCTGCACTGTTTCTATTTCTCGAGGTGGATTCATATGAACCTGACACAATCCATCCAAAATCTGTGTTTTGTAGGACTGGAAACTTCCCTGGTCTCGTCCTGTGTCCCCTCTGTAGAATTCTAAAGAATACATCAGCACCGAGAAGCATGTCTATCTTGGCTGGGGCATAAAACATTGGATCTGCTAACTGAATATCATCAGGGAGCTCCCACTCTTCATAGGGTACCTGCTGACTAGGCATGTCGCTAGTAATTTTGGATAGGACCAGACATTCAACATTGTGACGTGTGTTGCTTATGGAAGATTGCACTTCAATGCTCACACTATACTTGGCTTCAGACATGGACTGAGAAATACCTTCGATGGGTGTGAGATTCTTGGCCTTTCTTAAGCCTAAATTTTGAACCAAACTCTCGGTTACAAAATTGCTTTGACTGCCACTGTCCAATAAGCAACGAGCTAAGTGTAGCCTACCAGCACTATCCTTTACCTTTACTACTGCTGTAGAAAGTAGAACTTGAGTTTGTGGTTTGAGTTTCATGGTGCAATAACTGGAGGAGTTACCACGAACTTGAGCATTGTGAGCCTGGTTGGACTCGGGGTTTGAGCATCTGCTGATAGCTCCTTGCTGAGACTGTTTAGACGAGTTGGCATTGAATTGCTGATTCCCAGAATCAAAATGCAACAGTGAGTTGTGACGACCGTTGCAAGTTTTGCATGTTGACTTCGAAGGACAAGAACTTATAGCGTGTGATTATGCAAACAGTTGTAGCAAAGCTTATGCTGCTTAACTAGGTTGTATCTACGATTAACATCATAACCTAAAAATTTATCACATCTGAAGATTGGATGTTGCCCCTTACAGGCTTCACAATTATTGTTAATTGCAATGTATGAACTACTTGTAAATGGTTGTTTCTCATGCTTGAAACCATGCTTAGAAGTTTTATCTTGAGACAATCTGCTGATCTTATCACTGTGACCCTTAGTAGGTGAAAAATCAATTAATTCAAGGGTTTGAGCCCGCCTTTCAAGATATTCTAACAACTCCGTAAGTGTAGATAGTTCCTTGGATTTGTTGCTCATTTCCCATTGCTTACGTGTGGCTTCAGGTAACTTGTCAAGTATGATTTGACCTATTATGATTTCATGTAGGGGAATATTCAAATGCAAAGACTCAACAGCCTTTAAATTGGACTGAACTTGATTCAAAAGTGTGCGTAGACTAGAAGATGACTCCCTTTGGACGATATCTGGCGATAACAGTAATTTGATATGTGCATTTACTATTACCTTTGAATTGCGGTATCGCTTGCAGACCGTTTCCCAAGCTAGCTCAAAGTTATCTGCAGTAAGAGGAATGTTTTGAATGAGTTGATGAGCATTGCCACGCAGTGCTGACATTAAGTAATGGAACCTTTCAACATTACCCAAAGACTGATTCTTCAGTATTAATGAATCAAACAGGTCATGGAAATGCATGAATTGTGTAACATCACCTGAAAATTCTGGTAACCGTATCTTGGGCAAACTGTACGAACCTGTATTACTACTTGTAGATTCTCTACCGTTGCTAGAGACAGATGAGGCATGTGTGCAATGGGTATTTAGTAACTGTTGTAGCTTAGCCCTAAGTTCATCATAATCATCTTCGAATTCACACCGGACCTGTTCATGAGGATTTTTGTCATCCAAATCCTCCAATTTGCTTTGAATTTCATTAAATTCTGGTAATAGAGCTAATAAACGTTCATTCTTCACATTTAATACTTCAGCAGGAGTCTCATTATTAAATTCATTAATTTGGGTATGGAGTCTCGTGAGGGATGCTCGGAGAACACCTCTGCGCTTGGTCAGTGACTTTATCTCACGTTCAGTAGACATGCTTAAAATGGTTCATGCACAGGAAGGATTGCTTGGTATGGGAAGGAATTGCTATGAAATGCCTTTGTTAACTTATCTGGTGTAGAGGTTCTTTCAGTCTGCGTCGTCACCAAACGGTTGGATATCGAAGTCAGGACGTCTGAATGGAACTGCGTCTGTCAGGAATCGAAGGCTGCACCGCTGAATGGAACTGCGTCCGTCAGGAATCGAAGGCTGCACCGCTGAATGGAACTGCGTCCGTCAGTAATCGAAGGCTGCACTGCTGAATGGAACTGCGTCCGTCAGGAATCGAAGGCTGCACCGCTGAATGGAACTGCGTCCGTCAGTAATCGAAGGCTGCACTGCTGAATGGAACTGCGTCCGTCAGGAATCGAAGGCTGCACTGCTGAATGGAACTGTGTCCGTCAGGAATCGAAGGCTGCACTACTGAATGGAACTGTGTCCGTCTGGAATCGAAGGCTGCACTACTGAATGGAACTGTGTCCGTCAGGAATCGAAGGCTGCATTACTGAATGGAACTGCATCCGTCAGGAATCGAAGGCTGCACTACTGAATGGAACTGTGTCCGTCAGGAATCGAAGGCTGCACTGCTAAATGGAACTGTGTCCGTCAGGAATCGAAGGCTGCACTACTGAATGGAACTGCGTCCATTGATGCTTTCAACTGCACACCGAAACTTTCACAATACTGGATATGCTTTTACGAATATACAATTCATCATGATTAATTTTGCAAGTCCCGCTGCATGAATTAACTTATTCAAATATTAACCTTGTATTACAACAGCCGCGTTGTAAAAATGAATCAAACAGGCTGGCGAGCGCTGCCTGCTGGCGCTGCCTGCTGGCACTGCCATCAGCACGTGTATCGAAGCTTACCGATGCTAGCCGAAGCGACACGAAGCCAAAGCACACTGGTGGCTTTGTTTCGCAGCCACAATGCTCACTTTTCAAAATAAGTTAGATCGAACTCACAAACATTGATAAATAAATTGCAATTGCGCCTGCATTGTTCACAATAATGTACTAGTATTGTCTCTACATACGTATTTCGCACTGGTTCACTTAAATACAGCAGTTTTAGCGGTTGTCGAGACCACATGGCGTCAGTTGATATAGCGGGAATCCTGCCCGTGTTGGACCAAAACATATGTCTGTCTGCGACATACGTGCCCCAGATGAAACATCAGGGGATAAATGAAAATGTCGAATTAACTCTAGTGGACTGTATTTACAAAAATGTACATGTTACAAAAGACACAACACTTGATATGCGAAGGAGCTGCTGCTCCGAAACACAAACACATTCAGCCATGATGGCAACTTCACTCTCTGTCCAGGTCACTGCTGCCAACCTAAACATAATAAATGTATCTGTTACCAACTGTGGAAATAAAACACTATATAATTCTCCCTGAGAGCAAACAACCCCACTTGTTCATGTTATTATTGGATCTGAAAACACCGGACCGCAACCTGTTTAGTGTCTTCCATGTCGACCAATTTTCCTCATGACCTGGAGGCAAGCTTTCAGATGGTACCATCCATCATCTAGTGCAGTTCGATCTGGAACGTCATGAATTTATTCTGAATTTTGAAGGTGGTTCAGTTAGGCTTGCTGTAGAACGTGTATTGCTGTGATGATTGTATTAATGTGTGTAAATGTATCTGGGACAGGGGTAGACGCTCCGGGACTTGAAGTAAGGCACTGTCCCGTTAATTTACTGTAGGGAGTGTGGCAAAACCCGGGGAAAACCACACTCAGGATAATCGCTGTCAGCACCGGGATTCGAACCAACGATATCCGTACTTACCGCAGTTGTCCTCGCGACCATGGTGCACGTTTGACGAGCGAGGCTATGCCGCGGGACGAAATGCTTGTAGAATTTGGCTTGAGTAACTATAACCCCCCCAATTGGTCGATCCTGGCTACGCTACTGCCTAAATCATTTAATCAATATGGAAAGGCAACTACGCCAGAAATCTTCACAAAATATTGGTTACATGATATGACAAAGGGAACAAATTTACATATTATAGACCTTCAAAGAAAGAATAATAAATGTAGTTTATCAGAGAAGAAGATTAGGTTACTAGTATAGTTTATCAGAGAAGAAGATCAGGTTACTAGTGTACATAAATGAACATTCATTTATGAGTTATTGTAAACCAATTGGAAATAAGGTAAATATTGCACTAGGCTAGATAATATGATCACACAAATATCATAGATCTGCAAGTTTATAAAGAAATCCAAGAGCACATCATTTTACTAACATAGTTTTCATTACCGGTAACAAATTAGCAATAAAAAGGCATAAATGGCATCGGAAGTTTCACAGTTCACATCAGTTAATCCCTTCATCCTGTGAGTCTACACAATTACTTACCAAATTACCAGTTTCATTCATTTCATTCATTTTATCGCTCACTATCTCCCCTGGTGAGGTTGTCGTCGGGAACGGCATTCAACCACAAAAACATCCACCACAGAAATTAATTGGATTTCATCCCCAACCCCATGGATATGGGGAATAATAAGAGGTAGACATACAACCGAGCCTACACAGTGTGTCACGGTCACTCCAAGGCTTGGCTTTAAACATTATCAATTTTCCTTACTGAATTATTTGTGTTAAATAACTATACAAATATTAATCCAAATATTATGGTGTTTGAAGCCATTTTTCAGTGTTGCCTTAGTTAACAAAAGTTTGATGCTTTTCAGTCGGTCAACACGATTGTACCCAAAGGGGATGGGTTATTCCCCAATCCTGAAAACAAATAACATGAGATTAATAAATACACTTGGATGACCAGTTTCGATCGTCAAGCGATCATCATCAGATCCATTACACTTGGGCTATAAAATCTATGTCTGAAAATATGGGTGAAAATATTTACAATACATAGCCACACTTATCTAGTTGCAGTATTAGTTGAGATAATACAACTCGTCAATATTTGTTAGTTGTGGTCTATGTGATGTTTTGTTGAGATACTGAAAGTAGTGATTGACCTCTGGAATTTGCTTTTTTGTAGTGAATATGTGGTTGTTTAATGGTCAATTCAGATTGTATTGTACAGGCTACTTATTTGGTTGAGTCTTGTGCGCAAGATAATTAGCCTGTTTACAATACACTCTGAATTGACCATTTACAACAACCACATATTCACTCCAAACAAGAAAATTCTGGAGGTCAATCACCACTTCCAGTATCTCAACAAAACATCACATAGACTGCACCTAACAAATATTGATGAGTTGCATTATCTCAACTAATACTGCAACTAAAGAAGTTTATATATTGCAAACATTTTCACCCATATTTTCAGACATAGATTTTGTAGCCTAAGTGTAATGGATCTGTTGATGATCGCTTGATGATCGAAACTGGTCATCCAAGTGTATTTATTTATCTCATGTAATTTGTTTTCAGGATTAGGGAATAACCCATCCCCTTTGGGTACAATCGTGTTGATCGACTGAAAAGCATCAAACTTTTGTTAGTCCAGATATTTATTTTACTTCAATGATAAAATCTAAGAACAGACAGTGACAAACCAGTTAATCAAATTATTAAAAAAAAAAAAAAAAAAAATGCGGTCGAAGCCTTGTGGATGTACTCGTTTATTATAAGGGGGGGGGGGGGGTGTTTAGTTTACAGTAATTTGAGAGGTATAATAATAACATTTAAGTGTTTTAGGAGCAAATATCCAATTCAAAGTATTTTATGAATAAAGCAAAGTGCTTCTCAAGGAGTTCAGTCCGGTCTGTACCCCGGCAGCGACCGGTTCGCTGCGCTCTGCTTCGTTGTGAGTTACGTATTCGAGTGTCTAACTTTCAAGTCTTTTCAAGTACAGTCAAAATGGCAACCAACAGTATTAGGAAAAACACCATAAAATGTGCTTTCCCCGACAAGGCCAATAAACCAGGCCCTGCAGAAATACATGAGTGGATTCAGTACACCCTAAAACTCAACGTGGACCAATTAGAAGCCATTCAACTAGACAATCTGGAAGCTGCTGTTTTCATCAAGTTCACCAGCAAACTACTGATGGAGAAGGTCCTCAACAGTACCAACGGAAAATCCCAGGTACGGAAATTTAATGGCTCTATATCTGAGGTAATTATAACTTGTGCGGATGTGGACAGCAAACTAATCCGAGTCATGAACCTTCCCATTGAACTGCCGAATGACCGGATAATGTCGTACTTTAGTAAGTACGGGAAAGTTCGTGATATTAGAAACGAACGATGGTCAGCTACCTACCTATTCAATATTTTGAGTGGTATTCGGGCTATGCGGATTGAACTAAAAACTGCAATTCCACCCATTATTTCTATCGATGGCTACAAAGCACAGGTGGTGTATGATGGACAACCTCGATCATGCTTTTATTGCAATGCCACTGATCACTTTAGACAGGAATGCCCAGTGAGGCGCGGTGAAACTGAAAATAAAACCGGGCCTAAGCTTCTCAGTGAAATTGTAGCCAACAAGGACAGTGACATTGTCTCGCCTGCCTTATCGGCACCTTGTTCATCTAACGTCAGTATTTCTGCCGAACAACTTGCCCCACTTGATACGTCAGCTGTAGCACAAGACACAATGGACGTGTCGCCTTCTCACTTCACCGCCTTATCGCCGCAACCAGCTGGGCCATTGACCTCCACTAGTAAACAACAACATTCTCTCACATCACAACAGGAACTCCACGGGCAGCCAGCGTTGCCAGGTTTGTCTGAAACTAGCCAATACACCAATGGCAGTCTAGGTAGGGCGGCCAATTCTCTAGTTCCTAAAACTGACCAGAAACCTGACACTAGCAATGCCAGCCCTGATGCGGTCACAGAAGGCGTGACCTCAGGAGACAATGCTACCAGTATGCCACCCTCAAACCAGTCCATAGTTAGTTGTGAACCACAGACCGCTGGTATACGTTGGTCGGATGAAATAGAAGACGACCCCTCCAGACACATGGATACAGAAGAGACGGGGTCACGGGACCAGGAGATCATGGACAACAAGGAACTAACTCCTAAAGAACAGGCACCTTTGAAAACCTCCTCCAAAGCTAAAACAATCCGGGCGTCAAAAGAGGGAACGCACAAGCCTTATGCGGGTGTCAGGGACCCCCGACTACAAGGCGGGAAGTCGAGTGACAAGCGTTAAAGACCACCCCATCTCCATCTTGTTTATTTCGGTAAAAAAAAATGTCTATCTATCTGACGATGTTGTTGACATACACGCTAATGACACTCAATGTAAATTGCATTCAAACTGCTAGTAAACAGTCGCTCTTACGCAACCTTATACGAGACCAAGATGTGGATATTGTTCTGTTGCAAGAAGTGGCTACTGAAGACCTCCTTACCATCTATGGCTATGATAAAATAGTTAATGTCAATGAGCACAAACGTGGTACAGCTATCTACATTAAGGACCATATACCATATGCGGATCCAGTCCAGTTAGTCAACTCACGCGGAATCAGTATCCGTATTCGAGATCTTTTGATCGTCAATGTATATGCTCCCTCTGGTTCGCAGGCCAGGATACAACGCCGGCTCTTCTATACCACAGATATTCTCCCACTTCTCCATAATCATACCGGCAATATAATCCTCGGTGGGGATTTTAACGCAGTGCTATCGCCCAAAGACCAAAATGGCCAATTTCAGGGCTGCCCTGCACTATCTGCGTTAATACAAGGGTTACGCTTAAAAGACACATGGGAACTGAAGCCGTCGGCGTCAGCCGGTTACACGTACTACTACCATAATGGTGCTTCTCGACTGGATAGAATATATGTCAGCGGGAAATTGAAAGAACACGTGAGAGAAACAGATGTATGCCGGTGGAGTTTTCAAACCATTGTGCGTATCTGTGCAAGATTCGCCAACCAGAATTGGGACCTCGCCGTGGGAGAGGAACATGGAGGTTAAATGATTCTATTCTGACACACTTGGACATGAAAGATAGCTTTGCCACTGAATGGCATAACTGGAAACGCCACATTCAACGGTTTCAAGATACTCTTGAGTGGTGGCTGAAGTATGCGAAACCCAGAGCTGTTAGGTTATTGAAGGCCTACAGTGCCGAGAGAAGACGCCACATCTATCAGACGACAGATTTCTACTATAAATGTTTACGACAGTTATACAATGAAGACCCTACCAACCCTAATACATATCGCCGAATAAAGAAAATCCGAGCGCAGCTCCTAACGCTGCAGCGCAAAGCATTGGAAGGACTCAAACTTCAAGCAAAAGATCATCAACATCTGGCATCAGAGGCACCCTCCGTTTATCATTTTATACGGGCGTGCCGCAAAGGCCGTCAGAAATACATCAACCGCATTATGACACCTGAGGGACAAATGGTGACTAGTCATACCTTAATCACAGAAACGGTAGAGAACTTCTTTCAGTCCTTGTATACAGACGACGCCCCAGTCCCACTTCACCACCAGCATCCGTTCTTCGATGGTGTACGAGGAAGACTTTTGCACAGAGAACAAGAGTGCTTGACCCAGGACATCACCGCCGAAGAAATATATACCTCCATACGCCACAGTGCGCCAAACAAGAGTCCTGGTCCTGATGGCCTGGGGAGAGCTTTCTACATGACGTTTTGGACCACCATTCGCGATGAACTTACAGCCGTAGTGAATGATGCTTGTCGTCCTGGACGAAATATCGACACCCTGAAAGATGGCCTGGTGGTATTAGTCCCAAAAATTACACAACCAACACAGCTCAGGGACTTTCGCCCACTGACGCTTTTAAACTTTGACTACAAGATCTTCACGAAATGTATGAAAACGAGACTTCAGGCCTTTATGGTGGAAGCCACATCTCGCCACCAATCGGGTGGGGTACCAGGCAGGTGCATTGTCAACACTACATGTGCTATTCGCGATGTCATTAGTCAGTCGCTGGTCGGCAATAAGAAGAAACTGTTATTATCACTGGATTTTGACCATGCCTTTGATAGGGTAAACCATAAATACATCCTTGCGACTCTTCAAGCTATTGGCTTCGATATGCGGTTTATTGCCCTCGTGAGCAAAATTCTTCATGGTGGATCTTCAAAAGTGAGTGTAAATGGGTATTTCACACGGCCGCTCCTCATCCATCGTGGAGTCAGGCAAGGGTGTCCGATGTCCATGCTTCTTTTTGTTCTATCTCTGGAACCCCTTCTTTGTAATCTCCATACATCTTTCAATGGCACGGAGATCAGTATTTTTGCATATGCGGATGATGTCACCCTTGGGGTGGATCGAACCGTTGACATGCAGCAATTGTTCACGGACCTAGATGAGTACGGGAGATATTCTGGTGCGCGGCTGAACCGACGAAAAACAAAGGCGATGTGGATTGGGAAATTGGACCGCGTCCAAGGGGTTCTCCCGGCGTGGGTAACGATCGCCTCAGAACTCAAAATATTAGGCATATCTTTCTTGAATAGTGTACACCAAATGATTAAAAAGAACTGGGACGTTGCCCTACATTCTGTGCGTGGTGCCTTGCAACAAGTGCGGTACCGCTCCTTCCTCTTACACCAACGAACAATGTACGTGAATATGTTCAGCTTAAGCAAAATATGGTATCTCAGTCAAATTCTTCCTATGCCAAGAATGGTGGGTACACGTATTATTTCCGCCGTCGGATGGTTTATTTGGCAAGGAGCTCTATTACGTCTTTCCCGCAGCACATTAACATTGCATAAATCCCAGGGAGGTCTGGGACTCATCGACGTTGAAAAGAAAGCTAGAACCTTATTCCTCAAACGACACCTGCAACTGCTTACAGGCTTCGGGACCGATGAGTCACATAACTTCCTACGGAGATGGTGTAGTCCCTATGACTGCTCGAACCCACCTGCTTATTATGATATCAATCATCATGCACCTCATGTCCGGTATCTGAGAGTTGAACTCAGCTACGTGCCACAAGACGTCATCAGGTCTATCTCAACGAAAAAGCTGTATCGTTCTATCATGGCACAACAGTATGTTGCCCCCAGAATTATGCAATCCGCATTGATCGTCAACTGGAATCGAGTCTGGAGGAATGTCTCCAATCGCATTCTTCCCAGCGCAGCGAAGGAAAGTTGGTATAAAGTAATCCATGACCTTATACCAACAAACAGCAGACTCCATCGCATTCACATGGTGGAGAACGCCTTATGCACTTCATGTTCCCATCAGGATACAATCCTGCACCGATTTACGCAGTGTGATCCGATTCGATCGACCTGGAACCGCTTCACCCGGGTCCTGAATAGCTTCATGAACTGTCCTACTACCTCCATCACTCCTGAATGGGTGATCCGACCAACATATAGCCTTCAACCGCCCCAACTGAACAGTGCGGTAGTGTTACTCCTCGGTTGCTATGTGCACTGTGTGCTGAAAACTACGGGGCCATATACAGAACTCGAAATGCTGTCCGAGGTAAGTGAGTGTGTCCTCACGAGCCTTCGCTGTACTACAAGAACTCGCCGGCTGGGGGACTATGCCCAGCAGCTCACCCGCATCATGTGAGTGTTTTGTGCATTGTGATAGTGATTGAACATTGAACATTAAGTAGACTAGTATAACTGTGATAAACGCATCAATATCCATGATTGTTATTCATCTACCACCTCACAATCACCTATGTACCTTAAATATATGAAGACAATAAACAAGTTTCCTTAAAAAAAAAAAAAAAAAAAAAGGAGTATCGTTTGTGCATAATGGGGATGTAGCAGACAAACTCCGTGCTTCTCCAAACATTGTAGGCCACATCAACAACCAGACTTACACTCAAGTCCACATTCTAAAACGTGATGGGTCTAGTAACCTTGATGTTACAGGGTCAATAAGAATCACAACGTAACCTGGGCAAAACCTTAATCTGCTGATCCGAAGTGAGGTCCAGCTCATTGACCAATATTTTTCCAGTAAATACAGTAAAAAAATGCATATTCTCATGCTATAGTAATAGTTTTAACAGTTTTACAGTTTAAAATAGAATTATTAAGTAGATGAATACTTACCAGTGGAGGTGCAATGTTGTACTCTTGAAAAAGTGGTGCTTCACCAAAAGCCGAGCTGAACAACTCCTCAGCAATTTCATTTGGCTCTGCATCCTCCTCCTCCTCCGCCTCCGGTGTGTCCACAGATTTGCTCCATTTCTTCATGCTGTACAAGCTCAGACTGGCACTACTACATGTCCTCTTCAAGTGAGATAACTTCTCATAATATCTCTCCTCTTCTAAATCTTGTGAGCTTCCCTGGACAACATTTTTCATCTCTTTGTTCCCAGAAGAATGTGCATGGCCAGTTTTATTTGCTTTTGATATTTCCCCTCCGGACTGTTGACCTGTGCTTCTAATTTCTTCATAAGTTGGTTCATCCGAAGCGAGATCCAATTCAATGTACAAAGGTTCTCCATCTTGAGGGACATCATTCTTGGACATCTCATTTTGGCTTTCACTTTTTATTTCTTCATAAATATGTGTTTCGGTGGATTCCATCAGAGGCATTGCCTCTGTATATTCACCGCTGATAGTGTCCTGAAAAGTCTTGTCAAATCGAACATTTTCATTTACTGCTTGAACAACAGTTTTTGGTGCAGATTTTCTCAATTCTTCGTCAGCATTAAGAAACACACTTCCTTGATCTGAGGGAGCATCAGGAATCTCACAGTAAATATGATTTTCAGGGGAACAACAAGATGATTCATAATCAGAATCGTTAGCCAATGAATTCATGCAATCTGCCCTGGTAAAAGATAAGGTATGGACATTACGTACGTAATCAAATGATGTCCCTTTCAAGGAAATTTCCAATCCTGATTGAGCATCAGAATAATTTGAAGATACCTTCTCATGCACTGTATTGTCAACTTTTGCAAAAGAATGTTTTTTTCTGTAATAAACAATCGACTTATTATTCAACTCAGCTTTCGGTAGCATATCAACATTGTCATAGCTGTCACGACCCCTCTCCAAGTTTCTTTCATCTCTATCTTCTGCCGACTGTTCAGATGCAGGTGATGGGCAGTCATCCTTGGCACAAGGAAATGTCACCTCTTTAGTGGCTGGTGTCTTACTGAAAGACTTCTTGGTAGAATGACTGTCACCAATTATGGTCTCCTCTAAGCGTTTTGAGGGAATGTTCTCAACTTCAACAATTGTGGTATTTTCTGAAATTTCATTTAAACCACTTTCTGTTGACCTTTCCAATTCTCGCAGAGAACCAGAAACATATCCCAAAAATGCTTTTTTAGGCACTGTATTATTGACTTTACTGCGAGCAACATTCTTATTGTAACCAACACGGGAGTTGTTATTCAGTTCGGCGTTTAGCGATGCCTTAGAGCAAACATCTTCCTTCCTGTTCAAAGTTCGAGATGTTCCCTCGTAAGAGAGAGTTCTGTAATCATTGTGCTTCTCATATTTACTTGAAGCAGCTTCAGCTTCATTTAGTCTTGAACATAAATCAGCTTCAGCTTCGAAGAGTTCATTTGTCGCCTCTCTTTTATTTACATCATGCACACCAACTAGATGCAGGGAGGTAGTGCTGCATCTTTTGTCGGTAGGCCTACTTTCATTTATTTTCTCTGTATCATATGGTACTTTCCTAAGCCCATAGCTAATCTGTGAGTTTATTCTCATCTTTGTGGTGCCTTTAGGTAGTTTTCCCCTTAAGTAGTTCTGTTCAGGTGTAGGTTTTGCTCTGGGAAATGTCAACATCCTTTTGTCTGGTGTCAGAGCAGTTTCACACAGTATTTCCCTTACGGATGTGTTAATCTCAAGAGGAAGTTTTGAGGAAATATTCTTATCTTTTTCAATCGGCAAGTTCTTTAGTATTTTCTTTAATTTTGCACTGTGTGCTGGCAAATTGTTGTCAGAACAAGTTATATGAAGTTCATTGACATCATCTTTTGACATTGGAGGAAACTTCTGCAGAATGTAATTGGTGTAGCATTCATCGAGCTTTTTGTCGAGCATATCAACAAAGCTTGAAGAGGATGATATGATCAGTGCTCTAAAACATTTGTCCACTACCTGAAAAAGCAAAAAATCATAAATCAGGTAACTGATTTAACCATACTGTTCTCTTTAGGCAATAAAATAAGTACGGTACATACAGAAAGAAGAGTCTCCAGAAGAAAGCAAATCGTCTTTAAACCGAAAATCTCTTTGAATTATAGCCATACTCTGTCCCACCCTCATTTCCTATTATAATAAAGAAAGAGCAGGAATAGAAACTTCCATTTAGTTCCAAAATACCGGGTGAGTTAGCCGTGGTCGTTGCGGCGTGGCTGTAGGGAGTCGCTCACATTCGGGAGGCAAGGAGGTTCGAATTCCCCCACGAGCAACCTTGAAGATGGTCTTCTGTGGTTTTCCATCTTCCTTCCAGGCAAATGCCAAGTTTGGTCCCTAATTATTGGTCACAGCCGCTACCTTCCAATTCCTCGTCCTTACATTCACACTTTCCTCCCCAGACAATACTCCACACGCGACGGTACTTGTAGCTCACCCTATGGGTGTCCACATAGGAGCAGCTACAAACTCTGGTGAGCCGAACATGTCCTCGGACACTGCCGGTACTAAAAAGCCATACGCAAAAAGAAAACGTTCCCAACTATTCACGAAAACATTGGCATTCTGCAGGAGTTCAATCGAATCTAGGTGCATATCCAAGAATATATTTACCCTGTATACAGTGTCAATAAATGTAATTGAATGAGCAATATAATTTACTTACAGTAGCCTACATGTTTATTTCATTCAACCTTTAAATGCTACAGAATTTCCAGAGAGTACAAGGGTTATTATGAAAGTCACGTATAATTTCTTAGTCGATGCATGTTCAAAGGGACAATTGATTTACTGTTACTTTATTTAGCGAGTAGGCACATGAAGAGGCTGAAAAAGTGAGCAAGAACAGTCATACTTACTCACAAGCGACTGTGAGTAGGAAGTATGCATTCACCTCCACGACTCCACTTTCTGCTGCGATGGAATGGATAGGAAGGCACAGCCATAGAAGGCGAAAGCTGTTCTGTCTCTGTTATAGCAAGAGAGCAGAAATGCTCGCTCAAATTGAGGATGTGAGCAATGAGCAACACTCGTAAGCTGATCACCTACTCAGTCCCAAATTTTGAAGCTTCGGACTAGTCATCAGCCCCTTGTCGGGAAGTGTTTATTGAATTTGCCAATTTGTGTTTTGTGGTTACAGTAATCTGTGTATAACTGTATTAATGCAATCAAACAATGGGTGTGTTTCTGGCACACAATTCCACTTGCAATTGCCATATCTCAGTACTAACATCTTTCCTTTAATTCCAAATGTGTAGTAGACATTGCATGGAAAATGCTTCAACAGCAACAACAACAAGAACATATTTCAGGGGTTCCTGCAAACATTGCTACACCAGATTGACTCACTGGCAGTGTTTCTTTCCAGTAGGTAACCATAGGGATGAAGAATTTACACCCCCACAGACAACAAAAAGAACAAGTGTTTTGGTGAGAATTGCTTCACTCGATTGACTAACAGGCAGTTTTTCTTCCTGGAAAGTGATCAGGAGGAGAAAGAATGTACATCTCCACAGACGAAGTCCTATACCTCAACAGACAAATTTAGATGTTGTAGATTGTACTTTGCAGCAGCAATACCCTGGAAGAGCTCAATGAGCGACAGCGTTATTGATTTACCAATTTTATCGCTCTACCAGGTGTCTCTCATAATAAGGGAAGTGTCGTGTCATGATGAAAGTGCCCCTCAATTTTCTTTCATGTTAAGTGTTTGCCCAAGTGCAAAGTTTCAGCTGCTCTAATACACTGTAAGTTAATTTTAGAAGTTTATCAAAACTACCATGTGACTCACTGAAATGTTGGGCAGCACTTGCCCAGGAGGAAGCAAAAAGAGCTGGGCGCTCGGCGTGCTGTCAAGTATAGTGGTGGCTAACACAATATGCCCTCTTGTTTATAGGTGTACGTTTGTACACAACTATTACTTTGTTCCATCGTGCTAATGAGGACTTTGAACAGCGCCCAATATAAAATACTATACTAGATGAAAAAAATGAAGATTGTGTGTGATATTTGTACCATTGTACCATGGGCCAAGCATTAATAGCCATCTTCCGTGAATGGATAGCAATAGCAGCTAAGGTTTGAGTCCCATTACCATTACCTTGATGATTTGGTGGTTTCAAGCAAAAATTTTGATTCCACTGAATTCTCATGGCAGTTTAATGTCATCCCATCAAGCTTCTCGGCCGATGGAGGAGATGTTGAATGATTGTACTGATCATTTTCCACATTCTAAGTAAAGTAACAAATTTGCACTCGTATGTGCAGACGGTTTCTCCCGCCTAATGCATATTTCCCAGTGGATCAGTTATGACTGAGACCATTATTTCTTTTATGAAAAATATCTTTGCTTCTTTTGGATCATTTCAATACCTTGTCTGTGACAATGCTAGTTATTCCACTTCATATCAGTCCTGTGAGTTTTGCTTTGATTACTCAGCATCATATGTAACTACCAATCCGTACTATCCCAACCAATCCTATGTCGAGCACATTAGTCAAAATATGTGTTCTATTCTCATTGCCTATCATCATCGTCATCATTCCCATTGGGATATTTCCTTGCATTGTTTTTTTTTAATTTTTGCATTCATTTCTGCTACTTCCGAATCTCATAAGAATACTCTGTTCTCATTAATGTGTGCATTTTCTCCAAATTCTCTCCTGTCCAACTTCTGGCCGATTAATGAACTGTTGCCTGAGAATTTAAGTCCCGTGAATGTTGTTGAAATGTAGAGGAAGGTTAGACGTATTCAGAAGGCCTCTCATGTGAGAGTTAAAGCCAGGTATAACCATGGTCTCTGACATTACTCTCTTTCTATTGGAGATCAGGTGTAATTTGTGACTATCCTTCGAGTTCCAAGGTCCCCCCGTCTTTCCTATAAATTAGCACCTTATTTCAATGGCTTTGGGATTATTGTTGATATTCTGTCCCCTGTATCTTTTCTAGAATGTCACTCCATGTCAAGTAAAGTTTGACGTATTTACCTGTCCTTGCGCTAAAACTTTTTAATGTATGTCAGGTTATGATTTTGATTTGTTTCCCTTGCATTTGTGAATTGTGTAACGTTTGTTGTAATCTTTTCTTTTCTTCTTGTAACAGTGCTATTTAATGTCGATTTTTTTATATTTTGAGATTCCGAAAAAATCCTGTGCACACACATGTGACAATATATTGTATACTGTTGTGCTTCCCCATTATGGAACAAGTTTTGTGGGCTGCATATTGCGTTTAAGATACTGTACGAGTTACTGGTGGGTAACCTTGTGTTGGTGACATCTTCACTTGTGTATCGTATATTTGGGTTCAATGGATGCACACCCCTTTGTTGGTCTGGTCTGGAGCCTGGTATCCCATCATGTCATCTCAGCATCTACTGTCTATCTACCTTCAATCATCAAGAGTGAAGCCAAGCATATTTTGAAATATATTGGGTGCCTTACGTGAAGTATTCTTCCTATGACGATTTTTTATTTGCGAACTCTTGCGGTAAACCTTGCAGACACGGGGAAGTTCTGAAGTCGTCTGCCTTCCTGAGGTCACTTATCGTAAGCTTTTGACATATGCCTATTATTCTTGCTGCCAGCTTGCATTACAGCTCCTTTCATGATGATGCACTGTTTAATATGACAAGCATGGTTAAGTAGTAGCCAATGTACATATTACGAGGCACGTCCAGAAAGTAAGTTCCGTTTGGTAATAAAATTAAATTGTGTACAGATACAGAAAAAATATTTATTGCACAACATTCTACACCTCTTAAACTACTTTTCCACATAACTGCCAAACTTTTGCAGGCATTTGTCATAGCGTGGCACAAGTTTTTGAATACCTTCTTCATTGAAGTTTGCCGCCTGTGTCTTCAACCAGTTGGAAACATCTTCTTTCAGCTCGTCGTCATTGTTGAAGTGTTGACCGCCAAGGAAAGACTTGAGATGTGTGAACAGATGAAAGTCACTAGGAGCGCGTTCAGGGCTGTACGGAGGGTGGTCAAACACGTCCCAGCCAAATCCCTGTAGGAGGTTTTTCGTCACATTTGCAGTGTGTGGTCGTGCGTTGTCGTGAAGAAAAACAACACCTTTTGACAGCAACCCTCGGCGCTTATCCTGTATTGCGCGGTGCAATTTCCTAAGTGTCTCGCAGTAAGCATCTGCGTTGATTGTTTGACCACGCGGTAAGAAATCAATGAGTAAGATGCCTTTCCAGTCCCAGAACACTGTGCGCATTATTTTCCGAGGTGTCAAGATTTGTTTCGGCTTAACCTTTACTGGGGAGGAAGTGTGCCTCCATTCCATTGATTGCCGCTCACTTTCAGGGGTGTCGTAAGAAACCCAAGTTTCACCTCCTGTGACTATCTGTGTCAGAAATTCTTCGCCGCCTTCATTGTAACGGGACAGAAACTGAAGTGCACTACCCATCCGTTTTGTTTTGTGTTGCTCCGTAAGAATCTTTGGTACCCAACGTCGGCAAAATTTACGAAAGTTCAGTTTTTCGGTGACAATTTCATGAATTAGTGATCGTGAAATTTGGGGAAATTCCATAGCGAGAGCACTAATTGTAAACCTGCGGTTTTCCCGGATCTTGTCATCAATCGCGTGAACCAGTTCTTCTGAAACCAAAGATGGACGCCCACTTGGTTCTTCATCGTGCACTTCACTACGTCCTTCATTGAACTGTCGGACCCATCTTCTCACCATTGAATCACTCATCGCATTTTGTCCATACACTTCGCAAATTTGCCGATAAATTTCAATTGGTTTCACTTTCCTAGCATTCAGAAAACGAATCACAGATCTGATTTCACAAGCGGCGGGATTTTCAATCAACACCGACATTGTACGATTAAACATGCACAACAACGCGTACGTGGCTGACAGCGCTCTCCAAATGGCGCACGTTTCTTCTCCTTGATACAGAGCGTCTACCGCGCATATGCGAAACTGCGCTGCAGCGGAACGTACAACTAGTTGAAGAAACAGGCGGCACACGTCTATGAAGAAGGTATACAAAAACTCGTGCCACGCTACGACAAATGCCTGCAACATTTCGGCAGTTATGTGGAAACGTACTTTAAGGGTTGTAGAATTTTGTGCAATAAATATTTTTTCTGTTTCTGTACACAATTTAATGTTATTACCAAACGGAACTTACTTTCTGGACGAACTTCGTATTATACTTCACGTGTGTACCTGAATGCAACAGTGTTGAATTATGATTTGGCTTTCTGTCTATAAATGACGGTAGGTCAAGTGACCATGCTTCATAGTAGTCAAGTAGCACTAAGCCGTTCCTTGTAGGGTATTGAAGTGATCTTCCTGTACTCTAGTACTTGGTTCATCATATTTGATTGCAATATTTATATGGTTGACACGATCCATTTCCTCGGACCTGTCTCTTATGTCAACTTGAGGTATTATTGGGTTAGCAAAAATTTACTGCGAGTATCCTCCAAAATTGGATTTCCTTATCCAAAGCTCTAGTGACTTTTTCAACTATCTTTAGTGGCAAATAGATCTCCACCTTTTAGAAATCTAGTAATTTTTCCAGTGAAATAAGCTATTTCTTTAAATTTACTGGCAAAACTAATCAGCAGATTCGAAATTTCATTAGTCCATAGAGTACTGGCATAAGAGTTGTTTTTTCAGGGGCATGGACATTGTAGTTCTTACAGCCCTGTTCACTTAGATGTGTACACATACACACTAGTGTCCAAAAGTTAAGCATAAGTTACGAATAAGCAGGGCAATGTGAAATAGACCACAAATCGCACGACATATGCACCTACCAACCGTACGTGTTCGCTCTGAATGGCGGCGCAACAGCAAGATAAACACAGTCAGTGCCGGTGCCCCATATTCCCTCAGTCGTGTTTGCCCTGCTATATTGTGCGGAGTGTAGCCTCGTGGTGAATGTGACAACATAATGACACGACGACGCCATTTGGACCCCGTTTTTCAGGGTAGAATACTCGGCCGCCTGGAAGCAGGCCAGACACAGACCGAAGTCGCCGTATCCTTGAATGTGCCACAAAGTGTCATTTCCAGGCTTTGGAGACAATTTCGAGACACAGGAGATGTTAGTCGTAGGCCAGTACCAGGTCGACAAAGAGTAACCACGCCACAGCAGGACCGATATCTGGCCTTAGCCGCCCGACGAAATCGGAGTGCAACTGCAAGACAGTTCAATGGGTCCCCATAAGAACGTCGCAAGTGCCAGAAACCAAATTTTACAGGAATTGAAAAAAAAAATCTCAAATTTATTGAATAATGATAGTTTTTTCAGGTAATATAACCGGAATTGGGGATTTTAACTACTCCCCTTCAATTTCGAAATTTCGAAGTTATGAACAAAACATTTTTCTTTCAGAGTTAGAACGTTGTATGAGTAATACATGCAACTTTCTAATATTGTACTCCACTGCCCCTGATATAGTACTTGCAACGTTTAGCCAAAAGGGATTTATTTTCTCATTATGTAAAGAAAAATTTCCATTTCCTATATTGTTCAAACATACAAAACGTTTTCATATAAAAAAATCAAACAAAATAAGAAAAAAATAAAAATCCATAGGGAATTATTTGAAATCCCATTCAGCACTTCCTGGCATAGCAAAGATAGTCGAATGCTGGTTAGACTGAAGAGCTGGAGTTGTTCACATGGTAATCGATCTATTACGAGATCCGTACGCGTGACAGACATAGGTCATTCGCGGAGTCTGTATGATACAAGAGCTAAAGACTCGCTTGTCGGAAGATGTGACAACATCTGGGTTGTCAAATAAGTAATGTGGGAGGTGAAAGTGACGAGGACATTTCGCGGGGTTACCAACCTAGTGGTGTTGTTATCAGTGACAGTTTTGCTGACTCGAAGTGTGACGGAAATGAAGACGAACGTGAAGGCAACAATGACTGCATCGTAAATAATAATGCAGTGTTAGTGAAATATTAGTAGGAAATTATACTAGGTTCGAGCCCTGACCGCTGTATCTCGACAGCACAGGTCCTAAGCATGCCCCACACTGTAATGAGCTATACCTTTTTATTTAAAAACTCTGCGCATAGACAAGTGAAATTTTCTAGAGAGTGAGCCATCATGTACAGTAGCTCAAAACATAAAAATTCGCAAATGTGTTCTTTCAGATTTCATTAATGTTTTTTTATTTTCTTTCAAGTTTGTGTTTTAATTTTTCATTCCATTAATCTTGATTTGAAATGATGATGTTGATTAATTTAGGGGCTTTGCGACATTGTGTTCATGTAGCCGCGTGTACTTGGGTGTGTGTATGAAATTCGTGTGATAACCTGTGCTATTATAATTGCTGTATTGGTGTGTGTATTTGTAATTCAGATGAGGACTAGGTAGGAGGCGGCCGTGGACTTCAGTTAGGAACCATCCCGGCATTCGCCTGGAGTGGAAGTGGGAAACCACTTCCAGTATGGCTGAGGTGGGAATCGAACCTATCTTTTCTCATTTTTGCCTCACGAGGCTGAGTGTAACCCGTCCCAGCCCTCAGACCAGAATTAAATTTCTTGGCAGAGCCGGGAATCAAACTTGGACCTCTGCGGTGACAACCAAGAGTGCTAGGCGCTATGCAACGAGGTGGACGAAAACATGTATTGTAGTACAAATGTAATATATTCGTATTAAGTGACATGTTAGTGGTTTATAGCTAGAGCCCTGCGCGGGTAAACAAATCGTTATCCGCATCCGCCCCGCATCCGCACGACTGTTATCCGCATCCGCATGACTTATCCGCATCCGCCCCGTATCCGCACGACTGTTATCCGCATCCGCATGACTGTTATCCGCATCCGCCCCGCATCCGCACGACTGTTATCCGCATCCGCATGACTGTTATCCGCATCCGCACGACTGTTATCCGCATCCGCATGACTGTTATCCGCATCCGCCCCGCATCCGCACGACTGTTATCCGCATCCACATGACTGTTATCCGCATCCGCCCCGCATCCGCACGACTGTTATCCGCATCCGCATGACTGTTATCCGCATCCGCCCCGCATCCGCACGAATGTTATCCGCATCCGCATGACTGTTATCCGCATCCGCCCCGCATCCGCACGACTGTTATCCGCATCCGCATGACTGTTATCCGCATCCGCCCCGCATCCGCACGACTGTTATCCGCATCCGCATGACTGTTATCCGTATCTACCCCGCATCTGCACGACTGTTATCCGCATCCGCATGGCTGTTATCCGCATCCGCCTCGCATCCGCAAGACTGTTATCCGCATCCGCATGACTTTTATCCAAATCCGCTGATATTTCGATATTATTTTTAATTTATTAGATAACGTATAATGTGTTAAACCATCACATTTAGACATTTGAGGAGAAAGTCGTTCCCCTGTGCCATGTTTAAAATAAATGTTATACAGCCAGAATTGCAACCCTTTTCAGTTCGGACTGTTAATTATGCTTAATGACTTTATTTGAATGAGATTAGCTTAAACCATCATCTTACATTTGTCATGGAAGAAATATAACGGAAAATTATGAAAAATTATGATATGTCATACATATTCGGGTCCTAGTAATGATATTCAACAATTTCGGATGCTAGAACTACTTTTTAGTTTATTATTTCACAGGAATGCACGTGTGCCGTAGTAAGTTTGATGTGCCTGATTTGTGTCCCGAGTATGAATACACGTTTTTACAAGTAAAACATCCTACGATATACCGGTAGTTCACCTTTTCGTTTCCATTGAAAACGTAACCAAATGTCTGCCATGTCGTTGGATTGAGCTTTGATTCACGCACTATAGAATATTCGCCTTAATTTATTTTAGTAGATAGTTTATCCATGTTGGTGTAGTGATGTTCAAACTCCCGGTCGCCGTAACATTCACTAAGTGAACTTCTCTTTACGCTTGGAGAAACGGATTGACATTGGGTCGGAAATTCCAATCGGTCATCATCCTTCTGCCTCTTGATCCACCCATGTTCGCATAGTTGATGTCAGAACTCCCTCCGTTGCAATATCACAGCCCACGTGTTTCAGTGCCAAGTTGGAAATAAATCTACATATCTTCCAGGATAGCTTAGACTGCGAAGTATAGCTGACTTGAGGAATGTTAATGATGTCACCACGATGAACTAACAAGCTTATTGACAGCATTATATCTCGTACGTGTAGTAATAATGGTAGTGAGAATTGATGAGATGTCAAGACAAACATACGGTAATATAGGAGTATTTCTCTTCATGAAGCTGTAGATTGGCATATCAAATGTGATAATATCGTAAGTTCCACATTGTATTCTAAAAACTATCCTCAAATTTACTCCAAACATTATCCGCAGCGTATCCGCTATCCGCACAGCCATGAAAATTACATCCGCGCAGGGCTTTATTTATAGCGACTAATTTTGTACTTCAAATAAATATTTCACTGTTGTTATGTTTAGAAATACAGAAGTTATGATGATTTTCTTAAATCAATGGTATTTCTTAAAAAATGAGTCTGGTGTTTTTTGAATGTGAGAGTAAAAGCGGCTGGTATTAAATGATGACGATGATAATGTTGTTTTAAGGGGCCTAACATCTAGGTTATCGGCCCCTAATGGTCTGGGTGATAGCGAAAATGACAATGAAATGGAAACCATAACGAAAATTAAGTGAGACTGAAAAAACAACTCAGATTGAAACGGCTCACAAAATGGAGAGCGCTAATACTTACAAAAGGGAATTCAGAATGAAAATACTCAGAAAAGGAATAGATTGAAAAATACGCACAAAGTGTAGTTTAGGTTCAAAATACGTATACAATGCAATGTAGAGTAGAAATACTTACAAAATGCAAATGAGATTGAAAATACGTACAAAATGCAATTGAGGTTCAAAATACGTACAAAATGCAATTGAAATTGAAAACACACAATGCAAGTTAGATTGAAAAAGGCCGGTTTAGATTCAAAATTCTCACAAAGTGCGATTGAAATTCAAAATATTTACAAAATGCAATTGAAATTGAAAATGCTTACGAAATGTATGGTAGATTCTAACTACTCATTTGGATTGACAATACTTACATAATGCAATTTAGATTGAAAATACTTACAAAATATAATTGAAATTCAAAATACTCACAATAGTTCCACCGCCTACTGTACATTGAGAGACTTACTAAAAAGCAATTTAGATTTTCAATCCTTACAAAATGCAATTGAGGTTGAAAATACTCGCAAAATGCAATTTAGATCGAAAAGAATTGCAAAATGCAACGTAATTAATAATAATAATGTTATTGGTTTAACGCCCCTTTTAACTACTCGGGCTTTTAGAGACGCCGGGGTGCCTGAATTTTGCCCCGAAGGGTATCATTAACGTGCCAGTAAATCTACTGACACGGCTCCCTCGCATTTGCGCACCCTGAAATGCCAGCTGACTGTGCCCCCAGGATTCGAATCTGCAACCTTGGGCTTAGCAAGCGAGAACGTTACCGCTGAGCCACGCAGCCCGACACAACTTGGATTGAAGATACCTACAAAATGTAGTGTAGATTAAAATAAGATCGCTTAAGGTAATTTAAATACACGGACGGGGGGGGGGGGGGGGGGGGGGGCGGCAATTAACAAAAACAGTCCGGGAATCTTGGAGAAATGGAAATAGAATGAAAAGAAAACAAGAAGTCTGACCCCTCGAAGAATGAGGGATCAGGAAAGATGAGACAAGGGCCAATTAAGGCGGGAAAGTGAAAGACTCCCTAGGCCTCGGATACCCTAATACCGTCGGGGTCGGAAAAGAACAAAGCTGGGGTCCCGTGGTAGCCAAGTCACGTCCCACTAGTCGTGAGCCCCTGGGGGAACTGGTCTAAAAGGATTAATCCTAATTGCCTATCTACGGTTCGCAAGTTACAAGCGGTAGGAGGATCAACAATAATGTATTAATTTAGAGAGTAAATGTAAGTTGCCGGAATTTCTAGTTTTCAATAATAAATCTTTGGCATCCGTCTATTCATGCAAGTTAATTTTGAGGTATAGAAACTCGCCATTTCAAATTCAAAAGACAAACAAAAGGGATGTGCAACGTTCTGATACTTACCATAATAGGAGACTTCTTACCACTGACCTGCTTTCCGGCCGGTGACCAATAAGCACTCCCACCGTTCCTCAATCATTTCCTTGTAACACATGTCCTCCTTTCGTAGTTAATATGATTTTTCTTGCCTTTATTTGCATGAATAAACACGGAACCCACCGGTGACATGTGCGTTTGCGTCGCTATTTTTGCTCACATGCAACGTTCTGGTACTGACCGCCAATTTTGACTCCTCATAACTCCCTGGAGAGTTAATATTTTCCCCGGCAGATGCCACTAGATGACGGGAGAAGGGTATAAGAAACGTTCAGACACTGAAACTCATTTTCGATAAATTTGTCACTTGCAACGTTATGTTGGGGACACATTCATTTGTCGGCGGAGCTTGCAGCCATCTCAGGGTTTGCCGTTTGCCAGCAAACTGTGTGCGGAAGGCTCAGAACAGCAGGGCTGTTTGCCAGACGTCCAGCGGTGTGCGTCCCACTCACTCCAGCACAGAGACGGGTCCATTTACTGTGGAGCCGTCAATGTCGAAACTAGACCATGAATGAATGGAGGCATGTGCTCATCACAGATGAATCCCGCTTCAGTTTGCAGAACGATTCCAGTCACACGTTAATCTGGAGAGAACCGGGTAGCCGACACAACCACAGGAACATCGTGGAACGGAACCAGTATGCTGGTGGTGGCGTCATGGTGTGGGGCGGCATCATGTTGAATGGCCGTACGGACCTGCACATCTTTATGGGTGGTCTGAGGAACACTTAGAACGCACGGAGATAGAGGGATGAGGTAATAAGACCACATGTTTGACTCCTCACATGTGCGGTTGTTCAAGACTTCCTCTTAATGGACGATTATGCCCGAGCGCACCGCGCTGCGCTGGTTGATGGATTTCTGGCTGGGGAATACATTCATCGCATGGACTGGCCAGCGAGGTCTGCGGATCTGAATCCTATCATATAGAACATGCTTGGGATGCATTGGGGAGGCGAATTGCATGCCGTCAGCCTCCACCAAGGACCTTCCAAGACCTTCGCATTGCCCTTTCAGAGGAATGGAATAGACTGCCACAAGAGCTCTTGGACCATCTGATTGAAAGCATGCCACGTCGCTGCGAAGCATGTGTGGCCGTTAGGGGTAACCATACACCCTATCAACAGCATATTTTGTTGTGGAAGATCTTGCCAAGTTTTGTTAGTTGTTGTCAAAGCTGTACCTTAGCTATCAGAACCTATCTGACACTGTTTTTTTTTTTGACAAATTGTGAGACATACGGTGTGTGATTAAGCTTCCGTTTCTTCAGCGATCCATCTGACATTCCTATCAGGCAGTATGGCCCCGTTTAGTGATTATGCTTTACTTTTGGATATGAGTGTACATATACATACATACATATACATACATACATACATACATGCATACAATTTGTTTGAAAACCTGTGTTATTGTGCTGTCTGTAGTAGGGTGTGTACTTGTAATTGAGGTGAGGATCGGGATGTAGGTGGCTGCGGTCTTCATAAAAAGTGGTGTCTGAACTGACTGACAAGTAAAAGAGCTGTTATTACTTGTAAAGTCCAAGACATTCCTTGAGTCAAGGTGCATGGAATGGGCAAACTAAGGCATAGAGAGAATAATGATTGCATGGATGGAAGAAACAACTCAGAGCATTTATGTCAAGGGCCTAAGGTTTGTTCAACTTCATAAAATATCCTGCTTTATGAAGTGTTCAAGATACCATGTAAGGCCATATTTTATCTCTAAGGCACGTATTTGTTTTGTAGAACATTGTCTCCAAAGGAATGTAATGACCAAAGAAGGGCTATAATAAATGCTGAGAATATGACAGAAAACAAGAAGAAGGTATTTCAAATGCCAAACAAGATGTTCAGCAATGAACATATAGCCTACTTTCTCCTAAATGCATGGGTATTGTTATAACACTTTGTCCTTTTCAAGGAGTATAATTGATTGTTGGTTGTAGTAGCTTGTTGAAATACAACATGTTATACGGATATTAAACATGAATATGAGGTGCCCTTTGCTAGTGCACCATAAGTGCTTTGCCCTCTGAACAAAATTTCATTCAATTCGGTTTCACCGTGTTTGAATTGATATGGTGAATCGATTTGCACACATACATTGCCGCTATCTGCAAACTATTGGGCAAATGACCTTGTAGTTCAGTCAAAAGATGCTTACCACATAAAGATATGTTGTAGCAAAATTTAGTAGAGATCAGATGATTAGGTTGGTCGTAATTTGATTTAACCTTTGAACATTTGGGTGGCCGCCATTACGTTTTCGTCAAGATGGCGGCGATATAAAACATGACACTGAGGTGTGCTTTGCTAGTGCAACCTCTGTACCAAATTTCGTTCAATTCGGTTTCACCGTGTGCGAATTGATAGGGGGGACAGACATTCAGAGTACACACACTCACAGACACACACACACAGACAGACACACAATTTTTCGCCCCGTGTTGATCTCTTAAGTCTATTTTCATTTTTTGCAAAAATCGAAAGTAGGTTAAAAATTTACCTCTATTGGCTGAATACATGTGAATATACAGGGTGTTTCAGGAGGAATAGTAAATATTTTAGGAGGGTGTAGTATAGATTAATTGCAATAAAAAATTCCATATAACATGTGTCCTATTTGTATTGCATACCGAGATACAGCTGTTGGTATGTACCCAGGGCAGTTGTTTCGTGTGTTGGTACACCGGTTACTATGGGCGTATTGAACGATTGTCAACAGTCGTGTGTTGTTGTTCACGTGTGAAGTTGTGCTTTAGTTTCCATTGAATGTGTTCACCTGTCAGTGTGCTTTGTTGAACAAGTTGACGGTACTGTATCGTTTAAAAATGCCACAGGTTTTTACACATACTGAGTATGCCTATATGGTATTTGTGTATGGGTTTTGTAATGGAAACGCTGCTGCTGCTTGTAGAGAATACGGAATACGATTTCCTAACCGCAGACGACCAGACTCAAGAGTGTTTACATGACTCTGGTGCAGTAACCAGCTGTCGATATGGTGATACAACATCTAAACCTAACATTCCCCGCGAGAGGGATCGGGAGATATGGGCAGGTTTCTTGGCCACCAAGGTCCCCGGACCTTACCCATTCGGATTTTTGCCTGTGGGGATGGTTGAAAGGCGAAGTCTACAAGGAAAAGAGCCGAGTTGGTCGTTCGGATTATGCATAGTGCAACCCTCATCAATGAACACCAAGACGCCCTCCAAAGAGCTACACGGGGTGTTATCAAGAGAAGTGCAAAATGCATTGAAATTGGTGGTGGAAGTTTTGAAAATCAACTTTGAACGTCCTCATTTGCCTTGGCTTTACATTTGTTTGGGTATCTCGGTACGCATTACAATTGGGATTTTTTATTGCAAATATTTACTATTCCTCCTGAAACACCCCGTTTATTGTATGATGTCATGAAATTAAATTAGCCTGTAGACATCCCGTAAGGGCAAAGGCCTCCTGTTTGCACAGGGACGTGCTCGTAATTAGACTCCGAAGGTGAGCAATCCTTGGGAGCTTTTGCCTCGTTATTGATGCTTCGTCCTGTCTCTCTCTCCCTGTATTTTACACTTTTATCACTTTTGCTTTACCCGTCTCCTGACACTTCCGCACCGTACTGTTCACATATTGCACTCACTGCCATTGCCTTTCTGTCCTGTTTGGTGTATGTTGATTCCTGTTTGGCTCCAGCTGTCTCCATGCTTCTCTGTCTCTTGCCACTCTTGACTATAGGTTTCCCGCTTTAGTTCTAAAGTAGTCTGCCCATCTGGATTGTTGGTGTCCCACGTTTCTTCGTCCTTCTCTCGGGTCCCACATTGTGGTGCGATGCGTCTATTTCTTGTGATCCATGCGCGATAAGTGTCCTCCCCATTTCCATTTTAGGCTTTCTGCTCTTTCTACCATGTCGCGTATGTTTGTCCCTCTTCTTAGTTCGTCGTTCGTGATTCTGTCTCTTAGTGAAACGTTTAGGATCTTACGCTCCATTCTTCTTCGACACGCCTGTAGCTGCTTTTTCAGTTTTTCTGTCAAGGACCATGTTTGACAACCATAAAATAGTATTGGTATAACGCATTTGTCCAGGATTTGTGTTTTTGTGCTTACGTTTAGTCTGTTGTCTGTGATTAGGAACTTGAGTGACCAAAATTTGTTCCATACCAGTCCTATTCAGCATTGATTTCACTCTGTGTCCTTCTTCGGGGAGATGCTTTGTCCTACGTAGGCTACACATACTGTTGCACATACTCTAGTGGTGTTTGATGGATTTGAATTGGATCTTGTGTTTGTATGGTGTATTTGTGATTAAATATGCCCTTAAGACAACCATTCATCCCATTAATTATTCCTGAGCTAATGTAGAGAACAGTGTTGCAAAATCCATGACCAAACAACTTTTAAGGAAATATTTAAGGGTTCCAGAGGCAATATTTTGAGAGAAGTAAATTAGATTTAATGAATGTTTTGATAACTGTTTTGGGCATAACTGAACAGGAATACGTTTTTCCTTAAATTGAAAAAATAAACTATGGTACTTATTATTAAAGCAGTTCTGTGAACTGGAACTTGAATAACTAGGCAGATAGGGAAATAAACTTAACCGAAGCCTGTATAAGGAAACAATGGCTTATTTAACGCCAGGTACGTTTGCTGCAACTGCAAACTGAAGTATATTGCTGAAAAGTGCAGCAAAGATAAGGCGTGGTCTTTGAAATGTAATTCTTACGTTAGTGCCATTCATCCTTGTTGTGTGCAACAAATAAGCTGAAACTTTTATCTGACAAAACAGTGTTTGAGAAGGAAATTGTGAGTTTTTTTGAATTACAGTACCGTACCAGTAAAAATGATGTCAATAAAAATTCTTAAATTTCCCAGTGTTATAATGATAATAAAAATAAAGATTCTTGATTTGCCCAGTGATAAAGCCATTTTTCAAAATGCCTGAACAAAGCCCAAAATTGAAAAAGTATTCGGAAATTGTCCAGCCACATCAGGGCAATTTGAGATTTGACCAAACATATCCAGAAATCCCCCATTTTGGAATATAGAGTACATTAGTTACATAACCAGCATGCAATCCTCCAATTCCATTTCAAGGTTGAATTCACAATTTGATTATGGTAAATTGCTTCATTGAATCAATTTTATGATCGAATTCATGTCAGTTTCTGCATTATCCAAGCTATTTTCCATCAACTTGCAAGATCTACCTTGAAAATGCCCTTTTACTTCGGTTAACAATTAATATATACATGGCAAGAATGTTCAAAAATAAACTATAACCATGTAACTACACTATAATCACTGGAATTGATCTTAATGCACTTGAGGGCCTGGTTTGATTAGCGCTCTGCCAAGAAATTTAATTCTGGTCTGAGGGCTGGAACGGTTTACCTCAGCCTCGAGCGGCAGAACTTTGAAGAGGAGGTTTGATTCCCATCTAAGTCATTCTAAAAGTGGTTTTCTCTGGTTTCCCCACTTCTACTCCAGGCAAATGCTGGGATGGTTCCTAACTAAAGGGCACGCATGTTTCCTTCCCAATCCTCAACTGATTTGCAAATACGCACACTACTACTGACTTCGCAATCACACAGGTCATAAGACAAATTCTACACACACCCAAGTGCAAGGAGATAAATGACATGTCCAAGCCCCTAAAATGAAACAACAACAACAAGCACTTCAGTACATGATGATGAACAGTGTCGAAAATTTATGTGCAAAAAAGTCAATAATAATGTTATTGGATTTACGTCCCTTTTAACTACTCTGGCTATTAGAGACGCCGGGATGCCGGAATTTTGCCCCAAAGGGGATATTTAACGTGCCAGTAAATCTACTGACACGGCTCCCTCGCATTTTCGCACCCTCAAATGCCAGCTGACTGCGCCAGGATACGAACCTGCAACCTTGGGACCAGTAGGCAAGAACGTTACCGCTGAGTCACAATGCCAGCCAGCCAGCAAAAACGTCAACATGACTAAGAAGACAGGCATTTACTCCTAAGGAGAATCAAAAATAAACAATGTAAACTTCAACAGAATGCTTGCTTTCAAGATTCGTGGACACCCAGTCAACTAAGGATCAATAAATGTGTGTGCCAAATGTAAACGGGCACTATATCATCATGAATTAAGTAATATTCCACTCACATTTGCAACAAGTGCAGTTGTTCGCACACAGTGAAAGTTCTCGAGATGGTGATTGGAGTCCACAAGCACCAGGTGAATTTCTTCGAGCAGTAACTGCATGGCTTTAAGTTGGAGTAGAGGCAAGTACACAGTTTCTATGTTGAAAGCATAGCTGAAGAAGAGGTCATTTAGATGTGGTTTCTTCTGGCTGTAAAGCAGATATTTCAAAACGTTAATATTAACAATATTTAGAAAAATAACTACCGGTATACTGTATTTTTATCTGTCCCTGATTAATCCTGTTTCTAAGGGGTTAGGAAAGATGCGAGATGATTTTTATGGCCGGGATTTCTTCCTGACACCAACATTATCAGAAGAATTGATGAGAAATTAAGTGAATTAAAATGCATAAAACTGGGCAAGGAATTGGAAGGATACAGTTGACACCTGTAGGAAGGTATCATCCAAGCTAGGATTGCCAGATGTCCCGGGTTTAATGGGATAGTTCCATGGTACAGTTCTGCGTCCCGGACAGTTCTTACCCGGGTCGGTTATTGTCCTATAATTCCAAGCGTTTTGGAATTGGAGAGAAATGCGTCTGTGTTTACACTTCTGGTATACCATTTCCTTTGAAAAGTTCTCTTTGGGTTTTTCTGTCTGAAGTTTTCATTGCAATGAGTACTTACTCTGGTATATTCGTTCGTTAAGGCTGAAGAAACTCTTATTTATTGTTTATTTCTGTGAATTTATCTTCAGTTTTATGCAAAGACTTCAATGAAATTGTTAAGAAAGACAATAAACTATTCAAATCTGTTCAGAGTAACGGAAAATAGCTGAATAACTTAGTATCGACAAGGAAGGAAGATGTTAGTTTTGGTAAGTGTAATACTGGTAAAGATATTTATTATTTATTAATAAACTGCCCTGTGATATCAATATAACGTGTGTAAAATCATTCTTAAAGGAAGTTCACTAGTTGTCGATTATGTCACGCACCGATTTCGTCGACAACACACCTGTCCCTTATTATCGTTTTAGTAATCTGGCAACCGTGGTCCCAGCGTTTGCCAAACCTGAAAATGGAAAACCATGGCAAATCATTTTAATTGAAGTATTAGAAGCCATTCTTCAGTGTTGCCTAGTCATCTATTATAATGGAATGCTTTCCAGTCGGTCCACACGATTGCGTCCAATTACACTTAGTGGCCAAAAGTCATGGGAAGGCACGGAAAATTATGTTAATAACCAGTTGCTCCTCCGTGAGCCCTCAAAACGGTAGCAATACGGCGAGGCATCGACTCGACAAGAAATGGGTTCCTGACTCCCAACATTCAACTGGTCGGTGATCTGACTCACAGTAGCCCTTCGATCGCCCCGTATGGATCTGCTGAGGCGACGTGATGCCCGTTCATTAAACACCTGTGGTCGTCCCGTGCGGCGGTTTACGTTGATGTAACATTATCTCTGCGATATTGAAGATCCACACTCGACACTGTTGACCTCTGAAACCGGAATGTAGGGGCAGATGACCTCGTAGTTCCGCCCCTTAAAACAACAATAACTAAGTAAACCCGAATTCGTGTGAAATCTCCGAAATGCTATGATCCATGCACCGTGCGCAGATGATCATCCCATGTTCAAAGTCGGTTAACTCGCGGCATGTTGTCTGTGACAGACTGCTCTTCTCCGCTGAGCAAGCCACAATGCTCACGACACATTTTCTTATGGGACTATACTTCCCGTGACTATTGGCCACTCAGTGTATATTAGGAAGGGTGTACAAATATTTAAACACCCTTACCTGAAAGAAATATTACATGAATTAAGGGGGTGGGGGTGGTAATTGTTGTGTGTTAATTAAGAGATATGATTGTTGTTTTAAGGGGCGGAACAGCAGCAAGGTCATCTCCCCCTAATTAAGTGATCCATATTTAACTCATGTAATATTTTTTTCAGGTTAGGGTGTTTTAATATTTGTACTCCCTACTTAATATGATTGGGCACAATCATTTTGACCAACTGAAAAGCATCCTATTTTAAGGAAAGCCGATGGTGGGGCTTAAACCCACATGTCTTCTGAGTCCAGAGACAGCCTTGTGCCATAGCCTGGTCAAATGATCATAGTGGGTTATGAACATGGAAAATTATGAAACCGCAATAAAACTTCAAAAAGGAAAAGCATAATTTACTTAACAATTGCACAACAAATTATTCTGAGGTTAGCTTCGCCATCCCTGAATGGATATATGCATGACACCTGGAAAACAAATTTTTTATGAGCAAATTGCAGAAGAAAGTTAAGAGAACTGATTTTTAGTATGGTCAAATACCATTTGTCATGAATATCATAATTTTCCAAGGCCCTCTCTACCAATATTTGTTCTTGTTGATCTTAAATAATTTTAATGCATCTCCTTATAGAAATAATTGAGCTCAGAACACACGTCCTAATTGTATTTATTTACAAAGTAATGCTCTCAGACAAGTGCAAAATGAGTTATTTAGAGAAAGACATACTGAACCCTTTTATCCTCTGTTGGATAAATGATTCTATGTTTTATTTCTCCAATTAATAAATATTTCAATCAGCATCATGAAAGTAGCCAGACGGAGATGAGGAAATTTCAAGCATTGGTTGGAGACAGCGGGGACATACCTGAAGCAGGTTGACAATAGGCTAAATATTTTAGCTGTGAAAGGAAATAGCATAGCGATGTGTCAGAAGGACAGGTGGGCCGCCTCAAATAGAAGCGACGCGCAGTGAGACATGCTGCCGGTATGTTCATTGTGATATTCGCGCCTAGAAGAAATATGATGCAGTAATGTGAGTGGCTGATGAGCAGGCTGGACACTCCTACGACGCCAAGATCTGCTATGAACCGCCAAATTACAGAAAATGTGAGAGCCAATGAGAGAAGAATGCCTAGTTAACGCGGCAGGTCTAGCGTGGGTACGCTCGGCTAGCATTCACGCGGGAAATCGCCTAGACAAAATCTCTACGATCGATTCTAGGATTAATGAGCATATTCTTGACCTGTGCAATGTTACGAGTTCAGTGATATTTATTTCATTCCTGTACCACAATTATTTCGAGAAATTTTTACATAAATCCCCCCCCCCCCCCCATCGAGACCTAGGGCCAGTTCTTTTATAAGTGGCATGAAGAGCCAAGACATTGACTTCTATTCTGTTCGTCTGAGGACGTAGACTTTTATTCTGTGCGTCTACGGGCGTAGACGTCTTATTACTGTGTTCGTCTGCGGACAGAACGACTTCTATTTTGTGTGTCGTGGACACAGGTTGATAATTATTTTGTGTGTCTTGGACACAGAAGTTATTGTAAAGTGTTAAATTCAGTGATAGATAGTCACAGTACTATATTGTAGGGGCAGTATCGTCGATAATTCGCCAACGAACTGTGACAGGGAAAGTAGTACCTGAACAGCGAATTTAGTAGTCAGATATCAAGTGTATAATAATCTAATTTTTGAAGCAGCGCCAGAGATGACACCGACGACTACAGAGGAAGTTTGGAATTCTCAACACTCCGTCCAGATGGCTGAGATGAGATAGAACCATTCAGTTGGGAAATGGCAGCAGACGTTCTTTGACGGGTGACTACAAGAGAGATGAGTACAAAATAATATTCTTTATTATTTGATAAATTAACTTATGATTTATGGGACATATTTTTGTAAATACATTGCTTGTGTGATTAACGTAGTATACTTAGTTTGGGTCTGACACACTTTTGTATGGAAGCAGCTCGCACGAATGTAGTTAGTGGAAGGTTCTTGTTTTTGTATTGTGTTAACTAACGTAGCTATGTGAACGGCCGTGTTTGCATATGTTACGCAATGCGGTTAAAAACGTCTCTCGGAGATCTGTTGTGTTTCAGAAGTAGGACTGAATTAATGTAATTATACAGTAGATTGGAGGGTAATTAAAATTGTTTAAGATTTATTATTCATCAGATTCAGTGTGACTATTGCCGATTGGAGCAATGTAATTTGTGACGAAGAGTAATCAGCTCTATCGTAGGTTTTAAATATTGTGTTTAATGTGTGTGAGCACCTATTCAGCAGACCTGTGTGGAAAGCGTCATGTCGGTCCCAGAAGTGTGTATGTGTGTATTTTTGTGGTATTACAAGCGGGAATTTCAGCTGAGACTGATTTCTGTCAGCTTGGTACCCGTCCATATTGTATCCTTGCGAGGGCAATTGTGGATATGTGATTATGTCTGACCATATGTTGAGTTGGATGAGATTTTTGTTGCTGTTGATTCCGTGAGGTAACGGAACAGCTGGTCGGCTATTTATATACACTGGACTGGGACACGACAAGTATTTGAGGAAAGGGGGGAGATGTTTCACAAGGCTGTCTGAACGTGCAAAGCATGGTCATTAGTGAGGAGTGCTCGTTGGCTCCCTAATTACTTAAATTACAGATAAGAACTGATCAATGGTAAAAAAAAATTGTTGAAATAAATGGGAGTTGCCTACGAATCACGATAATCTCCGACGCGTTACCTTAACATGCAGTTTCGTTCATATAAAGTAATCTTAGCCGGTCAGGCTTTTGTTGTTGTTGGTTTATTCCAGCTTTATTTTCATTTCAGTGACCCGTGAGTCATGTGCAATGCTGTCTTTCCTTGTGTGGATTGAGCAATTGGCCAGTTGGTAGCTCATGTTGTTAAGTGCGTCTTCGCGCTAATGAGGATCTCAGAGAGATTCCTGTAAATAATAGATTTGTAGTGTGTGTGTCAGTCATTAGAGTTTTTAAGGGTTTTTATTAATGTCATGCCCATATCCATAAACGTTGATTTACGTGATGATTGTTCGTGAGCACCGTGGCTGTTAACCCGTTGTGAACGAACGGTCATCCAAGTACTCATTTTCTCGTAGTTAGTCATCACGCGCACATAAAACTCAAATGCAAGGTAGTGGAACTAGGATCCACAATTTTATTATAAAGGGGGAGATCCATCTGACTCCTCAAAGTGTTAGATATTCCTGTCAGGGAAAAATTCAGGGAGGATATTTTTTATTATTGTTTGTTTATTTTTTATGCACAATTAGTTATTAAATCTTGTTATTATCTTACGTCTTGTTTCCTTACTTTCTTAATTACAGTTTTTATCCTATGACCCTTGCCTCAGTAAAGCACGTTGTTTGGCGGACGTAAACACCACACTATGAACTGAGCGCGACCCCTTGATCAAGATTCTTGCATAAAACACTGCTATTCTGAAGGGTTCAATACAGTAATATCATCCTGTATGCTACGAAGTGAAATGTAGGATAAAACTATCCCAAGTGTATACAAATTCGAGGAGCACAAATCATTTTTCCTTGAACTTGAACTCTGAACCTCAGGAGCGAGGGTGGCTGGGACTAAAGAACCACTGAACCAAGGCCCTCTCTACCAATAACCTACATGAGTAGTTAATTTATTATGCCTTAACAATCAAAATAATGGATGCGTTTGGTGTTCTGTGTCAGCATATCTTGCTACATAACTCGCTTTGCTGAAGACTGTTCTGAGATCAGGATACAGCGGTCCCACGGCTTCACTCACAAAAGATCTGTGGAACATATGCACAGACGCAGTTAAACCCATACTGTAGGCCCGGAGACTGCGAACTTCAGCAGGCAAGTGCAAAGGACAATATACAGTATTATGCCGTTCTTGAACGAAAGTTGAAATAGGCTGTCCTGTTATATTTGGTCAGGCTTACAACACCTGTTATTATTTTGAAGTTCAAAATGATTCATATGATGGTACCTAGATAGCAGCAACAGTGGTGAATACGAGGACTGGGGCTTAAGTCATTGCAACCATTTTACTTCCTGCAGGTACCAGCCCGGTTGGACAATGGAGGGGCAAAAAACACAGGGGGGGGGGAGGTAGGCATTGCCCCCTCCCCCCCCCCCAAGTTTTAGGCGCAAGGCAACATTTTTAAGTAATCTACCCTTAAAAAAACAGAAAGTATTCTATAAACGATTTAATACTACGTTAGGCGTTAAATGGGAAAAGCCATCTTGCCTTCTTAGTCGTAATTTCTTTATTCTACCGAAAAAACAGTCTGTTTTCGCCCCCTCTGCCGTTTCCCACCGAGGCGTTACCTGAGCCGAGAGCCGAGGCCCTATGAGCCCTTGTCCATTTACCACGACGATCCGAAAAGGTACATTTTCGAACTATTATTTCTGAGCCCTGGTTTCTGAGGTAAGGTACTGGGACACCCAAAGGCATTACTCCTGCCCGGAAACAACAGTACGCACGTCGTTTTTGAAATAAACAAGGTAAAAACATGACTCTTCCCTCGCGCATCTCGCTTTTCAAGCACACCCTACGCATGTGCCCTGCGTTGCGCCGACAGGGTTTGAAAATCAATGATGCACATGACGTTAGAAGTTCGACATTTGGTGCTACGCTTGTGTCGTATTTATCCAAATCAGTGGAACTCCAGCATCTCATCAGTTTCTGTCTAAACTTTGTTGATTACTTCGTTTAAATTTGTGAAGTTTATACTTTGTCACCGTGATGACTGTGAATCTGCTCGGCGTACCTGCTTCAAGCTATTCTGCAGAGAGAAGTGTTTCGGAGATGAGACCACCTCCGATCTACAATGGGACAAATTAGACGGAACACGGAATCATTGCTGTCTACTGGCCACCTACTCGGAAATGGTTGACAAGCTCAATGACACGCGTCTTGCTCAAGAGTCTGTGAACAAAGATCGACGGCAGTCCAGGGGCGTCTCGCTCCCCCCATCCTGAAATTTTGTCACACATAGTATTTGCTTATGAATTAAAACATTAAGATTGTCCGTGTTGTCTCCTGTTCGCGAGAATAAAACATAGTTGCTATGACTTATGACTCGACCTCCGTACTTATCATGAACTATTGTTACTAAGCGACATAGGGCAACGTAGGAAAGCGAGGCGACGCGACGGTAGCGTGATGTACGAAACAGTGTGACAATCAGTTTGCTCTGATCTCAAAACATAACCTATTACTACTCTCCAGTGCCTTCGCTCTTAAGAACCTACCAAGAACAGCAATAAGTGAAGCATGTGACAAAGGTTTTTTCCCCCCTAACTTGTATACCCTTATCAAACTTTTGGCAATTTTGCCTTTCTCTGTAGCTACTGCAGAGTTGGAGTTTGAGTAGGTTGAAAACATACTGTACTTTAAGAAATTCTACTTCCGAGCAGGGGCGAATATAAGGGGGGTGCTGAGGGGGCTCCAGCCCCCCCCCCCGAAAAAAGCCAATAAAAATTAAGAAAGTGTTGCTTTGGTAAGAGCATAAAATAATTGTAAATTTGGTTGTACCCTAATCTTAACTTATCGGCTATGTTATAAACAATATTAAAATTGAAATTATACTAACTCGTGGTGTAGTGGGTAGCATTCTTCGCTGCCGCCCCGGAGATCCGAATTCGATTCCCGGCTCTGCCAAGAAATTTTAATTCTAGTCTGAGGGCTGGAACGGGGTGCACTCAGCCTTGTGAGGTAAAGCTGAGGATTCCACAGTATGTTTTTTGAGAAATACATGTAAAAAAACTGTTTACCTTTCTGCTTAGTAAATTGACAAATATTTAGATATTTGACATTCATACTCCATAGATCATAATAGAAAGTTCATTAAGGATAAAATTTTATTTGTGTGTTGTGTTGTATTTTACAACTTTTTTGTATTGCCAGTAATAATTGTAGGCTATATAAACTTTGAATGTTATCTAAAATAATTACACAAAGTTATATGCTCTAAGGTATTGGTTGATATATCCGGGTATTTTGCGGTGACAATCCCCTGAGAATACTCACAATTTTACAGGACAGTCAGTCCCCCCCCCCCCCCCGAATTTTTTTTTCTATATACGCCCCTGCTTCCGAGAACAGACTCATTGGTCTGGCATTGTTATCAATTTTCAGAGACATACAGATCATTGACGATGAAGTTATAAACCAATTTGGTAATGCTTCAAGAAACCTTGACTTTATACTCGTATTATAGTGCAAGTTGTAAATCAAAACAGTCATTGAGGTTTTAAGCGGCGGAAGAGCGAGGTCATGTGCCCCAAATCCAAAGAGTAATGTTCATTCTTTCTATCTAAATACCATAAAGTGAGCAAGATGACTGTATTAATGAAAAGTAACATGAAATTGTCTAAGTTGTGATTGGCATTAATCAAACATAAAACATCACAACAAATTGGTTGAAAAAGTGATGCCAGATACCCTTAAAACTCATCAATTTGCACCAAATTATACAAAAGTTTCCCGGGGAGGGACCACGGATCTGCATTTCTTTGGGGACTTTTCCATGCCACCAAACTCCCCCCCCCCCCCCCCCCAATTAAAACTCTATATGCGCCCCTGCGGGCAGTCAGTTTTCGGGTCTTTAGCTCGACGTTGGCAATTGTTTTATGTTTTGTATTCATATTCTGATTGTATTTTAACTCTTATAGTGCCGGAGGGCGATATATCAGCCAAGGGCGCTTCTGCTAATAAATGCCACGGGCGGTAGATGTGTTATTATTAGGCTACCGGTACTACTTCTAGCCAAGCAGTGCTATCACTGTTGTAACCAAGACAATGTAGGAATTATTCTCTCTGGATATCGATATGTTTGTGTTCCGTGAATAACTGGGTTCATGAGAAGTATTCTTTGAACATGCTGTAGTCAGCTGATTACCCGCACGTTGATCTTTTTTTTAAAATTATGTTTGTTTACATCCTTACTTGGAGCTAATTGAGATACGTGGTGATAAGTATCCCTTGCTCTTTGAACGATGGGGAAATAATTAAGCTTTAACGCTCAGAGAAGCGTGTGAGAGTATGTTTTCGACACATAACGACGACTTTGAAATATGTCCATTTCGAATTATAAAGAAAAAGTATCTTTTAAGGAAACGCTGTTTTAATTATTTAGCATCTCATATACTATATTTGCCTCCTACAGTCAAATATTAACATCTTAAAAATTATAGGTAGGACATAATGTTTATCAAAAACTTGTGATTTCATTAAAGTTAGGATGGCATCCGAAAGGTTAATTAGAAATAATGAATAAAATTAACATATTTTTATTAATGTAGCGTTAGGCCTATTTATTTATTTATTTATTTATTTATTTATTTATCGTATGGCTTTTAGTGCCGGGAGTGTCCGAGGACATGTTCGGCTCGCCTAAGTCTGTAGCTGCTTCCAGCGGACACCCTTAGAGTGAGCTACAAGTTCCGTTCAATTTCAAGTAGTTCCAACTTTCGCTGCCAGATATCAATGATACCTATAGTAGTGGTGAACGTTGGAACTTTGATAGAGCGTTCCGACAAAATCTAACCTAACAATTTAGCTTCACACATGTTAAATCTGTGGAAGGATCTTTTAGATGCCATAAATCTATGACATGGGAGCGCCGGCTTTACTTCTCCTTCGAAGAAAGGCATACTGAAGGATTTTTAACGCTCTTAAAAAATCCGACGACTTCGGCCGGGTTTGAACCCGCTATCTTGGGCACAGCAGTTCAGCATGCTTTAAGGCCTAAAACGAAAAAAGGTTCTCCCTGGTAAGTAGGCAACCGCAGTTTATAAATTTGAATCCCTCCCTCCCCCCTCCCCCCCCCCCCAAAGTTTGCAAGGAGTTTTACGCCCCCGGGACAATGCCAGGACGAGGTGGGAACTACATGTGTGGACATTGATGAACACGCGAACATTGTGCCTCACATATTTATTACGGCAGTGTACAGGACAATATTGGTTGCATGGTGCAAAGTAATTACTAACTAATGTACTAACGACTTACAGCCAAGCATACCACCTACATTCCAGCACACAGTTGTCATGACATCACTGGGTGTAAAGGCCCTCAAAGTAGTCCCCTGCAACGTCCACCACTCGCTACCAACAATGTGGGAGGGGTGGCATTCCACCTGTGTCACCATTTGTCGCCCCATGTGTAAAGCGGGTCAACTGTTGTCGAACAGCATTGGCAATGTCCTCTCGTGTCTCCAACTGCCGACCACGTAGTGGTTCCTTTACCTTTGGTATGAGATGGAAGTCACAGGGCGAAATGTCAGGAGAGTACGGAGGGTACTCCAATTCTTACCATCCCCAGCATCATAGTTGCCGCCATACACTGTGCTATATATGGTCATGCGTTGTCGTGCAGTATGATTGCACATGGTCGACTCTAGAAAGGTCGGAAGGTTCGACCTGACAACACTGTAGCTACGGTTGTTGTCAGTCATACTTCGTCGCCTAAACAGCTGTTTGCAAGGGAGGCAACAAAAACTACGGAATTAATATTGGACACAATGTTTAGCAAGACATCTGTTTATTTATTTTTATTATTGACGTATGACCAGTGTTACAATCGGAAATAAATGAATAGCGTACATATGATCGTGAATTTTTTTTATAAGAGCCAAGCAGCTGGTATTAGGCGTGAATGACACGGAAATAATTTACCAACATAAATGTGTTAAGCAAAATAAAGAAAATTCTTTTAGGCTTCTATTCGTATTTTACTACTCTGAAGTACGGTAATAAAAAAAATAATTGCCGGTATTATAATAATAATATGGAGTAAGATGCAATGGAGTGTTATGTGATGCAAAAATGTAGGCTATCTCCCATAGCATCTTTACACTGTAGGCCTATAAACCCTCAATTCCGCCACACATGTACCGTATGTAGATAATTTACTACCTCTATATAAATACTCTGTTGTGCTGGTATTTCATAAATATATCAGATTACTTCTGTTTCCTTCCTAAAGTGTCTGCAACTTTCTCTTTCCATAACCAAGTTTGCTGACATCAACAGCATCATTCCTAGCCTGTGAATAATTGTTTAGCAATACATTGGCAATAACTGAAAGTTACAGCTGGGGACAAAACATTTATCTGGCAAAGTTACTGTGCCGAAACATTCCTGGAAAATCAAAGTTTAAAACATGAAGTACATGTGATAATTACATGTACCGTACAAGCGCACTCGTCAGTGTGTTATCGATTAGGGATTACAGTTAAAAACTCACTTGGAAGGGTAGTATGAACGCTACTGTAAAGCGTAAAAACGTACAAAGCATAAGAAACAAAATATAGAAGGAAATATCCCAGTGAGATAAACGAGAACACCTGCCAGACTGAACCAAAGACTGAACGTTCCCTTCGTGTTCCCGCCTGACAAGCGTAGGCCTATGACTGATGAACATGTTGCCAAGTCTCAGCCTTCCGACCTATCTAGAGTCGACCGTGGATTGCACCGTCCACAAGATCCAGACGTTTCACCCAATCGCCCCGTCGTACCTATCGCACCAGGAAGTCCCTGTAGTATTCTGTGTTCACTGCTCTGCCATGGGGAACAAAGTGGCACACAATGAAACCCCTGACGTCATACGCGACGATCACCATCAATTTTACGGGGGAACTGCCGAAACTTCTGCCACCTTGGTGATTCGGCATGGTGCCACTCTGCGGTATAACGTTTGAGTTCCAGTTCGTATGCCCTGGCCCAAAATTCATCTATGGCAATTATTTGTGGCAGGAAGTGGTCACCATCCCGTTGTCAGTGTGCTAGGTTGTCAGAGCATGCTGCAAATCTCATCCACCAGTGGACTTTGTCTGTGCATGCGGTACCCACCACGATGCTTCTTTTGCACAGTTGCAGCTCTGTCCACAATATCCTGTAGATGAATCATTTCTCGATGCCCCTTTCCCTCCCTAACTCCAGTAGCGTCCATCATCGGTCATCCTCCAGGAGTTGCTCGATGACGACACGAGCCATGTCGGACCGCACACTGACAGGTCGTCCCGAATGTTGCTGATCACCGGTTGCCACACATCCTTGCTGAAACTTTCCAACCCACCATGCTACTGTACGGTATGGGAGGGCATTATTCCCAACGGCTTCCACCAATTCACTGTGACTCCCTCTTGCATTTCTCCACCAGAGAATGGGCATTTTGATGATGATGATGATAATTGATGTTTTTAGGGGCCTAACATCTAGGTTATCGGCCCCTAGTGGTTTGGGTGATAGTGAAAGATGAGATGAGAATGAAAACTATAACTAATACAACTATACAGACTTACATACTAGAAGAAGAAATGGTAAACAAATAAAGGATACGGCAAATAAAGGACAGGAAGAAAGGAAATGCCCTCAACCCTCGAAGAACGAGGATGGAGGGACTTGGAAGGAAGGAGAGCCATGAAAGGCAGATAGGAAAGGGGAAAGAGCAGAGGGCCTGCCCCAGAGTCAGAGGAAATAGGTGACAAAATGACCCAGCTCAGGAATCCCTCGGGGTTGCCAACTCCCAATTTCACCAGCCGTGAGCCCTTGAGGGCGTAGCACTATCCAGGGTGCACCAGAAGTGGTGGGGCTACATACACCCTGCCTCCTTGAGGGCCTTGTGCAGAAGGCAGAAGATAACATGAAAAGACAAAGAAGGCTGACCCCTCGAAGATTGAGGGTATCAGGAAAGATGAGACAAGGGCCAATTAAGGCGGGAAAGTGAAAGACTCCCTAGGCCTCGGATACCCTAATACCTTCGGGGTCGGAAGATAATAATGTTATTGGTTTTACATCCCTTTTAACTACTGTGGCTTTTCGAGTCGCCGGGGTGCCGGAATTTTGCCCCGAAGGGGATCTTTAACGTGCCAGTAAATGTACTGATACGGCTCCCTCGCATTTGCGCACTCTCAAATGCCAGCTAACTGCGCCAGGATACAAACCTGCAACCTAGGGCCCAGCAAGAGAGAACGTTACCGCTGAACCACGCAACCAGTCCAAAAGGGTCGGAAGAGTTGACCAAGAGAGGTCGATAGGAAAGAAGATGGAGAGGAGCCCGGTACAAGTAAGTGGAAGCAATGCCGGACTCAGCTGGGGTCCCACTAGATGAGAGGGTATTTTGATATAGGCACGCTGCTCAACACGATTTACTTCCATCTCGCGTGACGCTCGCCACAGCGCTCCCTGTGCTCCTACCAGCAATCACAGAGCCATCTGTTGTTATGAATACACACCATGCCTGCATAGCTTCAACGCCACCAAGTACAGTGTAGGAAACGCTCACATAATATCTGCAAACGATAAATAGGTCCAATAACTTTTTCCCTAACCCTCGTAGTTCCAAAAGGATAGAATTAAAGTTTTCTTTGAGTTTTGTGACTAGTGTTGCCAATCGAATTTGTCACTTGGCTATGAGATGCCTCTGCGATGAGATATTATAATTTATTCTGATAAGCATCTGTTGTTCAAGGTTGATAAACAATAATGAAAGCAATGAATATGGAATACTCCTTCCTTCTCGTTCACTGAAAGATAAAATGATCTATGAATTAGGCAGACTGACACCTGTTCTAATAATAATAATAATAATAATGTTATTGGTTTAACGTCCCTTTTAACTGCGATGGCTTTTAGGGACGCCCAGGGTGCTGGAATTTTGCCCCGAAGGGGATCTTAAACGTGCCAGTTAATCTACTAACACAGCTCCCTCACATTTCCGCACCCTCATATGCCAACTGACTGCGCCGGGATTCGATCCTGCAATCTTGGGAACAGCAGGTGAGAATGTTACCGCTGAGCCACGCAGCCAGTGTACACCAGTTCTGAAATTAGGATAGTTGTGTACAGACCAGTGGCGACTCCTGATTTTTATAATGTGTAGGACGTAATAGGATAGGCTACTTATTAACTTATGATAATTATTAAAGCTGGGCTAAATTGAGATATGAGACTCGGTCTAATAATTATTATTCAGTCGCACAACACTATTACGAACACATTACACAATACAATACAATACAATGGAATACCGCTCCAAAGATATGCACACGCTGAAAACAGACATAGCCGGCCCCGTGGTGTTGGGGTAGCGCGCCTGCCTCTCACCCGGAGGCCCCGCGTTCGATCCCCGGCTCCGTCAGGGACTTTAAAACTGACGTGAGGGTTGGAACGGGGTGCACTCAGCCTCGTGAGGACAATTGAGTAGCTGTCTGACAGTGAGACAGCGCCCCGATCACGAATACCAAGATTAACGGCCGAGGGGACCCGACGCGCTGATCACGCGTCTGCAGGTCAAATGGCTGGCAGCGGTCCCTTGGTCGGCCTTAGCCCGTCATGGGCTGTATAGTGCCAGGTTTCTTTTTTTTTTTGAAAACAGACATCTATTTATCCGCTCGAAATCATAACCAACAGGCTAAGCCAGTAGCGTTGGTTTAAATTCAACCAAGAGCGAGACTTGAGGATCTCCGTAGACGTCCTCAGAGCCCCATTTAACAGACCAAACCTGCCCCCCCCCCCCCCCAATGGCTCTCATACATTTCTAAAGTTATAAACACGTGCTTTGAGGATGAAAGGCTTCCTTCCTCAGCTTTCTACTCCGGACGGTGAATGTCACACTTCACCCATCTAGGGGTGAGATTTAGAACTAGTTACAAGTACTGACAGTGACAGCGAGACAGAGCTTATCGAGAGGGCGCGCAAGGTAGCCCCATAGACTATTTTACAAAACAATTAATTTTTTAAAAACAGTTACAGATGAGAGCTGACTGTAGGATGATCCTCACGTCCTACATGGAGGAATCGCCACAGGTACAGACAAAGGGAGAGAGTGAAAATGTCAGCTCTGAAAGCATATAAGAAGAATAAGAGGATATGTGGCTTTGACGTCAGGGATTCATTAGTTAACTTACCCAGTACCTTATTTATTAATCGGTTGTGAATCATCCTGGATTTAAGGCAGTTACAGGAATATACAAATTAAGAAAACATGAGAGCTCTGCAGACCACAAGGATATATGTGATGAACCAACTATCCTCGGGGGAAACAAACAACTATCATCCCGACAAGAAGTTTCTTACTGTGTTGTGTGTGTGTGTGCATGCACGTGTGAAAGGACACATACAACTTTAAAGAAATAATTATATAGTCTAAATTCACCTGAGTTCGTCCAGCAAATGCACAAACATGGGCAAATGTCGACAGTAGTTGATAAAACAAGCAAACGTTTGTGCAGTGTTTCCCACAACATCATAGATTCCAGGAAATACCAGTTTAGCCTGCCAGATTTCTTCCAGCATCTTTACTGTATTATCGGAGATTCTCTTCACTGCAATAAAATCCAATAGTTAGGGGTGAAACATTCCATTTAAACTTCATTTTATCAACAATTAAGAACTGCATAATTGGGCATACCTATGTTCAAGTGCCATCAACTAAATTACAAAAAAGAAAAATGTGCATGTGAAAAGGTATCAGTTCCCAGCTCCAAGTTAAGGAGATATTCAAGCTTAAACTGGCTATTGACAAATCATGAAATCTATTTATCATGCATATTGGCATACTTTTGACTCAAAACTGAATCGAAACTGAAAAGGATGGATAAAGGCAAGCATTAACATGCAAAATTAAGGTTATATGTTAATTTTTGACACAATTTCTAAGTTCTAGATTCTACGTTCGAAGTTAATTTTCCTAGATGATTAAAACCAGAAATACGGCACCAAAAACAACTAATAACTACTTACAAGGAACATGCATTAATTGCTTGACTGATAATGTTAAAAAGCAACTATGATGGATAGTTCAACTATAAGCAATGCGTTTTGCAACAATTTTAGCGGCCCATAGCGGCAATTATACATTTTAGGTGCCTAGATAGTTGCTAGAAGCTGCGTTGGTTCATGGGTATTACAAGACTTGACCATGTCAGACATGAACACGTAAGGAAGCAAATGGGAGTTGCAACAATTATAGATAAAATGAGGGAAGCGCGTCTTCGCTTGTATGGGCATGTCACTAGAAGTGATGAGAACTCTGTGATAAAAATGGCCCTCCGATACGTTGCAGGAGGGCATCGATCCCGTGTGCGCCAAAAGAAACGATGGATGGATGGATGGATGGATGGATGGAATCAGTGAACACCTACTGGTGTGCGGCCTCAAGCCTGAAGATGCCCTTGACAGGAAGAAGTGGCGAACAACCACTAAGCAAGCGGACCCTGTGCCAACGCGAGAGATATGCTAGGAAAGAAGATGATGATGATGATGATAATTGTTGTTTTAAGGGGCCTAACACCTAGGCTATCAGGGTCTGGGTGACAACGAAAATGGCAATGAAGTAGAAACCAGAACGAAAATTAAGTGAGACGTAAAATACTTACAAAAAGGAACTCATTGAAACTACTCACAAAATTGAGAGTGGTAATACTTACAAAAGGGAATTTAGAACGAAAATACTCACAAAAGCAATAGATTGAAAAATACGCACAAAATGTAGTTTAGGTTCAAAATACGCACAAAATGCAATGTAGAATCAAAATACTTACAAAATGCAACTGATATTCAAAATATTTACAAAATGCAAATGAGGTTGAAAATACGTACAAAATGCAATTGAGATTCAAAATGCAATTGAAATTGAAAATACACAATGCAATTCAGATTGAAAGCTCCCATTTCAAATCCAAAATATTCACAAAGTGCAATTGAAATTCAAAATGCTTACAAAATGCAATTGAAATTGAAAATGCTTACAAAATGTACGGCACAGTAGATTCAATTTACTCATTTGGATAGACAATACTTACAAAATGCAATTTAGATTGGGGATACTTACAAAATGTAATTTAGATTCAAAATACCCCAAAATGCAATTGAGAATCAAAATACTTGCAAAATGCCGACCAAGGAAAGAAGAAGATAGTTGTGGATATAAGAATGAATACCGGTATGGCAGGAAACACAGTTACAAATAATGATTATTCCACAAATTGTATTTGTCCTCGTTTGTGGATTGTGAACTGGTAAGCACAAATGTAGACAATAAGCACATTATATGAAGGATGGATGTGAGCAGTTGGAGGATGTCCTTGTCATTGTCATAGATAGCACTGTCAAGGGTATCACACTCAACTGAAAATATTGTTTTCTTTAAAGGATGCTTAATCATGTTGCTGAATATGACGACACTGAACTTATTGTACTTATTGTTGTATACATTTGTATTTATCAGCTTTCTACATCAGGACCCACAAACATTCATTCATTAATTCATTTGAAATTGGGGGTGTCCCCCCCCCCCCAGTATAAATAACAAATAAACAATTATACACAACAATTCAATAACATTTAAACTGGAGTATTTACACAAATCGTCAGTCCTTTCTTTAACACACCTATATGTTTGGGGAAAGGCTCTAAGACTGTGCCAGGTAGAGTGTTCCAGTTATCAATGCCACCGTTTACGAAAGAATACGGTATTTACCATAATTTGTTCGCTGTGGTCGGTCCTTAACTTTGAAAGGATGATCACTCCTACTCATGTAACTGGGCTTTCCCATACGTTTGCTAAGCTCACCCCATGCTGGTTGATTTTTAAACGTGTTGTTCATAGCGCAGAGTGTAGATTTCATCCTCCTAGCCTCAAGTGATCCCCACCCAAGTTTCTTTAACATACGGGTCACATTGCTCCTGCGATTAAAGTCACTGAGCACAATCTAGCGGCCTTTCTTTGAACCATTTCCAACTCATTGATGAGCCCTACTTGATATGGATCCCAAACCGCCGAGGCGTATTCCAGAATAGGTCTTACAAGCGACAAATATCCTAATTCTTTAGCAGAGGTACTACAGTGTACATCCTTTTAATACCATCATTACAAAGTGCAGAGATTTGTAAGCTTTAGAAATTACACGTTCTACATGAATATTCTATTTCATATCATTGCTTACGTGAACGCCCAAATATTTGCAAGAATCTTTTTCGACAAGTATTTCCGAGCCAATGTTATATTGAAATTCTTGCCTTCTCCCTTTCCCTATTGTTATGAGACTAAATAGCATGGTTAGGTAAGTGCAAGAACAGCTACAATTAGTGAAATAACATTTTGTTTTAGCTGGGTTTCCTGTTGTATTTCTGCTTATACCCCTAATGATCTACAATCATGATATGTATAATTACTGCTATGGGCAGCTAAAATTGGTTCAATATGCATCGCTTACTGCTGAACTGTCCATAGTATAGTCTGGGTGCCAGGAGACGTCAACTGGGTTTGAACTGCAGACGACTTCCTGCGTACTGCATACCGCGCATTCCAACAACATCAAGTCCGTCACTGCCAGCTTCACTCATTTACAACTTTTTTTTCTGTATTTATACTCTGTACTCAGCAAATAGGGAAAGTGGAAAGGGACCTTCAGTGACAGACTACGCACTTAAAGCTGGATGAACAACAAGCACAATGTGGGAGGTAGCCATGGAGGAATGAACGGAAGGAGATGCCTTCGCTGCGCTGCCTAGTGCAAGCTGCTGAAGCCAAACGGCATGCCCACTTTGGGTAGCAAGAAAATGGTTGTTCCTATGCTTAAAGCCGTAAACCACTCCAATTGGTCTTGGATTTTAGTGACATAAAACTGCAATGACAATTCAAGATTTTTCCTTGGATACGCAGAATACACTCTGTACATCATGGTACTTGGTGCAAATAAGCTGCGTTATAGTTTTAAAAGCCAATTTAAATAGAAATATGAGAACACCTATGCAAGGCCAGTTTTGTAAGAAAGACGCGGCAAAACGTAATAATACGCTGAAACACTGAGTAAATTGAATACAGGTGTCTGAAGGTGCGAGTTATACCAAAGAAGGAACATATTGGGAACTATCATAATGATGCCGAACTAATCACGGTATTTACACCAAATTGATTTTTAAGTTCTTATTGATGTTAAGGCATTCGTCGGTTTTTAGGCCTAATTTCGAGCAGACACTTTCACTCATTGTTCGTACACATTTTGAGATTTAAGAATACGAACCTTAAAATTAATGGACACTTATTTGATTCGTACAACCATATGCAAGTCACGGAACACCGAATACAAGCTAAGGTTACGCCCACTTTGGACGCAGCGCTTGGCTTCACTCAAACGAGCTCAAGGCATCTCCTCTTATTCTTTCCTCCATGGAGGTAGCAGTAAGTGAATGTCGATATATTTAGGTCAGGAATAGACGGATCGCGCATGCGTACAGCCGAACCCCCGCTTCCCGTCGCAGTGTTTCGAACCGACTTCTCCTGACGTGCAGACAACAGTAGATCTTAGACCATTATCAGTCAGGCATTTCACTTCACTTGATCAGGCATTCACTTGATGGATGTATCTTGTTACATACAGGTTTATACACAGCCCAGAAATTATGTTATAGAAACACACATCTTAGGTTTACAATGGAATAGCACAAAGTCCAAAAATTTAGTTTTGAGATAAATGGATTTGAAAGTTAAAATGTGGGTGAATCTGGTTTTGCATTGAAACCAATTTTCTAAATTTTGTTTAAAAATGCATGTATTCAGGTGCATTTTAACATGTCGTTGCTGTTATTAAATTGAGGGGACTTTACCTTATTCTTTGGTCATGAGGCTTGGGTACTGGTGAGTGTAGAATGTGTCATATCCTGTGTCGGTGTGGTGTATGGATTACGGTATTTGTGTCTAGGATTGGGATAGGTGACCCAGGGCTTTGAATGAGGTATTTTACTTGAGGAAGCATGGAAAAACCGTCACAGATTTCCTGATTCAATCTTTTATTAATGCATGTATAGAGCTACTGGTAATCTTAAACCATTCAACAAATTAAATACACATGAGAATCACAGATTGTGTGTAGTTTGTTCATGGTTACTTCTCAATCACTGCTTACTGGATCGTTTAGTACTTGATATGCATGATGTCAGGGACTTAATGCATTCTCCTTGTACAAATAGTTTAGACGTGTGTTAAGGCATACAGGAAAAAGGCTCAAGTACACTTGATGCTCTTTTCTGATAGAACTGTGTCAAAATTAGACTTAGTATTTCGTGGAGACTTTTTCCTGAGGAAGTATGAAGAGGTACGACATAGTGCACTTTCCCCACTGAGAGTACACACAATTTGGGTTTTATTGCTATTAATTCTTTTTCATTTATGGACTTAGTGCTTTCTCCTAGCAAGCCCACGATATAATGTAGGTCTCTGTTGCATAATGGTTTTATTAGGATAAGTACCGCCATACCACCCTTTCAATAGCATTAAGTTGCAGACCCTGCATGTCCATGAAAACCAGACTCTGGCCAGCATGCAGAAGCACAGACAGATGAATCTCTTTACTCTGGACACTCCGCTGTTGCATCCCACCCAATAATTAGCATGGTACGCACGAGTTCTGCGAGTGTCACTAATGCGCCACCAGGGCACTGATCAGTGGGCAGTGTATCTAACTATGATTTATAGTACAGAAAATCTCTAGGTTCACTCCATAGCAGTCGAATTATTGTACCAAACCAATCCCCATGGCACTACAACCTATGAAGGGCCTAGGCCCACCAAGTGACTGCTGCCCAGCCATTTGGCCTGCAGATTATGGGGTGACGCGTTGTCAGCGCGTCGGGTCCCCTCGGCCGTTAATCTTGATCTCCATGACCAGGGCGCTGCCTGGCTGTCAGAGAGCTACTCAATTGTCTTCACGAGGCTGAGTGCATCACGTTCCAGCCCTCAGACAAGAATTAAATTTCTTGGTAGAATTGTGAATCGAATCCGGACATCTGGGGGCGAGGGTCAAGAATGATAGCCGCTACAACATGAGGCGGTCTTATTCAAAGTTAGATCACTGTCATGCTTGAAAACAGTCCTTCCCGAAAACCAAGTGACAATCCTTCCCAAAAACTGTGTTCATCATAAGCATTGAGATTTGTGTCAAGGGCAGGAAGTGCTCCAGACATTAGAAGTTGTGTGGGCAAGGAGTGGGTGGATTACTCATCCAAGTGGGTGAATTTCTAATGAAAAAAGGAAGGATCACTAATATCACGATCATAAGCATGGGACCTCCTCTTTGCATGGAATCTGAACCATTGGAAATAATATTTCATATCAAAAATCCTACTTTCATCAACCAGGAATTGAACCCAGTACATCTGGGTGAGAGTCAAACAGCATGACTGCTGCACCATTATACCCAAATTTCTAGTAGGCTTATAGAAGTAATGCATATTTTGTATATTGTAATACTCCTAGGAATGCCATGAACATCAGCAGACACTCATGCCTAGTGCCGACAGAGGCATTAATAATTCTATTCTTAACCAGGATTTCCCTCATGGAGAACACCAGCAAAAAACTTCAAGCCTTCGAGATGTGGAGCTATAGGCGACTGCTAAGAATGTCATGGATCGATAGAGCATGTAACACTGAAGTGCCCAAACGCATGCACAACATCATAACATCTTGCATAACATCAAGAAAAACAAAAGTTGAATACATTGGCCAATTCCTTCACAATGATAAATATAAACTCCTTCAGATCATAATTGAAGGAAACGTTGACGGTAGGAGAGGCCGGGTAAGGAGGAGATTATCTTGTCTAAAGAACCTACGCGAATAGTATGACTAAACACTCCTGCAATATTCTGAGTCTCTAAAGATAAGCAAGAAATTGCCCTGATGGCAGCCAACATCCAATGAGGATATGGCAGAAGAAGAAGAAGAAGAAGAAGGATAATAATAATAATAAGAAGAAGAAGAAGAAGAAGAAGAAGAACCAGGATTTAACTAGGTAGCATACCTTCCTTGACATCATCCAGCATGGTGCCCGAGCTACGAGCTGGCCCACACCACCTCTCGACCTGTTTGCTAAGGAACAGCAGATTGTCGAACTCCACACCGAAAATAATCTCACTCGCCACCAGCCTGAAGCGAGTTGCCTCCACTCTCTTTGCATTACTATCCATCTTCTCTGTAGGAAACACACCAAACACTTTTCAGTCCCTTAACAACATACAAGTAAAGTAAATTATTGCCTGTTAAGATATTTATATTCCGTATATGGTATACTAAATTAATATTAGAGAACGCTTAAGAGGTATATATATTTTAAGGACTAGGAAAGATTCTTGACTGCCTGTGGCATATCATCACTGTAGCACATCAAAATACAAATTAAAAGCAATAGACTGAATTACAGATTCTTTCCTTTTATGTGAATGAGCTGCACCTGCTAATATTGTGTTTTGCAGCCCAACAAATGTGTGAGATCATCGTAGAATTTGATATTTCTCTGTTAACATCCCGTATGGTACCAATGCACTGTAAGCACACCCTGCAAACAATTCTGAGTACTATTGTCAATCCTGCGATGTGCCATTTGAAAAATATTATAACCTTTCAATCATTTATTGTACGTCAGTCTAACATGCAACTAGGATAATGTGTCGTGCCAAGTGACTAGGTATAGCAAAACTCAAGATTAACTCTTCAATACTACAATATAGTGCCGTGGAGAGCGTGCGAAACAGCGCATTGCAGAAGTAACGTACTCGAAGGTATTCTTAATGCAAGACATTATAGGAGCATCCTCTCAGGGGTCCTAGTTGACCACAATGGTCGTTCAAGTAAATGCAATCTGTAATTAACAGAATTACAGATTATTTCTTTTCGTGTGTATATAACAGTTGAATCAGCTGTCTCTACCAATATTGTGTTTTACAGTCCAACAAACATGTGAGATCGTCGTGAGATCGATATTTCTCTGATAGCATCCCGTATGGCACCAATGCACTGTAAGCTCATCCTGCAAACAATATCAATATATTGGTCTATGGACAACGTCGGAAGTGATTGAATAAAGTGCTGTGATGTGAAACTCAGCAATGTGACTTGGTCGGTGTGGATGAACATTGTGTCCCTGTTACAATGTGGCAAGATCTGCCATTCAAAATAAAATTCTATAATATTTGATTTGAACCACTATTATAGTCTACCAATACTCATATACCACAGGAGACCGGCACTTGACCGACTCAGCCACAATGACTACATACATGTCAGTCGCTAGAAGTGGAGTATTGAACTATAGTTTTTAATCATGGTTTATAGTGTTCATTTTACTTCCTACCTTTACAAATCACGTTGCATAGCATACTAATTCGATTGTGTTTTGGGTTTATGCATTATTTCAGGAAACAGTAAATTGCATGTTTGTGTAATGGTCCATAACCATAGGACTGGGCAGGAAATTGTGCAAGATCATTTTTTCTCTTGCTAGTTCCATGGCTCAAATTACATTGCTGACACACAGGCAGAATACAGAGCAATGTTGACCTTAAAGAGAAATATAATAGTGGTTTGGGTTTCATAAAACTAGATAAGTGGCTGGCAGACCACTGGCAGACTGGCAAAGCCGTTCACTACAGATACTCAATTGGAAAAAACATCACACCATCTGTCGACAAACGCAGTAACCTACTGTGCATATACAAAGCCACAACAGCAAAAGTCTCCAATTTCATTTGGGCATGTCTGGAAAAAAGCTGTTTACAGTAGAATGTGGTATATGTGATGCTCCTAACACTGTCGTCTGGAAGACTGACGATTCGAGTTACTCCACTGCACAAGTGAATCATTCTTCAGGTGTGCTTATTAGCATGTACATTTATGCTTGAAATATTTCTTAATCCAGACCTAACACATATAATTACCACTATGGTATAGGCATCTTACTGTGGTGAAATGAACATCTGAACTTTCCATCTTATTTAATTTATTTATTTAATACTACACCAATATCTGACCAGCATTTCACAAATGTTCAATATAAGTCAGGTCACTGACCTTTGCATTCTTTACATTATGCACCTGAAATGGGTTCTCTATCTAGATTCATATTATATATATATATATATATATATACATATATTTAAATATTCAATGAAACAGCTAATCCAACTATGAATGATAATGTCATTGATGACAGTACATATGATTAAAAACAAATTCTCATAAAATACCAATATATCTTCACGACAGAACCAATTGGCAGGAAATCTATCTCGGAGTTAACTTAATGTGCTCTTGGGAATGATATATGATTTGTGTGTATAATATGTGCTAATTGGAATCAGATAAAAATATATTACGTTCATTGGCCTTCAAAATATCTTTGGCAGTGTTCATAAGGTTTATATAAATCGATGGTGAAGGCCTCTTTAGTAATCGATCACAGAAACAATGTCAAATGATCTTGGATGAACATTATCTTGACCTTGGACTTTTGGCCACGGCAAAAACACTGAACACCATTTCATCGATTGCTACTTGGATTACTGATAGCACCCGATCTCTTCCCCTGTGACGATGGTTCACAGACAGTATAGATAATGTTCACATAAAGTAATTAGCATTCCAGAGGTTTTGTTTTCTGCCCATCTGCTCATTGGGAACAGATCTTTTGTCTACCTAAATCTTCACAGACGATGGTGCACAGTATTCTTGCTAATGCTCAAATCCTTCACCATTACAACAGAGTTAGTGCCACCATGTGTCACAATCACTCGATCAGCTCTGGCATTCTGGTATTCAACAGCTGACACAAACGTGTGTTATCCTCAGTATTTTCCTTCCAATCATGAAAACGTTTGAACCACCGTAAACACATTCACTGCTCACAGCTTACATAATGTGTCTCTGTCACCATTTTCTCCAATTTGTAGCAGAACTTGATGTTCACTCGCTGTTCAATTCTCATGCTGAGTAGGTCAAATGCCCACAGTGAGTTTACCTTGACAGCCACGTGAGGCTTCTCCAAATGTATTTGGAGAGCAATGCGAATGTACACACATGGTCCATGTAGCTGTTGATAGATCAGACGATTGTTGTTGTTTTCAATTAGGGTCTTGGATATCGTGACAATTTCAGCCCCTATGTACTAGGGTGTATATATACAGTATATATAATTTGTCTGAAAACATATGTTATTGCGGTGTGTAGTAGTTTGTTTACTTGTAATTGAGCCTAGGATTGAAAAGGAGGCGGCCGAGGCCTTCAGTTAGGAATCATCCCAGCATTTGCCTGGAGTAGAAGTGGGAAACCATTGAAAACTACTTATGGGATGGCTAAGGTGGGTATTAAGCCCACCACGGCTGGCTGCGTGGCTCAGAGGTAACGTTCTCGCTTGCTGGGCCCAAGGTTGCAGGTTCGTATCCTGGCGCAGTCAGCTGGCATTTGAGGGTGCACAAATGCGAGGGAGCCGTGTCCGTAGATTTACTGGCACGTTAAAGATCCCCTTCGGGGCAAAATTCCGGCACCCCGGCGTCTCTAAAAGCCAGTGTAGTTAAAAGGGACGTAAAACCAATAACATTATTATTATTATTTATTAAGCCCACCTCTTCTCAGTTTTAAGCCAGCCCCATGGTGTTGGGGTAGCGCTCCTGCTCATACCTGGAGGCCCCGAGTTCGATTCCCAGCTCCGTCAGGGATTTTAGAAACTGATGTGAGGGCAGGAACTGGGTGCACTCAGCCTCGTGAGGACAATTGAGTAGCTGCCTGACAGTGAGGCAGCGCCCCAGTTACGAAAACCAAGATTAACGGCCGAGGGGAACCGATGCGTTGACCACGTGTCACCCCAATATCTGCAAGCCAAATTACTGGGCAGCGATTGCTTGGTAGACCCTAGGCCCTCCATGGGCTGTAGTGCCACAGGGGGGGGGGGGGGGGGTTCTTCTCAGTTTTGACTCACGAGGCTGTTGTAGTGGCTAGCATTCTTGGCTGTCACCCCCTGGGGATTTGGGTTCCATTGCCAGCTCTGCCAAGAAATGTAATTCTGGAAATCGAACCCCAAACCCCAGGGGTTGACAGCCAAGAATGCTAGCCACTACACCATGAGGTGGTATTAATACACCATTCACCGAATATCTGCATACATTAAGTACAGATGGAAAGCGGCAACTTACCACAAAAGCCTACAGTTGAGGACACATACCTAGGTACAATGAATAAGTTACTGTAAATCCCATATAGAAACTGAAAAAAATATTATCAGAGCAACAAACATCAATATCTAAGAAGTAGTGCAAAAACTATTTTGTAAAACGAAGCCGATTTACTTCCAATGCGTGCCAATAAAAAGGAAAATTATAATTTATGACTAAAACACTAAATGAATGATGGCTTATTAATCACTTGCATTCTAGTTGCGAGATATGCTAGCAGTGAACTAGCAGTGAACTACCTGGGTATTTTGTGAGAATTAATAGCACCACCAAATATGATAATAGAATATTGTTTTAATTAGTTGATTAGAGTAATTGATATTATGCCTGTCAATATAGGGTATACTTTAAAAACTAGTTTGAAATTATTTAGTAAGCTATATTTCCCCTAGTAATTTCCCTAACTCAATCCTTTTCATTCCTACAGAGATTTTGGTTGGCTTCTTCTACTGTTGGAGTAAATTTATCTTTCATCCATGGTCACTTATGAGTGATTTATATACCGATGTATATGAGGTATACTTTCTATCCATGTTGAGTACAAGTGTATGTCTACCCCTTATTAATCTCATTTTCAATGGGGTTGGAGATGAGACGCGATGAAAGTCTTTGAGGCATATGGTTTTTACGGTCGGATGCCCTTCCTGACGCCAACCTCATGAGAGGAGTTAAAGAGAGATTAAATGAATGAAGGTGAATGAAACTGGGCAAGGATGTGGAATGAGGCAGCCGTGGCCTGTCAGAAGGTACCGTCCCGGCATTTGCCTGGAGTTGAAAAGGGAAAACCACGGAATACCATTTCAAGGACGGCCGACGGTAGGGCTCAAACCCACGTCTACCGACTCCGCAGAGAGTTTGGCCCCAAGGCCTAGCACTGCACATTAGCGAGCATAGCTACCGCTGTCGGTCCATGTTAACTACAAGTAAAAAGATTATATTTTCTAGTATACTTCCATGTTAAAGACTCAACCTATCAAATTATTATAGAATCATTTTCATGTTTGTAAGGATATCCGGCAATTTTAACGCCAGTTTAACTTTTCTATTCGATCATTACTTAATAATTCATACGTATTTTATTTTTAGCTATTAAGATATTTATATGCTGATGAAGATATCAGAGTGTATCAAAACAATGTACATCATTAACTTTAAAAAAATTAACTAGGTCTTTCGATTGTGCATTGACAGGCATAATATCAATACCGCTAATATACTTAAGGTCCATATGGATAGTTTCCTTACATTGCCTACAGTAGCGTAGCCAAGATCGACCAATAGGAGGATAACCGTAATTCGTAGACTTGCAGGACACAGTAATATGAAGTAACTCGGCTGTCTCACAACGATCTCCAAATTAGTGTTAATGAACTCAAAGAATTTTCTAGGTCCTTATTACAATATTTAATTTTTAATAAAAGCTCTATTCATTTATATACATCTTCCCTCCCGCTAAGAAAAGGACGAATGAAAGCTGATTGCCTCGCTTGGTGGGATTTAACATTATCTGGGGCTAGGCTCAGTTTGAAAACAGCTGTATTTAATGGGGGAAAAGCTAGATTGGCAACCCTGGGAGGACGGAGTTATGCATTGCCATGACGACATGTGTAGCCTCAATGGGGAGCCGGACCGGCAGGTGACAACAATACATCACCAAACAGGTGGTGCCGCAGACACAAATCACAACCATAACGATTTACCACAAAGCATGAGTTATAGAATCATCTGCAAGTGTCAAATATTTAATCCTTGAAATGTTTATTTAGCTTATTAATTATCAGCAGGTCCTGTTTTTTGTGTGTGTAAAATTTCCAAAAGGAGAGGGGTTTCTAACCCGCAGCAACACACCCCTGGCTACGCCACCAATTGCCGAGAATGGTTAGTGTGTATACACATTAATTAGTTGAAACAAATTGCAAAATAGCCTTCCTAATAATATCAAATTGCAACAAATAAATGGGTCATATATAACGGGCATGCTTTTAAATTTCTAATAGATACCAGTACAGTTCACGCCACGGTTTTTGGCCGGTCATTCCTGGTTTCAAAGTCGTACAGAGGACAGTCTGCGAGCCTCACGCATGTGCAATTGATACAAGAGTGTTCAGTTGCACGGAAAGCAACTCACGTATCAATTGTACATGCCTGAGGCTCGCCGACTGTCCTTTGTACGAGTGCGCAGTCGGGGCTCACCGGCCCTATGGGAAATGACCAGTCAGCAGTTCCACTAGACATAAAGGATAGAGGCTATACTGGGAAAGCTACTTAGAAAGAGATACAATAAAACAATTGCAGGAGAGTAAATCATCCCGGAAAATTAATATTTTTTTATGAAGTATTTATTATAGGATAAAAAATATGTTGCATTTTTAACTACAGTTTGCATAATATTATTATTCGAAACATGCAAATCAGCGCTGAGTGCATTGCACTGAGAAGAGAGGCTATATGCAATCAAGTGCTTTAAAGTCAATGTGCTAAGATTTTCTGGTCATGCAGAAGGATAACTTAATATTCTCACATGTCTATACCATTTTTAATTTCTTCACTTCATTGTGCTTTCTAATTCACAGTAACTGACGATGATGAATCTGAAAAGATGTTAGTATAATAAGAAGAAAATATACCTTTATTTAGCCATTTTGATTCTAAAATAGAGACTTTGTTAAAAATAAGGGGTCTCATGCCCTGGCTTTCTTCCACAGGTCTCAAGATCACACACAAAGGAATAATGCGTTATTGGATGTCGTGTTTGACCAGCATGGAATGGAGGGAACATTTTTTTTTCGTGTGGCCTCCTGAGAGGCCGAGTGCAGGTCTTTCTATTCGACGCCCGTGGGCGACCTGCGCGTCGGGATGAGAGATGGAATGGATGAAGATGAATGAAACTGGGCAAGGATGTGGAAGGAAGCGGCCGTGGCCTGTCAGAAGGTACTGTCCCAGCATTTTCCTGGTGTTGAAAATGGGAAACCACGGAAAACCATTTCAAGGACAGCCGACGGTGGGGCTCGAACCCACACGTCTACCGAGTCAGCAGAGAGCTTGGCCCCATGGCCTAACGCAGCGCTTTAGCCAGCGTAGCCACTACCGTCGGTGGAGGGAACAATAATAATACCACAATCAATAATTAAAACAATCTCTTGTACAGTATTTTAAATGTGTAAAATCTAAGGCTTTGTGGAGAATTACTAGTAAGGTCCAAAGGACTAAATAAGTGATAGATAAATGATAATTATGTAATGTTAAAGAAACCCAGAAAGGTAAAGATTGAAATGAATATAAATGTCCAAAGCCTTGGAGAGTTATATGACTTGAATGATAGGCGCGCTTGACGCCTTAGTAAAATATACTCAAACAACACCCCCCCCCCCCCCCTGGCACTATCCAGCCCATGACGGGCTAAGGCCGACCAAGCGACCGCTGCCCAGCCATTTGGCCTGCAGATATTGGGGTGACGCGTGATCAGCGCGTCGGGTCCCCTCGGCCGTTAATCTTGGTATTCGTGATCGGGCCGGTGTCTCACTGTCAGACAGCTACTCAATTGTCCTCACGAGGCTGAGTGCACCCCGTTCCAACCCTCACGTCAGTTTTAAAATCCCTGACGGAGCCGGGGATCGAACCCGGGGCCTCCGGGTGAGAGGCAGGCGCGCTACCCCAACACCACGGGGCCGGCAGTAAAATATACTACAAATAATTATAATTAGATTTAAGCAAGACAAAGTGGTTACAAAGTGGTTACAAAGTTCATAAAATAATGAAATGACATTATAGTGATCTTGATAAATTTTAACAAAGTGATTAATTTTTAGTTTTGAATGACACTTGAAGAGACTATGCCAAGTAATTATTTTTTAGTTTGAAGGGCACTTGAAGAGACTTGCAAAGTGATTAATTTCTTTTAACACATTTTGAGTGACACTTGTAGGAACTATGCCAAGTAATTGATTTTTCTTACATGTTTTTGAGTGAATATATTTTTCTTTTATGAATTAAATTTTGTAAAATTATAATGTTGTGTTTTTCCTTAAAATCCTTGTGAACCTTGAGTATTCCATATCAGATGTTTAATCAGCGGTGGAGGGAACGTAACACACCCTGAAACCGCAAGAGCAAAAGCCGAGTGCTGATTAATCATCATCCGTGTAAACGGGCACAATATATAACACGCTAAGGTGTCTGTTTCACAAAAGTCAAGCTCCTTAGTTAGAAGGTGCGGTTTGTACAAAAATCTTCCAAATCGTCTCAATAGTACAGGAAAAATCTTGTATTTCTTGAATGTCAACGAAAATATATGTATTTGTTTATAAAGTGCTTTTACACAAATAAACAAGACGATAGCCCCTGGCAGAACTGTGTCGCGTACAGCCGCATAGCACTAGGACCGGGCGGGTAGTCTGTACACATGGGGCGCACACAACCCATTGTGCAACCAGCAGCAGTGATGAATTGCTCTCTGATTTCATAAATATCAACAATTTGTTTAAAAAGTGCGTTTAAACAAATAAACATATTTATAGAAGCCCGCATAACAATAAAGCCAGGCGGGTGGTTTATACACATGCTTGAGTTCTCGCACGGGTCTGCTAGTAATAATAATAATAATAATAATAATAATAATAATAATAATAATAATAATAATAATAATAATACACTTCAATGTGAAAGTAAATTAAAAATTAATCCATATGTATTAGCATTCAATCCCCAAGACTGCCTCTTTTCAAAAAAGAATAATAAACAACCATAGTGTTGCATCACAAACGGTGGGCGACCTCCATGAAGACGAGCACTGCTTTTATTGCAGCCATCATGGCCCCTATATGCAGGAAATCTGGACAAGTATCGGCTTATTTGCAATCTTCTTTTACCTTGGGGCGATAAAATTCTCAACAAACCAAAATCTTCCTACGCCTTGCTACTTAAACGCTATATCCTGAAAGCTACAGTATATCCTGGAAAGCTGGGACATGTGTCCCCCTATTTTTGACGAAATCTCTTTGTAATTCATTGCAAGTGAAAACAACGATCTGGTGTCGGCTCCTTATACGAGGAGGCCGACAAACTTCTGATGGAAACTGGTGAGCCCAAGTACCTTGTAGCTTTTATAAATGCTAGTTCGATAAGTGAAGGAGAATCAAGGGAAAATATGACGCTCTTTTGATGGATTACAGATAGTTGAAAACATGTAGGTTGCAAATCAATCCTCAGTGAAAGTTGATGATTGAATAACGTCTACAGAAAATTTTGAAGCCATTTTTCATTGTTGCCTTGATAATCCAGTAAACGAAATGCTTTTCAGTCGGTGAACATGTTAATGTATCCAATTAAATTGCGCGGGGGATTAAACTTATTTATTCGTGGCTGATAACCTGGGAAAATAACACTCATTAATTATAAAACCAACTCTGTTCAGGCTATGGAGGCCTGGGAGTAGTGGAAGGTAGAGGCTTCCACCCTTTGTGACATCGGCACTGGATGGGATAGAGTTGTCAGCTCCATGCCCGGCCACCTTTGCTCCCAGGAATTACCCTGATACTCATTTCTGGTGTAGGCTGAGTGAACCCCAGGGCTATTGCGTTTCCGAAAGTAGTCGTTTTGTTTCTAAAATCCACTACCTGGGTGGGGATCGAACCCACTCCCTTTCAGTTAGAATCTCAGCGCCTCTACCGACTGCGCCACGCAGCCCCCTACACCTTAATTATACTGAGTGGTCCACCAGCCCCTTATTATTTAGTTTTATGAAACCCAACTAACATTGCATTTCTCCCGATGGTCGATATTGCTCTGCGCTCTGACTGTGTGACAGCAATGTAATTGAGTCATTGGTCTAGCAAAGAAAAACCGACCGTTAGCTTTTCCCCGCCAAATACCAAGGTCCATTCTACTAACAAACATATGACTTATTGCTCCTTGAAATAACACACATACACGTATTTTTTATTATTTTTTTAGTTGTTTACCCTCCAGGTTGGCGGAACCCACGGACTCAGCGAGGGAACTCACCACTACCGCCTCTACGGGCAGTGTCCTAGAGCTGGGAACATCGAACCGGAAGGGATACAACTGGTGAGGTGGGATTGGCACCTCGCCCAGGCGGCCTCACCTGCAAAGCGAACAGGGTCCTCATGAGGGAAGGTAAGGGATGGTGAGGATGGATAGGCAAGGAAGAGGGAAGGAGGCGGCCGTGGCCTTGAAGAAGGTACCATCCCGGCATTTTCCCGAAGACGAACTGGGAAACCACGGAAAACCACTTCGAGGATGACTGAGGGGGAATCGAACCCCCTCTACTCATTTGGGCCACCCGATGCTGAGTAGACCCCGTTCCAGTCCTCGTACCACTTTTCAAATTTCGTGGCAGAGCCGGGAATCGAACCCAGGACCTCCGGGGCGGCAGCTAACCATGCTGACCGCTACGCTACGGAGGCGACTATACACGTAATACGATCGAATTAATAGCTTACGGCACGTGATCTGTAATAGTAGAAAGTTAAATCAACACCATAAACCGTGATTGAAGACTTCCAAATGGACTTAAACGTTTGAGGTGGGACGGCCACAGTAACCACTGCACCTGCAGCGCGCTGTATCTACCATGCATTGGTGGCTGATTCGGTTAAAGCCCGGCCGTACACAGTGGCCGAGAACTTTGAAGTGGTTCGAATCCAGTGGTATGCATACTTTTTTGAACGAAAGTCTACGCTCTATTTTAGTGGGAATGTAACTACGTTGCCACATTAATTCCCTTACGATGTATTTTTTTGAAGAGTACGTTGAATTTTGCTGATTTATAAAGAGAATACGATTGAATTGGAAGATTATGCCACGTGACCTGTAATGGCAGAAAATTAAAAAACTGTCATGGATATTAAGATAACATATCGAAGTGTCGCTCCAGAGGTCCGGGTTCGATTCCCAGCTATGCCAAGAAATTCAATACTGGTCTGTGGGCTGAAATTGGGTACACTCAGCTTCGTGAAGCAAATCTGAGAAGAAGTGGGTTCGATTCCCAATTCAGTCACACTGGAAGTGGCTCACCGTGGTTTCCCACTTCTACTCCGGCAAAATTCCGGGACGGTGTGTATATTTAGGCCAGGGCCGCCTCCTTCCCAATCCTTAGTTGCAAATACATACATTATTACAAGCCCGCAATAGCTCAGGTTATCAGAAAAATTCTACACACACACCCATGTACACGGGGCTAAATGACCGAGATGTTCTAGCCCCTCAAATGAAACAACAAACAACAACATATCGAAGAATATTCTGATCGCCAGTGCTCGCATCGAAGTATACGTATTCCTTAGAATTTCCCTTGGTATTATTTTGTTATTAAATTTTAAGAAAAAGTCTTAGCATATCTTTAGGCCCGTATCACACGGCACTCACTAGCAAGGAAGCTGTTGTGATCGCTGGTACAAAATCCTGTATGATTCTGTTTATCTTCGTCAGTATACCTGCTTGTATCACCGAAGTGTATCACACTGCAGGTTGTATGAAATAAAACATAGCGAAGGGTTGTCGCTTGAGGGTGTTATTTGCAGTTCATTCGCCTTATTAACACAAAGCGGTCGCGAAACTTGCTCTAAGTAAATTTGAAAACATGCCAGGTACTGAATGAATGTATTCCAATCAATATTTAAGATCTAACTGTAATAATTGAATATTTTACCATATGCGTTAATAAGAAGCGCAACATAAAGCTCCGTAGTGTGTTGGAAAAGTGTGCAAGTGGTATCTCGCCCGCTCTCTGTTTTGAAGATCCCGGGTTCAAGGCTATCTAAAGGCGGAAATGTTTAATTCTTTTTAACTATTTTATTATACCCTCCCTACCTCGTACAGCAAGATTTCAACTTGGTTTTGTTCACATGATCTACGAGGACGATAGGGAAAGTTGTTTTCTTCTCTCATTTTAATTGCTATTTTCCCTAAATACTGCTCAAAACCATTTTTTTTATTTTTATTTTTTTATTTAGTCAATTTACCCTCTAGGTTGGTGGTTCCCACGGACTCGGCGAGGGAACTCACCACTACCGCCTCTATGGGCAGTGTCCTGGAGCGTGGAACATCTGGTCGGGATGGATACAATTGGGGAGGTGTGATCAGCACTTCGCCCAGGCGGCCTCACCTGCAAAGCGAAAAGGGGCCTCATGAGGGATGGGAAGGGATGGAAGATTGGGATGGATAGGCTAGAAAGAGGGAAGGAGGCGGCCGGGGCCTGACGGGTACTTCCCCCGTAAATTGAATTATTCAGGGACAAAATGAGAGTATTTTCCGTCCCCATGATAAAATGTAACTAGCAAATATAATTTCTGGAAGTGTGACACAAGAGGGTCGTGTTACAAGCTCGACGCTGTGGGAGAGCCCGATCACGTGATAGATTGCACAATGGACGCTTCTAGAAGACTATTCTTAGCATAGCAACAGCGAGTTTGGAAATTAATATTATAAATATTGTTATAAATTGTGCTATTGGATCCCAGTCCACAGCCAATGAGGAGAGGTCTTATTGAAGACGGGATCAACTTTAATTACACAACATGATGAAATTATGCATTTAGGCCATTAGAAGAAAATTTCCTTATTTGGTAATGAAGAGAAAATTAAGAGAAATTATGTCTGATACTTTAGAAACCACAGATCGGTTAATCTACGCAGTAATAAGCAGTAGTAATCTACGCGCTAAAATTATAGTGGGAGATTGTTATGGCCGCCAAAAATACGACTTGGAGGGGGAGATCCAAGGACCGAGGTTCTTATTCCAGCAGACTTTGAAGAGTGAGGAAGTGATTTTACTGGGTTAACGGAGATCCCAAAGCTTAGTCCGAGTGTGACGATTGTCGACTTGTAAGACGCGAGGATAGCTAGGTGGAGCGTTTGAGATCACCGCACTTCCATTCTGTGCGAAGTTGCGAGGAACATAGTAGTGATTATATCTGTTATAATATTGAGATTGGAAGTTAAATAAGTGAACATTTATCAAGAACAGGTCGCCTACTATATATTGCGAAAAGTCGAGCGCTTAAATATTCACCGTTTCGACAATATCAGTCTGTCTAGTTACATTTCCAAATGTGTTGGAAACAGAGCTGAAGTTCATTATAAATTGCAACGTGAAGTTGGCAAACGCAGTTCAAGTGAACAGTGGCGGAGAACTTTTAGTATTGGCGCAACACAAACATTAACAGAATGACTATTATTATTCTTCAAACATTATCATTCAACTTAATTAATATTGTTGATATGCCTGTCGGCATTTGGTATATAAGGAGCGGAGCCGGGCAGCTCGGGAGCAGTCGTTTGGTGGAGGAGTCAGCCAGCAGCAGTCCGTGATCTCTCTTCTCGCCACCCGCAGTGGCCCGCCTGGAGTCGTCGGAGTATGCCACCTAAGGCAACACCTAAGGCAACAACAACAACATCATCAAAGAAAAAAATCAGCGGCAACAACTCCACGACCAGCTCAAGCCAGTGTAGCACAACACTTTCGCGAACAGAAGGCTTCTTCTAGCAAAAAGGACACCTCTCAACACAACACGCAGCAGGCACGATCACGATCAGCATCACCAGCTAAGAGGGTGGTGTTTCCGCGCCAGAAACATATTCAATAGCAGAAGTGAAGATACAACAATGGAGCTTCGTTAGACAACGTATTCTTGAATACAGACGTAGTGTACAGTCCAGCTTGTGCATTTTCGTCAGTCTACGGACACTAATATAACATCAATTAGCAATGGAAACATTTCATTCACCATTTATATGAATATTTCCATAATAATTATTCCAATGATGAAGCTGATACATATTTACGACGGAGAATGGAGACTTTACAGAAGAGATTTGTCAAGATGCTAGGGAAACGTAGCCCAGCAACCCAGAAGAATTTGCCAGAGGGATGTCTTTCGAGCCCAGGCGAATGTTGGTGAATTCCAGAGAGAGACGTTTCTTATCTCTGAGGTCGCAGATCCAAGGTTCGAATGCAGATCCATATCAGTGTCTTGTACTGAGGAAACATCTAAAGTATTGTGGCAATACTTACATTGATCTTCAAGTTTTCGTCTAAATAAGGTATTAGTGTATCTCAATTGTTATATAGAGCTTGATTAGTGACATTCTGAGCAGCGATTTTATTCCATATTTCCAGCAATCTTATTCCATATGTTCGGCGATTTTATTACATATTTCTATGTTTCCACATTTCATGTATTTCAGTGCTTTTATGTATTTTACACTTCAGATGTGTGTTGACATTTTTATACTGCAAGATTATTTGGAAGATGATTGCATTTCATCTATTTTTCAATTTTATTCTACGGATCAGTTGTGGAACTGACATAAAAAAAATGTTTGAGGAACCATATTGCCTCATAGGAGACTAGTCGTTTCGACTCTCGAATTTTAATAATTTTATTTAACCAAGTATTCTGACATTGTGTCATAGCTTCAAATTAAATTCTTATTAAATTTAATTTGAGCACTTTAATGTAACGACATATAACTTCAAGAAAAGAAGAAACATCGAATGATATTGTTATGTCATTATTGTACATAAACTATCGACGATCTATGAAATACTAGTCGTTTGATAAGGCCAAAGTCTTTATTCCTATGAACATTCTTTGTGTAGAGTGGAAGAACATTAAGACATTGACAATCCTTTCTTATTATCTGTAAAGCTAAGAGCTTTGTTCATTTAATATGTTAGAGGAAATTCCTTTTGATAGAAGATTATTCAAATCTTTGGCTAGGAATTCAAAGCTAGTTTATCCCGGTCAGGATTGAATTCTATCTGACACTATAAATAACATGTGTGTTATTTTATCCTATTTGTGTAACATCAAGTCATTTTGTCGACATGATATTACAACGATAAACAATTTATAGCTAGACAAGTGAGATGAAACAGGAGTATTATTTTTATTACATGTATTTGCAACAGACGAGTTAACAGTTAATTATCTTGTTGTGGAGTAAACTTTAGGAGGTTAATCACGACTGTCTAATATCGTTTATTACAATTGGAAGTTTCGTTTGAAGAACTTACGTATGTATAATTGTAGTCCAGTAATCATGTGCAATGATACTGAGGGTCATGCCAGTATTTGAGAGAAATTCCTAAATAAGATATGTTAATAACAATTAATCCCTTTTGATTATTGTTTAACATAGTAGATGATAATTGTTTATGCCATATATATTGTTATATGAGGTTTTGTAGAGCTATGGAGTGCTCAGGCGAGGGAATTCCGCATTTTTAGGAAGTCAAAATATTGTTGTTCTTTGATATAAAAGGCATGTATCATGATAAGAGCCGTTGTATACAAGTAGTCCAGTTCTTGTGAATTAACGATTTAGCTGTGTTAACAGGAGGGTTTCAGCGGAAAAGCAACATGAGAAAGATAGTCTACTCACTGTTATTAAATTTTAATAAACCCGAATTTATGTAATTAAGTACAGTTCACCTTAATCAGTCGACTGTATTATACCGATAATGTGATGAAACCTATATAAGACAAGGTGTATGCAGTATATTGAAACTACAGAACGTTAAAGAAAGAGTGGTTATGTGAAAAACCAGTGTATATATTTAGTTAGGATTTTTATTGTAACCGAGAAGTTAGAATCTCGAAAGTGTCGCGTTAGCAACACTAGATAATGGATATTATTATAAACATATTACATGTAAATATTTTTGTGGAAATGATTTAATTAGTTAAACAATTTAATAGGATTTATTAATCAATTGTTTTGGAATAGAGTGTGTTTATGAACGGATGTTTTTGGGAATGAATGATTGTTTATTGTTAAGAGCATATGTGGAACCGTATTGGTCTAGAACAATCCGGAGTGCGAATGAAAGAGTGTATAAAAATTTTAGAATGATTGGTTAAGAAACAGGGCAGTTATATGAACATTTGTAAGATCTAAATGTTAATTTCTTACGTGTTTTATAAATGCACAATTCGGCTTCCGAGAAGGAAGGAGTACTTTACAAGCAGTAAAAGTACTACAAGAAGAAGCGGATCAGGCACTAAGGCACAAGAAGGGGAAATACCATGTGGTCTTCATTGACTATAGAAAAGCTTTTGACTTAATCAATCGGAGTATCCTCATAAATAAACTAAAAGGGATGCTGGGATACGCCCATCCACTAGCAAGAATAGTTGAGGCAATTCTAACATACAATTATATCGTTATTAATGACGGTGTAGTCCTGTCAAAGAAGATCATACAGACAAACGGCGTACTTCAGGGCGACCCCATGAGTCCTCTATTGTTTGATGTCCTAACAGCTGACATTTTTAACATCGTTCAGGACCACCCAACGGTGAAACTAATAATGTACGCTGATGATATGGCACTATAGCGCATCCAACGTTTAGAATGAAGCTTTGGTCTTACGGCGCGTTACGACAGGGTTGCCACTCCATGAGAGGAGGCAGTACAAAGCGCTTCGCGTACACTTTCCGCATATTCAGCGATTGTGCAGTGACGAAGACTTGAATTAAGTACTGTATAATAATACTAATAGTAGCTTAACATAACACATACAACGAAATTAAATTAAATTAACTATAAGGTATGCTCAATGTGACATAAAGAAAACAATCAAAATAAAATGAATAAAGTACAAACACAAGGAAATGTGTGAAGTTTCGACTGCAGTTAAAGTTGAAGTACGTTATTAAAGAAAATACTCCTCATTGGCTAACCTTTCATGATTTATACTTTCTTTGGGTTTAAGATTCTTAAATAACTGAACACATTAATTACGACCTGTTTTTCCCTCCTTCTGAGCACTTGACCACGCTTTCTTTTCACAAAACTATCCATTGTTGTATGTGAAATACGTATAACACAACACGTTCAATCTAACAGAACTGCTGCACACACACTCAAGATTGAGACAGCCGAACTACTGAACTACAAGCTCTAAGGCCACAGTAAGAAAGCACTGAGTAGCATGCTGCACCCCGCTGTCCTTTGAAACCTCATTTTTATAATCCGCGGTCAATGAACAGGCCGGCCTGTGTAAACAATTAAACCTACACTCTGGGTAAGCAGGTAGAAAACTTCTTCCAACATTCTTCTACAACTCTCAAATTGACATGACATGGTTATCTTTAAAAATAGAAAAGTTGGCAGCATACGAACTTTTCAATGCAGCTATGCGGTTATGAGAGAATATTCAGAAGTTTTACCTACATGAAAATTGTAATATTGCCAGTATAAAATATTTCAATAATCCATCATCAAGACGGCACATTTAGCTACATGTGTGTGAAAAATAGGCATCACAAAGTCAATGCAACATGATATAAGATCGATTTTACTAAAAAGGGGACTCAGTTTATAGTTTAAAAAAATATGGATATCTAATTTTTCTAGCATTTCTATCAAGTTTACGTAGTTCTAATATAGGACAAAAAAGATCGGCAAAAGATAGTTTTATCCGAATATGCTGTTTTTTCGACAAATAAATTTTTTTGAATGATATAGCAACAGTGGAGTGCTAGAAAATGACAGCGTCATACATGTCTCGTGTGCAACAGAAAGAGAGAAGAAGATCCCTATCTAACCAGTGCTTCATTCTAAACGTTGGATGCCTTATAGGATCGCACAGCAAAAGAGACCTGCAAATCAAACTCCAGAAGCTCGCACTGTGGGCTGATGAAAATAGCCTCGAGATCAACGAAGAAAAAACCTTCTACATGATTCTTAGAAAAGGAGGTAAACTGGCAACAGATGACCATTTAACCCTGCAAGGTGTTAAGCTAACAACAGTGAATAAATTTCAATACTTAGGAGTGTATTTACAAACAACCATGTCTTCCTACGGGATCCACATTCAAGAGAGAGTCTCAGCAGCTATAAAAGCCATTCACAGAATAAAGAATATCAGCAAACTATCATTGTCTACTGCAATGACCTTATTTAAAGCAGTCGTTTCACCAATAGCCTTATATGGAATAGAGTTAATATGGCCGCATTTAACAAACAGCGATCTCACAAGATTGGAAAGTGTGAAAGCAAGATACCTGAAGAGAGTTCTCGGAGTTGGGATTTATGCACCCTCAAGGATAGTATATGAATTAGCAAGGGAAAGTTTCTTCGTGGAGGACTTAAGACTTCAGTTCATGCTACCATCTACAGGCCCATTCCAAGCGCTACTTGAATCGCGATGGATGAAGAGGAAGGATATTGATCCCGATTTCTATGGCACAAGCGCAATGATAGACCGACAATGGACAGAGTCTGGGCAAGACCAAAGGCATGTGGTAACCTGACTTGCTACCCATGGCTTCCACCATAAAATCTGCCGAACTCAAAGGTTTCACCAACCTGGTGAAGACTGTATAAGCTCATTGTGCAACAGGAAGTGCGACCGTTACCATATAATAATATGTGGCAAAAGAACAAAGACAATAAGAGAATATAGTGAAAACTAAATATCAATGTATTAGATTTAGGTTTAATGCTCTTTCGAGCGCGTCTTAATAAATTAATAAATGCACACATGCAGTCTCTGTGGGCTAGCAAGCATGATTCGACGTTAGCTCTGGGGAGCGATGACATAATACACACATCAAAAAAAGTTTTGCATCACCTCGGTTCCCAGATCTCCGGCATATAGACGTTGACTGTGTATATTGTATCCAAGATACAGTCCCTTTGACTGTTCATAGATGTCACTAAAACTGCTCAAAGATGTAAACAACCATGCATGAGCAGGGCCTATTAGACGGAGGGGGTACGACAGCCGATCAGTTCCAGTCATTCCACCAGGACGAAGGTACGCTGCTCATGTTGTCTGTAGTTCTACCATGCCTAGAAGGTCAATACCGCAGTTCGATCGCGTCCGCATTGTTACTTTGTGTCAAGAAGGGCTCTCAACAAGGGAAGTTTCCAGGCGTCTCAGAGTGAACCAAAGCGATGTTGTTCGGACATGGAGGAGGTACAGAGATACAGGAACTGTCGATGACAGGCCTCGCTCAGGCCGCCCAAGGGCTACTACTGTAGTGGATGACCGCTACTTACGGATTGCCGCTCGGAGGAACCCTGACAGCAATGCCACCATGTTGAATAATGCGTTTCGTTCAGCCACAGGACGTCGTGTTTCAACTCAAACTGTGCGCAATAGGCTGCATGATGCGCAACTTCACTCCCGACGTCCATGGCGAGGTCCAGCTTTGCAACCCCGACACCATGCAGCGCGGTACAGATGGGCCCAACAACATGCTGAATGGACCCCACGGAATTGGCATCACGTTCTCTTCACCGATGAGTGTCGCATATGCCTTCAACCAGACAATCGTCGGAGACGTGTTTGGAGGCACCCTGGTCAGGCTGAACGTCTTAGACACACTGTCCAGCGAGTGCAGCAAGGTGGTGGTTCCCTGATGTTTTGGGGTGGCATTATGTGGGGCCGACGTACGCCACTGGTGGTCATGGAAGGCTCCGAAACGGCTTTACGATACCTGAATGACATCCTCCGACCCATAGTGCAACCATATCGGCAGAATATTGGAGAGGCATTTGTCTTCATGGACGACAATTCTCGACCTCATCGTGCACATCTTGTGAATGCGTTCCTTCAAGATAACGACATCGCTCGACTACAGTGGCCAGCATGTTCGCCAGACATGAACCCTATCGAACATGCCTGGGATATGTTGAAAAGGGCTGTTTATGGACGTCTTGACCCACCAACCACTCTGAGAGATTTACGCCGAATTGTCGTTGAGGAGTGGGACAATTTGGACCAACAGTGTCTTGATGAACTTGTGGATAGTATGCCACGGCGAATACAGGCATGCATTAATGCAAGAGGACGTGCTACTGGGTATTAGAGGTAGTGGTGTGTACTGCAATCTGGACCACAAATGCTGAAAGTCTAGCTGTATGATGGTACAACATGCAATGTGTGGGTCTCATGAGCAATAAAACGAGCTGAAATGTTGTTTGTGTTGATCTCTATTCCCTTTGTATTTAACGGTTCCGGAACTCTTGGAACCGAGGTGATGCAAAACTTTTTTTGATGTGTGTATTTAAGCAGGTGTAGACTCACAGCCTTCTGTATATTGTATAAAGCAGTTTCGAGTACGGCATGGTGCCGATATTTCATTGATAAAACCAAGTTTATGCACGTGCGTTCTACAACGCAGGTTTGTGAATGAAACCATGTGTATGGAATGCCATTCAGAGGCTTCACTAAACGTTTTTATTTCTACGCAGTGCAGGCCTATATCAAGCCAAGATTTATACTCATAATTTTTAATACAGCATTGTAGTAAGATGTAGAATTGAAAGGAGGTGTGAATGAGTGCGTGTTTTTAATTTTAATGTTAATTGTTAAATTCATTTGTTGTTATTTTGTTTATAGTAGATTAGTTTACCTTTTTGTTAATAAATTTGTTCAGATTGTTTTCCATTGTTGTTGGAGTGATTCATTTTAAATATAAGGAGCAGAGTATTGTGGATATAGTGTAGGCGAAGCTGAAGTCCCAGTCCCCGAGGTAAGTCAAGGTGAGTGCCCCGTGTAGTTGGTTGTTGATCCACAATATTCTTGTAACTGCTGTCTGTAAATCCCTAAAGACCATGTTGGAGGCGATATCTAATGTTGTATATGCCGGAGCAATGAGAAATAGGCAGTCCAGCGGGGGCAATGGATATTCCAACAGGATCCTTTCCGGATTATCGGGTACAGTACCATCCCGGCATTTGCCCGAAGACGAAGTGGGAAATCACGGAAAACCACTTCGAGGATGGCTGAGGTGGGAATCGAACCCCCTCTACTCATTTGGACCACCCGAGGCTGAGTAGACCCCGTTCCAGTCCTCATACCACTTTGAAAATTTCGTGGCAGAGCCGGGAATCGAACCCAGGACCTGCGGGGTGGCAGCTAACCATGAGTTCAAAACCATTGATGGATACTATTCGTGATAACTATTAGAATTTTAATAGCTCAATATTTATCCCAGAATAATAATAATAATGATATGACACGTTCTGTATTTACTGCCTGGCTGCGTGGCTCAGCTGTAAAGTTCTCGCTTGCTGTTCCCAAGGTTGCAGGTTCGTACCCTGGCGCAGTCATCTGGCATTTGAGGGTGCGCAATTGCGAGGGAGCCGTGTCAGTTGATTTACTGGCACGTTAAAGATCCCCTTCGGGGCATAATTCCGGCACCCCGGCGTCTCTAAAAGCCAGAGTAGTTAAAAGGGACGTAAAACCAATAACATTTTAACTATCTGTATTATCTGTATATTTGGGGCAGATGACCTCATAGTTCCGCCCCTTAACACCTCACTAACTAACTAACTATTACTGTATGTGTATAGCAAGCGCTTTTCGCACAAATAGATTTATTAAAATAACAAATAGATTTGTTATGTGGGTAGGCTCACAAATAAATACAACAGACCGAAACTTTAATTTCTTTAAACGGCGTCTGTGGGTTTGTGCAGTATTTAGGGAGAATACATCCCTCATGAGGCCCCTGTTTGCTTTGCAGGTGAGGCCGCCTGGGCGCGGTGCTGATCCCACCCCAGTTGTATCCCCCCGGCCAGATGTTCCAAGCTCCAAGACACTGCCCGTAGAGGTGGTAGTGGTGGGATCCTTCGCTGAGTCCGCGGGAAACACAAACCTGGAGGGTAAAATCGACTAAAAAAATAGGGAAAATAACAATTAAAATGAGAGAAGAAAACAACTTTCCCTATCGTCCTCGTAGATCATGTGAACAAAACCAAGTTGAAATCTTGCTGTACGAGGTAGGGAGGGTATAATAAAATAGTTAAAAAGAATTAAACATTTCCGCCTTTAGATAGCCTTGAACCCGGGATCTTCAAAACAGAGAGCGGGCGCGATACCACTTGCACACTTTTCCAACACACTATGGAGCTTTATGTTGCGCTTCTTATTAACGCATATGGTAAAATATTCAATTATTACAGTTAGATCTTATATATTGATTGGAATACATTCATTCAGTACCTGTCATATTTTCAAATGTACTTAGAGCAAGTTTCGTGACCGCTTTGCGTTAATAAGGCGAATGAAATGCAAATAACACCCTCAAACGACAACCCTTCGCTACGTGTTATTTCATACAACCTGCAGTGTGATACACTTCGGTCATACAAGCAGGTATACTGACGAGGATGAACAGAATCATACAGGATTTTGTACCAGCGATCACAACAGCTTCCTTGCCAGCGAGTGTCGTGTGATACGGGCTTTTAGTGAGAAAAACCATGTTCACAGTCTATTGAACTCAATGCACTACGGTATTTCCCATAAGTGGATCAATTATTACTTTTTATATTTGTCAAACGTTACCGAGGGTTTTGACTTGACACAACGTAAGAATGAGGAATGGTAAACAGCCCGAGATGTTACAGAGGGCTTTGACTTGACACGTGTGTCGGCCTGAGTGAGTCTGAGTTTTCCTTTTAAACCAAGGTAGTAGGGGGGTGAGGCCGATTCTGCCCCCCCCCCCCCCCCCCCCCGCCATTATTCCCAATGCGAGCCGATAACTCCCGAACCCGTGGTCGGAGATTCACGAATGAGGTGTCGTTGGACTTGGGATGACGGGGGCTTTGCTATGGACCACTCGTAATATTTCTGAAAAAAAAAAATTGAAAATTTTTGTATTCGAAAATAGGTGATAGTTTGAAAACCAAAGATGATAGAACGTTGTGCTATGGCTCAAACGAATGGTCTTTATGACATTTATTTTCTGTAATAAAACTTTTTTACTTTTTATGTTTTTTGGAAAACACTCGAATTTTGAAAATCCCATATTTTGGAAAGTAGGAATTTTACAAAAAAGTCTGTTTGACATAAATGAAAGGTCCCTATGCCCTCTACCCCAAAATAAATTTCAAGTCTCTAGAGAAACAAATTGTGTTTTGTTAGTAGTGGGATGACAGGGGTTCTGCTTAAAAAAGCAAGTGGTGAGCCCCTGCGACCTTGGAATGGAAGGAGCCATGCTAGGAGGGCGTGCTTGGATTCGTTTTTTTCGTCTCGTTGTGCTCTTTACGGAAATGTCGGTTCCGAAAAGGTGAAATGTTGAGAACATGTTTTTTGGGGGCAAAACCGTGATTTTAGACTTTTTGTTATATTTCGCGAACCAATCATGCTAGAGGCGTGTACGACGGGTCCAAGGACTCGGGCTGACGTCCTCTTTGCTATGGACCACTCGTTATATTTTTTTTAAATTTGGGAAACTCGATTTTGGGGTAAACACGTGTTTTTTTTGTGATTGTTGCCGATATCTCACGAACCAATAACGCTAGAGACGTGTACGAAGTGTCCTAGGACTCGGGCTAACGCCCCCTTTCGAGTGTTGCAGATATTTTTTCCAAAAAATAATTCACAAAGGGCCTAACGCCATACATGTTGAAAAAACATTTTCTTTTTCTTTACCTGTTTATAATGTTTATGAAGCGTGGTGGTTGAGAGAGACGATACGGCTGGGTGTGTGTGTCAACGAACCTGTCGCTTAGCACAAGGACCATGCTTAATAGAACAATCGCTATTTCGGCGGGTCGGTGTATGACAGAGCGAGGGTTCGTTTTTTTTCCCCACACATTTTACCTTTTCTATGTTGGTCGAAGTGAGTAGTGAAAACAAACTTCCAGACGAGCAAGAGGTGAATGTCATTTGAGCTGATTGGAATGCGCTGATCTGACTTGACAACTAGTGCAATGGAAAATGACAAAAGACGCTTGAAGGTGAAATAATCTGACCATTGTGGTGGCAGGGAAGAGCGAAATGCATGCATACACGTGTGAGATGACATGTACGCTAAACAAGTTACATCCTGTTTGCTTTGTACGTGACAAAATGCAAGTTCATGTGAAATTTGATCCGGCACATGTGTTCACTTTGGGCGTTAGCTGTCCACGTGACCGATAACAGGATGTTCAAAGCGTGGGAAAAAATGATTATACATGCAACGTAACATATATAAAGACATGTCGTTATCATTTCCTCTCTCACTTAGCCTTTGAACACATTGCGTTGCGTGAAACCCCTGGTCTTGTTTAACAGTTTTGGTGTTGGTGGAAAATACTTAACCTTGTTGTGGGGTAGGTATTTATTTATATATTTATTCATTTATACATTTATTGATTTATATATATATTTACAAGCAATTATTTATTGATTAGGTAATTGAAATGAAAATCCACAGCCTGTTTCCAGTCTCCGACCGGGTCAGGAATGGAATGAATGAAGCCCCCATCTAGCGGCGAGGATTTGAACTGTGCCGGCTGCCGAGGCCTGACGCACTCCTCTGGGACAATGATTAAATGAATGACAGATGAAATGAAATGATAGTGGAGAGTGTTGCTGTAATGAAATTGTGACAGGGAAAACCGGAGTACCCGGAGAAAAACCTGTCTGCCTCCATTTTGTCCAGCACAGATCTCACATGGAGTGACCGGGATTTGAACCACGGACCCAGCGGTGAGTGGCCGGCGTGCTGCCGCCTAAGCCACGGAGGCTTTGCTTAGGTAATTAATGATTTTATTTATTTATTTGTTTGCAGATAACCGGTATACCATACATGTCTGAGAGAGAAGAAACCATTGCACTTTTGAGCTCACTAGAAGGAAACAGCAACAAGCCACTGCAAGTAAAGGTGGGATGATTTTTTAAAACTAACTTGTTTCATTTTTTTGTTTTATGTTTTATTTTATGAAATGCATGTATTAACTTGAATTTAGGTATTTATAGCGGTTTTTTTTTAGAAACTTGGAAAGAAAAGCCTTACCGCCGTAGCAGTTGCTGAAAGAAACCCGAAACGCACTAAAGCGAAACCACTGCCAAAGAGTGAACTGTTTAAAACTCAGGTAAGTCTAACTTAAAAATGCTATTCCATTTTACCACTACTGAAAACTCTTAGACAAAAAAATTCATTACCTGTACATGACTGGGACAATGATTGCTTTCTTGATTAATGGCTATGTTGTTGTTATTGACTGGGAAAAGTACGAGGCCATGTTGGATTTTCTAAAAATAAAAATAAAAAAAAATAATTTATGGGTGGTTCCCTATGGACTCAACGAATATCCACAGGTTTGAACATAATAATGTGAACAAAATGACATGACATTCATTTTTGTTTATATATTGGTTAAAGGGGGGGGGGGGGATATAAATGACTGTAGCTTTATAAAAAGAAAATAAGTACATGGGTTACTGTTAGTGCCAACATACAGTTTATTTTTAATGGTGTTTTGATATATTAATGCCAATTAACGTTAACGTTTTATTTACAAGTATTGATTGATTGATTGATTGATTGAGTGATGGGTTATTTTGTTTGCTTTTAGGTGTCGTCATGTGCCATTAACGTAATGAACAGACAGTGAACAAGCATGCATTATGCTTTTAAGTATTCTGTGCAACGTTAATAACTTACAATAAGAAAAAGTTGTATTATAACACATGGCGTTAGTACCAAATACAACAAGTGAGCAAGTTGGTTTACCACGTGGGTTAAATTTAAAATCAGAACATGATCGATGGTTAACATTTGAATCCCGGCCTGTAGGCTTTTTGTCGACACATAAACTTGCAAAAGCCGTTTTTTTACTTGAACCGAGAAGATGTGGTGCGCTGTGTGTTTTGTCGTATTGAACTTTCACACTGGGAAGAAGGGGACGATCCCTTTAGAGACCATTTGCGATGGTCTCCTCATTGTCCTTACATGCTTGGAAAGCAAGTGGGTAACCTACCCGTGCATTCATTTTACCGAACCACAAGGCCTTTGGCCGCTACTTACGTTGCTGAATCACAAATAAAAAATAATAATGATGTATTACCAGCCAACGGTAGTGTCGATATATGTGGTCCATATGCCATAGACAGTGTTGAATTGGCGTGTGCTTTTGGAAAATTGGGAGTTTGCAAGACTAAAGCACTAGCACACCCAGAGTACAGCTCGGTTGAAAATCGTTTAGAATCTTATAAAAATGTTTGGCCATTAATATTAAAACACCTTACCAAACAGCTAAGTGAAGCTGGATTTTTTTATACTGGTGAAGGGGATAAAACAATATGTTTTTATTGTGGATTTGCTTTAAAGGATTGGCAAATGACTGATGACCCTTTAGTGCAACACGCTCGTTGGTTACCAAACTGTAAATACATGGTGTTGCTTAAAGGTCAGGAATTTGTGAACACTATTCGTAAAGAAAACGTGATTGCAGCACAAGACATAAAAGTGCCTTTAGAGTTAGAACACGCAGAGCAAATACATAAGGCTGAAAGAAAAGACTTGTCTCCCGAACAGATACAAAAGTGTGACCAACAATTATGTAAAATTTGTTATCAAGATGAACTAGGTGTTGTATTTTTGCCTTGTGGACACATGATAGCCTGTGTCAAGTGTGCATTAGAACTCAACACTTGTCCTATATGCAGAAAAGCAGTATCTGCTACAGTTAGGGCATTTCTTGCATAACTAGTATAATTTATTCGTCATGCATAGTGCAAAATCCCTAATTGCACAATATTATTAAAGCTGTTTTAGAGTGTAATAGATATGCTTTTCTTTTCTTTATAGACTACTACAATGAATGTTTTGAATGCTGTGGGACAATCATGTGGCTTAGAGACAAAGAAGCTCAGCGAATTGCCAACGCATATTCCATTCCGCATTATCAAGATTCGGAAATTGAAAACAGCATATGGTGATCGTGTACTTTGTGTATGTGAAAACTTTGAAACATTTCTTCCTATACGGTTTAATGATATGTTGGAGAGTGTTTTTGATGAAGTCAATAATGCTGTGCAACCTGTACACTTAATATATGAAGGTTTTAAAAACAATAGGTGCATGGTTCGTTTTAATTAAATAAATTAAAAAATGTGAAATAATAATGGAAAATATAAGTAATGACAATATACTGAAAAATAAAGAAAATATGTGTATAGAATAGTAATGTTTTAGTGTTTAGTGTTGTCTTTAAAAATATTATGATGAAACCAAAAAAAACAAGAAATGTATATAAAGTTTGTAAATAAATGCAAAATGATGTTACAATGTTGTTTTATTTTATACAAAGTTAGTATATTTAACATTGCAGAGTATACATGATTTTGGCAATAAATGCACACAGAATACAAGCCTTTCTCACTTTACAATAGTCTGTTATAGTTTTAAACACAAGGCTTGTTGTAGATTATTTTATAGCAATGTCCATTCAATGTTGTTTTCGAAAAGTGGGGAAGCCGCAATGGTTGTATAGGCATAAAAACCTTATTGTTATTACTATTTAGTCACTTTGATCCCCTTGCATATCAAGAGCAGATGACCTAGTTGTTCCACTCTTTAAAACGACAACAACAACACTACCTCTTGCATAGTTTGTGATGTTGATGGCTCTTGCGACGTGGAAGATGGATTAAAAATAACTTTCAGAACAGGGGTTAAACGTTGCTCATTAAACAATGCACTATTTTGAGTAGCAATATGGTTTTCTTGATTTTTTGTCGACGGCAACTGTGTTTCATGCAGTACACTACATTGATGATCACTGACACTTAAAACCTCACTATTTTTACTTTTTAGGTCACCTCAACAATGTTTGGAACGTTGCTTTGAACAACGCCAAATAACAGTTCCATTTTTATTGGTTCGTTTCACAATATATGAATATCCTTTATGGTATGCGTAAGGCTTACCATACCTAGTCACTGATACTTCCATATCAACTGTCAAGCATAGACTAAGCTCTAGTAAAGTCAACTTGGTAATACGAATAATACACACATCAAAAAAAGTTTTGCATCACCTCGGTTCCAAGAGTTCCGGAACCTTTAAATACAAAGGGAATAGAGATCAACACAAACAACATTTCAGCTCGTTTTATTGCTCATGAGACCCACACATTGCATGTTGTACCATCATACAGCTAGACTTTCAGCATTTGTGGTCCAGATTGCAGTACACACCACTACCTCTAATACCCAGTAGCACGTCCTCTTGCATTGATGCATGCCTGTATTCGTCGTGGCATACTATCCACAAGTTCATCAAGACACTGTTGGTCCAAATTGTCCCACTCCTCAACGACAATTCGGCGTAAATCTCTCAGAGTGGTTGGTGGGTCAAGACGTCCATAAACAGCCCTTTTCAACATATCCCAGGCATGTTCGATACGGTTCATGTCTGGCGAACATGCTGGCCACTGTAGTCGAGCGATGTCGTTATCTTGAAGGAACGCATTCACAAGATGTGCACGATGAGGTCGAGAATTGTCGTCCATGAAGACAAATGCCTCTCCAATATTCTGCCGATATGGGTGCACTATAGGTCGGAGGATGTCATTCAGGTATCGTAAAGCCGTTTCGGAGCCTTCCATGACCACCAGTGGCGTACGTCGGCCCCACATAATGCCACCCCAAAACATCAGGGAACCACCACCTTGCTGCACTCGCTGGACAGTGTGTCTAAGACGTTCAGCCTGACCAGGGTGCCTCCAAACACGTCTCCGACGATTGTCTGGTTGAAGGCATATGCGACACTCATCGGTGAAGAGAACGTGATGCCAATTCTGTGGGGTCCATTCAGCATGTTGTTGGGCCCATCTGTACCACGCTGCATGGTGTCGGGGTTGCAAAGCTGGACCTCGCCATGGACGTCGGGAGTGAAGTTGCGCATCATGCAGCCTATTGCGCACAGTTTGAGTTGAAACACGACGTCCTGTGGCTGAACGAAACGCATTATTCAACATGGTGGCATTGCTGTCAGGGTTCCTCCGAGCGGCAATCCGTAAGTAGCGGTCATCCACTACAGTAGTAGCCCTTGGGCGGCCTGAGCGAGGCCTGTCATCGACAGTTCCTGTATCTCTGTACCTCCTCCATGTCCGAACAACATCGCTTTGGTTCACTCTGAGACGCCTGGAAACTTCCCTTGTTGAGAGCCCTTCTTGACACAAAGTAACAATGCGGACGCGATCGAACTGCGGTATTGACCTTCTAGGCATGGTAGAACTACAGACAACATGAGCAGCGTACCTTCGTCCTGGTGGAATGACTGGAACTGATCGGCTGTCGTACCCCCTCCGTCTAATAGGCCCTGCTCATGCATGGTTGTTTACATCTTTGAGCAGTTTTAGTGACATCTATGAACAGTCAAAGGGACTGTATCTTTGATACAATATACACAGTCAACGTCTATATGCCGGAGATCTGGGAACCGAGGTGATGCAAAACTTTTTTTGATGTGTGTAGTTTAATGTTAGAGCAAATGTGGATCCAAAGAGTTCAGGTAAAAGTGGAAGCAAATAAGCAAATATTAGAAACAAGAGTTGGGGTAAAAGTTGTCGCAAAGTGGTAGACCCATTACACAATAATTTCAGCACGACGAAGCTCTTGTTCAATTTCTTTGATTTCCCAATCGTGACCGGTATGCCCAGCTTGTTGTAAAGCATGCAATTGTCGAAGCCGTTGAATTAGCTTACTGGGTTTGTTCCAGTATACAAATTTAACAAATGGATTTTTAGGTGTAAACAAAGCATTACCATTATCATGATCATTATCATCATCATGATCACCATTATCATCATGACCATCATCACTGTTACTATATAGTCCTTTTTGATCCTCCTGCAATACCACTTCATTTAAAGTCTGAGTTGATTTTGATAGTGTTGAAGGTTCCTTGGACGTTGACAACTGTCCTGACATGACGTTTTGAGGACATGATAAGTCCTTTTGAACAAACACTGCACTATCTTTAGCCGCAATATCGTTTTCTTGAACTTGCTTTTTAGCATTTTGATAATTGTTTGTAAACAGCAAGCGTGGTTCGTTTAGAGCACTACATTGATGAACACTCACACTTAAAACCTTTCCATTTTTACTTTTCAGATTGCCTCAACATTTTGTTGACCTCTCTTTTGAGCATCGCCAGAATATTATTCCATTCACATTCTGGCGATTATAGTTATAAGAGTAGCCTTGATAGAGTGCACGTAGCCTACCTTTGTTGGTTGTAATAAGTTCCATAGTAGTAACTGACCTGTCAGTACGATGTTCACACTACAAAGGTTACAACTGTTTTGCTGATGGAGTGACCTACCATAAGCTTATATATTGGCTTATGTGTTGGCTTTTTGTGTTGGCTTTTTGTGTTGGCTTTTGTGTTGCCTTTTTGTGTTGGCTTTTTGTGTTGGCTTTTTGTGTTGGCTTTTTGTGTTGGCTTTTTTGTGTTTGCTTTTGTATTGGCTTATTTGACAATTTATTTGTGTCAATGTATTTAGTGGATTTTTTCTTGGTGTTGGAAAGTAGTTGAATGAGAGGGAATATTTAAAGACTTAACCTCAGCTCACTAACCTAACCTAACCTAACCTAACCTAACTTTACCTAGCCTAACCTAACCTAACCTTTCAACTCTCAGATGTTAATTAAATTCTGTGCATAGTCGAGTTGGAACCCAAGACCTCAGGAGTAAAAATCCAATTATTTTTGATGGCTTATTTTGGTAACTTATTTTGATGGCTAACCTAACTTTACCTAACCTAACCTCAGCTCACTTTGGATATTATTAGTAAGTGTTCATATCCTCTGCTAGGTAGCATGCTAGTAGTACAGGTAGTGCTCATATTTACCGCTAGGTAGCGGAAACTTATTTTGCGTGTTGCATGTGACACTTGTGAAGTTTAACCGCATGCAAGACGTGCTTGTATAAGTTCTCTATTTAAACCCAATATACAATTAACCACTAAATGTTCAGAACTAACATGTATAGCCATGTTTAGGGTATATAGGAGACCCTTAGCAAGAAAGGCTGTCTAACCCACCAGTGTACAGCTTTGTCATACGCAGTAAGCACCTGTTGGCAGAAAACAACAACAACAACAATTTGAGAAAGCCAACAACATATCCATTAATGTATTTAAAGGAAACAGTTTTTTGTTGGCTTTCTCAAATTGTTGTTGTTGTTGTTGTTGTTTTCTGCCAACAGGTGCTTACGAATAAATTATACTAGTTATGCAAGAAATGCCCTAACTGTAGCAGATACTGCTTTTCTGCATATAGCACAAGTGTTGAGTTCTAATGCACACTTGACACAGGCTATCATGTGTCCACAAGGCAAAAATGCAACACCTAGTTCATCTTGATAACAAATTTTACATAATTGTTGGTCACACTTTTGTATCTGTTCGGGAGACAAGTCTTTTCTTTCAGCCTTATGGATTTGCTCTGCGTGTTCTAACTCTAAAGGCACTTTTATATCTTGTGCTGCAATCACGTTTTCTTTACGAATAGTGTTCACAAATTCCTGACCTTTAGGCAACATCATGTATTTACAGTTTGGTAACCAACGAGCGTGTTGCACTAAAGGGTCATCAGTCATTTGCCAATCCTTTAAAGCAAATCCACAATAAAACATATTGTTTTATCCCCTTCACCAGTATAAAAAAATCCAGCTTCACGTAGCTGTTTGGTAAGGTGTTTTAATATTAATGGCCAAACATTTTTATAAGATTCTAAACGTTTTTCAACAGAGCTGTACTCTGGGTGTGCTAGTGCTTTAGTCTTGCAAACTCCCAATTTTTCAAAAGCACACGCCAATTCAACACTGTCTATGGCATATGGACCACATATATCGACACTACCGTTGGCTGGTAATACATCATTATTATTTTTTATTTGTGATTCAGCAACGTAAGTAGCGGCCAAAGGCCTTGTGGTTCGGTAAAATGAATGCACGGGTAGGTTACCCACTTGCTTTCCAAGCATGTAAGGACAATGAGGAGACCATCGCAAATGGTCTCTAAAGGGATCGTCCCCTTCTTCCCAGTGTGAAAGTTCAATACGACAAAACACACAGCGCACCACATCTTCTCGGTTCAAGTAAAAAAAACGGCTTTTGCAAGTTTATGTGTCGACAAAAAGCCTACAGGCCGGGATTCAAATGTAAACCATCGATCATGTTCTGATTTTAAATTTAACCCACGTGGTAAACCAACTTGCTCACTTGTTGTATTTGGTACTAACGCCATGTGTTATAATACAACTTTTTCTTATTGTAAGTTATTAACGTTGCACAGAATACTTTAAAGCATAATGCATGCTTGTTCACTGTCTGTTCATTACGTTAATGGCACATGACGACACCTAAAAGCAAACAAAATAACCCATCACTCAATCAATCAATCAATCAATCAATCAATCAATACTTGTAAATAAAACGTTAACGTTAATTGGCATTAATATATCAAAACACCATTAAAAATAAACTGTATGTTGGCACTAACAGTAACCCATGTACTTATTTTCTTTTTATAAAGCTACAGTCATTTATATCCCCCCCCCCCTTTAACCAATATATAAACAAAAATGAATGTCATGTCATTTTGTTCACATTATCATGTTCAAACCTGTGGATATTCGTTGAGTCCATAGGGAACCACCCATAAATTATTTTTTTTTATTTTTATTTTTAGAAAATCCAACATGGCCTCGTACTTTTCCCAGTCAATAACAACAACATAGCCATTAATCAAGAAAGCAATCATTGTCCCAGTCATGTACAGGTAATGAATTTTTTTTGTCTACGAGTTTTCAGTAGTGGTAAAATGGAATAGCATTTTTAAGTTAGACTTACCTGAGTTTTAAACAGTTCACTCTTTGGCAGTGGTTTCGCTTTAGTGCGTTTCGGGTTTCTTTCAGCAACTGCTACGGCGGTAAGGCTTTTCTTTCCAAGTTTCTAAAAAAAACCGCTATAAATACCTAAATTCAAGTTAATACATGCATTTCATAAAATAAAACATAAAACAAAAAAAATGAAACAAGTTAGTTTTAAAAAATCATCCCACCTTTACTTGCAGTGGCTTGTTGCTGTTTCCTTCTAGTGAGCTCAAAAGTGCAATGGTTTCTTCTCTCTCAGACATGTATGGTATACCGGTTATCTGCAAACAAATAAATAAATAAAATCATTAATTACCTAATCAATAAATAATTGCTTGTAAATATATATAAATCAATAAATGTATAAATGAATAAATATATAAATAAATACCTACCCCACAACAAGGTTATGTATTTTCCACCAACACCAAAACTGTTAAACAAGACCAGGGGTTTCACGCAACGCAATGTGTTCAAAGGCTAAGTGAGAGAGGAAATGATAACGACATGTCTTCATATATATGTTACGTTGCATGTATAATCATTTTTTCCCATGCTTTGGACATCCTGTTATCGGTCACGTGGACAGCTAACGCCCAAAGTGAACACCTGTGCCGGATCAAATTTCACATGAACTTGCATTTTGTCACGTACAAAGCAAACAGGATGTAACTTGTTTAGCGTTCATGTCATCTCACACGTGTATGCATGCATTTCGCTCTTCCCTGCCACCACAATGGTCAGATTATTTCACCTTCAAGCGTCTTTTGTCATTTTCCATTGCACTTGTTGTCAAGTCAGATCAGCGCATTCCAATAAGCTCAAATGACATTCACCTCTTGCTCGTCTGCAAGTTTGTTTTCTCTACTCACTTCGACCAACATAGAAAAGGTAAAATGTGTGAAAAAAAACGAACCCTCGCTCTGTCATACACCGACCCGCCGAAATAGCGATTTTTCTATTAAGCATGGTCCTTGTGCTAAGCGACAGGTTCGTTGACACACACACCCAGCCGTATCGTCTCTCTCAACCACCACGCTTCACAAACATTATAAACAGGTAAAGAAAAAGAAAAGGTTTTTTCAACATGTATGGCGTTAGGCCCTTTGTGAATTATTTTTGGGAAAAATATCTGCCACTCTCGAAAGGGGGCGTTAGCCCGAGTCCTAGGACACTTCGTACACGTCTCTAGCGTTATTGGTTCGTGAGATATCGGCAAAAATCACAAAAAACACGTGTTTACCCCAAAATCGAGTTTCCCAAATTTTAAAAAAAATATAACGAGTGGTCCATAGCAAAGAGGACGTCAGCCCGAGTCCTTGGACCCGTCGTACACGCCTCTAGCATGATTGGTTCGCGAAATATAACAAAAAGTCTAAAATCACGGTTTTGCCCCCAAAAACATGTTCTTAATATTTCACCTTTTCGACACCGACATTTCCGTAAAGAGCACAACGAGACGAAAAAAACGAATCCAAGCATGCCCTCCTAGCATGGCTCCTTCCATTCCAAGGTCGCAGGGGCTCACCACTTGCTTTTTTAAGCAGAACCCCTGTCATCCCACTACTAACAAAACACAAATGTTTTCTCTAGAGACTTGAAATTTATTTTGGGATAGAGGGCATAGGGACCTTTCATTTATGTCAAACAAACTTTTTTGTATAATTCCTAGTTTCCAAAATATGGGATTTTCAAAATTCAAGTATTTTCAAAAAAATATAAAAAGTAAAAAAGTTTTATTACAAAAAATAAATGTCATAAAGATCATTCGTTTGAGCCATAGCACAACGTTCTATCATCTTTGGTTTTCAAACTATCACCTATTTTCGAAAACAAATATTTTAATTTTTTTTTCAGAAATATTACGAGTGGTCCATAGCAAAGCCCCCGTCATCCCAAGTCCAATGACACCTCATTCGTAAATCTCCGACCACGGGTTCGGGAGTTATCGGCTCGCATTGGGAATAGTGGCGGGGGGGGGGGGGGGCAGAATCGGCCTCACCCCCTACTCAAGGTGGTCAACATTTCGAACAGTTGCCCTGAATATACAGGACACCTTACTTTCGATCTACACGTTTTATGTCGTCCAATCTGGCTACCTGCCATCGGATAAGAACGGTCCTTTTCAGGACCAATTAAAAATCACTCGTTGGTACAGATAGACATGCGTCCATAATATATCCACAATAAACGACATTAAACAACAAAAATTGTACTGGTTTGAGGTTCGAACATACTACAATACGACTTTATTGACGCTGCTCTAGCAATTCTTGATTTAGCCACAATAGCTATCGAGAACAAAAGTGAATTGCTGGCACGTATTGAATCTATTCATAGCCACTTCCTGTACAAACGTAAGCAGGTGTTATTCGGAGCTGTTATCGTTTTAATCATGCATGATATTTTAGGTCATCAAATAACACTGCCACTATCGATTTCTACTATATTGGCGAGCATGTACTCAACTGTAAAGTTGTACTAAGGTCGTAAAGGAGCAGGTACTAATGTATTTAGGATGACTATGATATACGCGTTAGTTGGGTTGCCTTTCTCCAAAAAAATAAGGGGCTGATGGACCACTCTGTATATATATGGAATATAACTTGTATTCAATAACTAGTAGGTTGAGTATACAGTACGTTCTGAAGTGAGATAGGATTGTCAAGGCTCTACAGCTACTCTTCACTTGCAGCGAGGGAGTACATACTGAGACCGTTAGTCGAGTCAACAACCACGATGACTTTCCTAACATCCCATAAGTCGAATAAAATTACCGTGAGGATCAGGTGAACTTCCTAATAGGCTAAGCGGCACGAGACACTGTAGTCCACGGGGATCGTGGTACATGGTGACGATGGTCATAGACTGCCTAAGGAAAGTTTCACCTTAAAACTAGACTGAGAAATTAAACATTCAGACTTAAGTAAAACACCGAGAAAATTTATTAAAATTCACAAGCCCCTAGCCTAGTTCGGAGGGTTATAATCGGCTAGTCTGCAAACTAATAAACAAAAGAAAATAAAGAGCAGGTCCCTACCTGAGAAGTTACGGAAAACCCTCGCGAAAGATCTAACTCACAATAATAAAGCAACAACAGCAACACTAGGAAAATGGTACGACGCAAGTCCCTAGTTCAAGTTACAAGATTAAGCTAATATCAGAATTTACATTTAACAGGGTAGCAAAAAAAATCTAAGTTAGGATGATACCATCTCCACATTTACATTTAACGGTAATCATCTAGCTAAGTCCTAACAGTTAATAACAAAATTTACGGCGATGACGTCCGTAATAGAAAACAATTACAACAAACCTAAGTGTACAGCCATGAAAAACATTTAATTATCCTTAATAACTACGTGCTATCAGCACACAATAAGGTAACACGTAGGATTTACACGCTTGTGCATCATAAATAAGTAATGAAATAGACACAAATTTTTATTAAATTCCTGCCTACACCTTGGTTTACTCTTTGTAAGCCATAGTCATCTAATGTGTGTAATTACGGTGACGAATGCGTAGTTGAGACCACGTCTGACATCGCATGGCCTGAGCTCCACAAGCTACGAACTCTAGGTTCGCGCATGCTTCAGGTTGCTACAATAGTGTCAACTGTCCGAGTCATTTCCACACAAGGAAATTACCTTCAACTGCACGGCTATGTCAACAGTTCCAAGATGCAACAGAACAAAGTTAGATAGAAAGAATTCATTAGTTAGCTTTTGTTTTACCAAAATTATGCGTTTTATTATTAAGATATCGGTTTAGGTTTATCGTTGGTTTATGGCGAATAATACTAACAATCGCTCGGGCACGGAGTGTCTACACTGAGATCATTCTCCACCAAAAAGCCTCGACTCAACAGTCGGAATAAGATCAACGAGCAATAACAACTCGGACACACAATTACATGGGTTACCAGCGGCGCAAAGCTCGCATTCAATAACTCTGGGATAGGCCTGTCCACAACAGTTACCTTCCAAAAACATCTGGTCAACGGGAACCCTCCCGGACAAGGTAATCACAAGTACCTTCATACAATAAATTCCTGCATTTAACAGGGTCGCCTGCAACTCACTATAGAAAACCTGACCATATTGTACACGTCAAGACGGTACACGCAAGAAGTGCGCTCAACTAACAAAAAGCAATCTATAAAACATGTGATCTGAGACAGGGTTGAAAACTGGGCTACATAAGCTAAGTTGCAATGAAAGAAAGAGCGAATACAATTGCATTCTGTCTCTTGTCAAAGTAGTCCTGTCTCACAAACAAATGAAGCGTGCTCTCAAGGGCACTGGATTACAAAACCAGTTTATGTCACCAGCAAGCTACCACATTCCTGCGTTCGGTCGACACAAAACACACATTATTCAAGGCCGGCGATTTAATCAAAATAAAACTATACATCTGGCCTGTTCATAAAAAAAACTTTACCATAGGTTATGAACCTCTAAAGAATCCGTGTATAAAAACACGCAATAAATGTGAATAGAATAATAAAATTCCGTCTTTCTACCAAAGACGTCTAAATGATAGTAATCTTACAATTACTGGAGCTCTTTGCTCTCAAAATACAATTCAGTAGTTGCTAGTACAACATCAAATAAAAACGTGTCTTACATGACACAAGCAAAATGATAATCGAGGCGCAAATTCCATACAAGGATCTGCTTAATGATACGTTGGGAACCGAGTTCGATGCTAGGCAACGAAACATTCCTTCTAGTTGTTAGGTTCAAACTTGACCAAGAATAGCTTCTGAGCTTATTCAAAATGAAAATATAATGCATTTACAAAACTGGCAATTACAGTCGATTGCCTAACTGATATGACTGTTCTAACGAAAGTCAGGGGTGTATCAAAACTGGCTGCAAAGAATGCAGTTAAAGAAATAACCATGACATCTGATTGTCATAATTAAAGTCAGCAAAGACTTGAAAAATCGCCCCAAATAGGGTTGGACAAAATAGCCTCGAATGACTACGGTCACATCTAGCAAAAGATAGACTTTGACGTTCTACGACGTTCATAAAGCTGCACCAGGGTTAACCAAAATGTCAGACCCAAGGATGTCTCACTATACTGAAATAAATGACATTAAATTAAACTAGATACAATCCCTACCTAGAAAAATGGCTGACACAGAGTGTGGTTGATTCACAAACTACATTAAATCTAATATACCACCAGAACTAGAACAAGAGAAGGGATGTCCAAAAACTCACGACATGGAGAAGCTATCACTCTGCCCTCTATTCAATAACCAGGGTTGTACAAATTCCTCTCTGGATCTCTGGAACGGTATTATCCTCATCAGGATTCCCATCTGGACTCCTCCAAAGACCAGGGTTCGATTCGTCCCTGTCGACAACTCCGTGGATATGCTGGATATGCCTGGAAATGGCATCTTGGATTCCTTCCTTCTCGTCCTCGGTTCTGCAAGCTCCACCATCATGCTAGTTCTCGTAGAAACATCACCCTCATACCAGGATGGTATTAGCCCATGATGACTGATTCAAGCATGGTGTGGAATAGTCTGGTCACGTTGACGGTGAAATAAATTATGAAATTCATTCTTTCACTTTCCAAAAATATAATGTTCGTCGTAAATGTTGTAGGCATTGATAGTAATTGATAACACAGCCTTAATTTCGTGGATGTGAATAGATACATGAGCTAGCACTGCTCTATGTTTCTGCACGTGCTAATGACGCTACTTTTCTATCATGCAGCATCGGTAAAATGTACGTCGTTTTGGAAATAAAAACTTCACTCTGGCAATCCAAATATGTTACACTATCGTAATCACACTTATTTGAAGTAGTTGCAACACGTTTACCTGTATATTTTCCACAAGGCATTTGGCCCTCCACAAACACGTGGGTACTAAAATGTGGTGTTCCGGTAAAATTATATAATTCACTAATACTTGCCAATAATTATCTTCAATATGTTTCTGTGGCTCACTGTGCATAAATACCAGTATTTTACTATATGCCAGTGCACGATGGCACCCGATAACCAATTCAACGCTAACAAGCGGATATTCTTCTATGTCTTACAGGACAAATACAGTTACACGCCTATACTGGGCGGATTCTCCAGACGTAGTGCAAGTAACTCACTATAATTCTTACTTATAACTTGTATCGTTGTTTATTCGTGCTCGATGGCAACTAATTGTAATTTCCTCGCTAAACAGCGGATATTTCCTACGTCGTACAAGACGGATATGATTCCTCGCCTACACAGGGCGGATTCTCCAGACGTAGTGCAAGGCACTGGGTGTCTCAAGGAAGTAGGTCGTCAAACCGAAGTCGTTGAGCGACTACTTACGTTCCTATTTGCGTATCTGCAAGGGTATTACCTTACCTTAAGCTAAAATAACATTCTCAAAAATGTTTTAATAATGCAGCATGACGAAATGGAATATTCTGAGTCCTGAGAAAGAAAAAAATTAATTAATAAGATCTCAGATAAATAATTAGCAGTTTTCACCAAAGTCAAAAGTGCGATTCAACGCTACTTCAAAGAGTATCGCGTGAGCTCTCAGCTCCACGTGGCTTCCTGGGTGTGTTCAAAGGTACAACATCCCATCATAAATGTTCTGTCATAAAAAATATCACATGAACCATAGCTCAGGGGGTTCAATACAGTAGGTAAAAATCACATAAACATTTTTATATGGCAATTATGAAGGAGATAATATGTTGAGATATTTAATTCATATCAGCTTGCTACTACTGGGTGTCTTAGTTAGTGTCCTACCAACCTATCTCTTCTCTTCATTATCAGTCACCAGAAGCATCTCTCCTCTCCCACTCGACTTCATACCTCTTCATTTGTAACCCGATCTACCCATTTGATCTTCCATCATTCTCCTGTAACACCACATTTGAAACGCATCAATTCTCCTCTTTTCTGCTGCTCCAACAGTCCAAGTTTCACTTCCATAGAGCGCCACGCTCAAGACTAAGGCTTTCAAAAATGAATTCCTTGTACCTAAATCTATATTTGATGTCAACAGATTCCGTTTCTGTAGAAATGGTTTCCTTGTCTGTGCTAACCTATTTTTATATCCTCTTTGCCTCGTCCATCACTGGTTATTTTGCTTCGTAAGTAACAACATTTCCCTACTTCCTTTAGCTTTTCACCTGCCAATTTGACATCCAGAGGGGTTTCTGATTTATTTCGGCTGCATTCCAATATATTTGTTTTACATTTATTAACTGTCATCATGAATTCTTTCCTCAAGACTGAATCCATACGATTCAAAAACTCATTCAAATCCTCTGGCGTGTCGGCTAAGATGACGATGTCATCAGCAAATCTCACAGTTGACATTATTTCTCCTTGAATCTTCACTCCCACTTTAAATTTTTCTCAAATTTCCTTCATTGCTTGTTCAATGTAAAGTTTGAAAAGTAAGTTGCAGCCTTGCCTTAAACCTTTCTGAATACCAGTTTCTCTCTCATGTCCTTCAGCTCGAATGACTGCTGGCTGGTTTCTGTATTGATCGTAGAGCACCATCCTATCTCAGTTATGGAAATGGGTAACCAAGATTTCCTACTGTGTACAGTATCCCCAATGAACTTAGTTTAGTTAAAACAGGCATGCTGTATAAATGGTGAAATGACTAAATTATTAATGACTTATGCTGAAGTAATCGCGCTCCATGGAGAACCAAGCGACAAGTGAAATAAAAACATGTGGACTCCATTGACCTTGTACTGTCTCCCTTGCCATCTACATCAGAAGAACAAGCGGCTTGCTCGAACTTCAATTGCAAGTACAGTAATAAGAACAATAATAATAATAATAATAATAATAATAATAATAATAATGTACACTCGGCGATAAACAAAGTGAACGGGCTGAAAAATCCGAAGTCCAACTGTACAATGACGAGCATTGCCTCAAACAACTATGATGCTGTGGTGAGCAATGAAACTGTAGTTTGATCACATGTATCACATTTACGTAAGAACCAAGAGACAAGTCTTTCACTCAAAGTGGGGCCGGCCACACGGCCTGCGCAGCGCCGAAGGTCATGGAGCTGAGACAGTTGCGACGCAGGATTTGCTGAGTAAAGTTACAGTACTTCGTTTGTGGCCTATTTTAAGTTACACGTGTTATAAGTTTATAACATGTGTACGTGGTTATTGTTTAATTGATATTATATTTCAAAATTTTATAACGTGTTATTGCTTAGTGTCAAATCCTATTGCTTCAGTTTTTATTGATGGGGAAAATTGAAAAATAAGGTGTATGCCTCAAACACTCACACTCTAGATGAACTCAAACCAAATATCATGAGAGAAATTGAGGCTATCTGGGTAGATGAACTAATGTGAAGGAAAATTTCCTTAGACGATGCCAGAAATGTGTTGATGCAAGTGGAGGACATTTTCAATCTTCTGTGACTTTGATTATGTGTTATTATGTGTGTTTGTTATTTACATGCGATTCGTACGGGCGCTCTCTCGATCCCAAGGTCAGCGAGTTGCCATGTGCTCGTCAGAGAGTCTCCACGCGTCGCCCGGCCAGCCCCACTTTGAGTGAAAGACCCTATAGATTGCCCGGTGATTCGTGGCCGGTCGTAAGCGCGTGAGAACTCTTCTTAAAGCCCGACTAGAACATTGAGACCACTGAATATGCACATGTGCTGCCGAGGACACATTGCGCACTTTATTTGCATTGATCACAAAGTTATGAAGGATCACTGTTCATGGAGACACCACTGCGCTCACGTAATACCGTATGTACCGGTCAAGAAGAAACGGCCCACTTATACATAGCCTTGGGAACATATTAAAACCTTACAGACCTCCGTACCATTACTGCTAAGTACAGTGTTTCTCAGTCCATGATGTGGCATTATACAGTGAAACCTGCCTAAACCGGACCCTTAATATACCGGAAACCTGGACAAACGGAAAACAAATTTCGGAACGATGGTATTTCCTATGTAAAATAACATTGCAACCGGAAAACTGCCTAACGCGGAAACGGAAAGAAATTCCAGAACTATAGGCGTAAATAACCTGACTAAGACGGATAATCTTATCCGTAATACTAACCTACGTACTGTGCTAAATTTTGAGTGCGACTCTACTTGCACCGACGTTCTAGGAAACATTAACGACTGAAGACATTCAAAGTGCAGCTGATATCGCTGCCGAAAACAGCTGGTGCGAAGTCATTGAAGGAATGGACGACAACGACGATGAAGGCAACGAACGGGAGCTAAAAATGCACACTTTAGGAGAAGCACTATCTGTTTTGAGTGACCTTCAGGAATTTGCAGCTTTCAAGAATGCTTCAGAACTCGTGGAGTTAATGCAGGATGCAAAGGAGATCAAACGACGTTCTCTTGTAAAGAGGTCGGGACAATGCACTTTGAAAGATAGGTGGTAACAAAAAATCGAGCAGAGAAACTGAAGTTTCTGTACGTAAGTTGAAAATACAGAGTAATATATATGAACATATTTTATTTTTTATTTTTAAACTATTATTTCATTGTAATCCTATGCGATAATGCAGTATTCCTTTGTGGTGTATTTTGTCTTATTAACATTCAACCCTTTGGAAAACGGAAATCTGTGAAAACGGAAAAATAAATCCGGAACAATTGTGTTCCGCTTTAGGCAGCTTTTACTGTACCAGTATTGCTCGAGAGTTTGCAAGGAATACTCACCATAAATCTTACTCTGTGTAATTACTTCCAGCTCATTCCAACGAATCTGGCCTTTATCAGCATTCATAATCACAGAACTCAAAGAATCTCTTCGTTGTACCACATCCTTTGAATGTGTGATTAATGAAATCCTTTTATGGACTTTCTTTTCATGCCGTTTTGGCATTGGCATTGTTGGATAATGGACGCTGCAGTCATTTGCGGAATCTGCAAAAGAATTAGTGCATCATTGACAAGACACGATGCTGTATAGTGATGTAACACTTGACACTATACTGATAATCAAGGCCCGGATAGTTATGTGTTTAAATATTTTTAATTAATTAAATATTTTCTATTTATTTAAATATTTTTACTGTTTTTATAAATAAACTAGCAGTAGTGCCCGGCTTCGCCCGGTGGAATGATGATAATGTCTCAAAGTATCCTTAGAAATAGAATGGACTTAAAATCTAGGTCATTTGCCCCCAAAGACAATGAGGGCGTATTATCTAGGTCATTTGACCTTTTGATAAGTATGATAATGAAAACTACTGTTGAATTGACACGTCAAACTTACAAACTACCGTAATAGAAATACATATTTCAAAATTCACAGGCGAGGAAGACTTATTGTGCGTGGTGGTCAATGGTGTAATGGGCGTAACATCTAGGTCATTTGCACTTAAGATGATAATAATAAGGTAATGAAAATATCACTACTAAACGAACATGGTGTAATTTTAAAACTGATATATGTAATTCAGATGTCTAGCTTCGATGTCTTCCAAAGTCTCAACCTTATTTTCTGTCTTAGGCCTGTACTCGATGCGTCTAGTGAAAGAGCTTATGGCGTACTGCTCGGCAAAGAATATGGGTCCAAGCTGCATGAACCTGAGATAATCGCAGATGATGATGAAATATGATGACACACGTTCGGGTTCCCCGCCATATTTAGATTGGCCGGGGAATCACTCACTCTTTTGCAACACCGCAGTGGCTTGAGCAACGGCCCTGTGCTGGGCATCAGCATAGACAGCAGATAACACGGCGGGCACTGGAAAGTCCTCTCATGTCACCTCGCGATGAATCAGCAAGCTATTCTCACAACTGCCCCCCCCCAGGGTCTCACAACTTGTGGGACGTGGTTTGGCGACCACGGGACCCCAGCTGAGTCTGGCATCGCTTCTACTTCCTGGTGCTGGGCTCCTTTCAGTTCTCTTTCCTGTCGGCCTCCCTTCGTCAAGTCTTGTTCTCTTACGACCACGACTGTATTAGGGTATCCGAGGGCTAGGGAGTCTTTCAATTTCCCGCCTTAATTGGCCGTTGTCTCATCTTTCCTGCTGCCCTCATTCTTCGAGGGGTCTGCCTTCTTTCCCTTTTCATAATATATCCTGTCTTCTGCTCAAGGCCCTCAAAGAGTCAGGGTGTGTGTAGCCCCATCACTTCTGGTACACCCTCAAGGGCTCATGGCTGGTGAGTTCGGAAGCTGGCAACCCCGAGGGATTCCTGAGCTAAATGCAGGGAATGGAGTGGTATGTCAGAAATTTCAAGTGGACAGTGTTACTCATCGGGTACCAAAGAGTAAGTATGTAAAATTTGGTTCCGAACTTTGAAACCGTGTAGATTTGTGCAAAAGGGCCTACATGCAGGGAATAGATTGGTCTGTCCGAAATTTCATGTCGACAGTGCTAATCATCGGGTTCCAAAGGGTAATTATAAACAATTTGGTTCGGATCAGTGAAACGGTGTAGATTTGTCCCAAAATAATAATAATGTTATTGGTTTTACGTCCCTTTTAACTACACTGGCTTTTAGAGACGCCGGGGTGCCGGAATTTTGCCCCGAAGGGGATCTTTAACGTGCCAGTAAATGTACTGACACGGCTCCCTCGCATTTGCGCACCCTCAAATGCCAGCTGATTGCGCCAGGTTTCGAACCTGCAACCTTGGGCTCAGTAAGCGAGAACGTTACCCCTGAGCCACGCAGCCAGACTTTTGTCCCAAAAGGTCTAAATGCAGGGAAAGGGGTGGTCTGTCCGAAATTTAAAGTGGACAGTGATACTCGTTGGGTTCCAAAGAGTAAGTATACAAATTTTGGTCCAGATTGGTGAAACGATGTAGATTTGTGCCAAAGGGTTTAAATACAGGGAATGTAGTGCTCTGTCCGAAAGTTCAAGCAGACAGTGTTACACGTCGGGTTCCAAAGGGTAAGTAACTTACATAAAGATTGGTTGAGATGGGTGAAAGTATGTTGATTTTTGCCAAAGAGCCTAAATGCAGTAAATGGAATGGTCTATCCGAAATTTAATTTAGCCAGTGTTACACGTCGGGTTCCAAAGTGTAAGCATGTAAAATTTGGTTCAGATCGGTGAAATAGGGTAGATTTTTTCCAAAGGGCCTTAAGTTTTAAGTGGACAGTGTTATTCGTCGGGTTCCAAAGGGTAAGTATACAAATTTAGGTTGAGATCGGTGAAACGACGTAGATGATTTATGTGCCAAAGGACCTAAATGAAGGGAATGGAGTGGTCTGTCCGATATTTCGAGTGGACAGTGTTACTCGTCGAGTTCCAAAGGGTAATAATTTGAGATCGGTGAAACGGTGTAGTTTTGTGCCAAAGGGCCAAAAAGGGGGGAATAGTGTGGTCTGTCCAAAATTTAAAGTGAACAGTGTTACTTGTCGGGTTCCAAAGGGTAAGTATGTCAAATTTGGGTCAGATCGGTGAAACGGTATAGATTTGTGCCAAACGGCCTAAAAGCAGGGGTTGGAGTGGCCTCTCCGCAATTTCAAGCAGACAGTGTTAGTCGCAGTGTTCCAAAGGGTAAAAACACGAATTTTGGTTGAGATCGGTGAAACGGTGTTGATTTGGGCGAAAGGGCCCAAATGCAGGGAATGGAGTGGTCTGTCCGCAATTTCAAGCAGACAGTATTACTCGCAGGGTACCAAAAGGTAAGTATCCGAATGTTAGTTCTGATCGGTGAAACGGTGTAGATTTGTGCCAAAGGACCTAAATGCAGGGAACGGGGTGGTCTGTCCGAAATTATAAGTAGACAGTGTTACTCGCAGGGTTCCAAAGGGTAAGTATACAAATTTTGGTCCAGATAGGTGGAACGGTGTATATTTGTGAAAAAGGGCCTACATGCAGGGAGTGGGGTGGTCTGTCTGAAATTTTAAGTGGACATTGTTACTCGCAAAGTTCCAAAGGGTAAGTATACAAATTTTGGTTCAGATCGGTGAAACGGTGTAGATTTGGACCAAAGGGCCTAAATGCAGAGAATGGGGTGGTCTGTCTGAAATTTTAAGTGGACAGTGTTACTCGCAGGGTTCCAAAGGGTAAGTATACAAATTTTGGTTGAGATCGGTAAAGGGCCTAAATACAGGGAGTGGGGTGGTCTGTCCGAAATTTTAAGTGGACAGTGTTACTCGATGATGATGATAATTGTTGTTTTAAGGGGCCTAACATCGAGGATATCGGCCCCTAGGACAGTGTTACTCGCAGGATTCCAAAGGATAAGTACACAAATTTTGATTCTGATCGGTGAAACGGCGTAGATTTGGACCAAAGGGCCAAAATGCAGGGAATGGGGTGGTGTCCGAAATTGTAAGTGGACAGTGTTACTCGATGATGATGATGATGATGATGATGATAATTGTTTTAAGGGGCCTAACATCGAGGTTATCGGCTCCTAGGACAGTGTTACTCGCAGGGTTCCAAAGGGTAAGTGTACACATTTTGGTTATGATCGGTGAAACGGTGTACATATGTGAAAAAGGGCCTAAATGCAGGGCATGGGGTAGTCTGTCCAAAATTTCAAGTGGACAGGGTTACCCGCAGGGTTCCAAAGGGTAAGTACACACATTTTGGTTCAGATCGGTGAAACGGTGTAGATTTGTGCCAAAGGGCCAAAATGCAGGGTGTGGGGACGTCTGTCCGAAATTTTAAGTGGACAGTGTTACTCGCAGGGTTCCAAAGGGTAAATATACAAATTTTGGTTGAGATCGGTGAAACGGTGTAGATTTGGGCCAAAGGGCCTAAATGCAGGGAATGGAGTGGTCTGTCCGCAATTTCAAGCAGACAGTATTACTCGCAGGATTCCAAAGGGTACGTATACAAATTTTGGTTCAGTTCAGTGAAACGGTGTAGATTTGGACCAAAGGGCCTAAATGCAGGGAATGGGGTGGTCTGTCCGAAATTTTAAGTGAACAGTGTTACCCGCAGGGTTCCAAAGGGTATGTATACAAATTTTGGTTCAGATCGGTGAAACGGTGTAGATTTTAGCAAAAGGGCCTAAATGCAGGGAATGGGGTGGTCTGACCGAAATTTAAAGTTGACAGGGTTACCCGCAAGTTTCCAAAGGGTAAGTATACAAATTTTGGTTCAGATCGGTGAAACGGTGTAGATTTGTATACATAACAGACAAACAGACAAACAGACAGGCAAACTTTGTGCTTTATATATGAATCGCTAATTGCAGAAAGGGAACATGTCCACTTTTTTACGAAACTCGTTTTATACCGGAAATGGCATCTTTGGACCAAGTCGCATCGTTCTCTGCATAAAAGGAATATCTTCCATAAGTGGACGTGTATGAAATAAGCATGAGGGATATGCGTTTGATGCAGAAAGGCAACATGTCCAGGACATGTTTCCTTTCTGCAGGGAACAGTTTTGGACGATTGGTAGACCTGTCAATTCTAGGCAGCTCCTTGTTATAAAACAAAAGAAGGTTTATTGATTCATGCAATATGGATACTTCAAGTGATGATGGAAAGTGTAGTTCTCCAGACAAAAAGAGAAGGAAAGGTGTAAGGAATCCCGATACTTATAAAAGAAATGTAATTCGAGTTGCTGAAGTGAAGGGTGAGCCCCACGTGAACTGGGCAGGCTAAAATATTCCTAGAAGAAAGAAATACATTGGATGTGGGTATGTATAACCTAAAAATGATTCTTCATAATATTATTCCAAGTCCTGTTGTCGGTAATATTGTTGTTGTAGATAATAGCAGACTCATACGTTATTGAACTCTTAACAGATGTCAACACGGTTGTTTGGTGGACGTTACGGACGAAGAAATGCTGCAAATCATGGGAACATTCAATGGAATGAACACAAAAGACGAGCAGGATATACACCTACAACGACTCATAGAACAGGGAGATGTGGGCAGGAAGCGTTCTAGGGAAGACACTAACATTAAAAAACCAAGATCTTTCTCTGAGAAGTATCACGTGCTTTATGGATCACGCCGTGTTCGAGTTTGTAAAACTGCATTTCAGAAAGCTCATGGTATAACACCTAAGAGGGTTTATAGATTGTTGACACTTCTAAAACAGAGGAAAACACCTAGGGATTTACGAGGTAAATCATCAAGCGCAAATGCTATTTCTGGAGATGTTTGCCGTCAAATTCATGATCATATATCGTCCTTCCCCATAGAGTCTTCACATTACACAGGAATAGAAATAAAATATTTAGATGCAAGATTATCTGTGAAAGAAATGTATGGAATGTTTATGGTGAAGTATCCAGATTCTAAGGTAAAGTACCAGTTTTACTGGCATTATTTTAAACAAAACATTTCTCTGCGGTTTGGCAGACCTGAAAAGGATACCTGCAGTACTTGTGAAGAACTCACTTGTAAACTCAGAGTACTTTTCTGTGTCCGAGTGCTAAAAGAGCTGCTGCCGCAGAGCTGTTGATACACAAGCGCAGAAGCCTGAAATTCTATCGTGCATTAAAAGAATTAACTGCAAGATGTGAACACGAGGAAAGTGTGCTTGGTCTATGTTTCGATTACATGGCAACCGTTTCGTTGTCAAATATTCCTGTGCAAGACATATGCTATTGCAGGCAGTTAAGTGTGAATACGTTTGGCATACATAATTTGAGAACGCACAATATGAAATGTTATGTGTATCATGAAGGGATAGCGAGGAAATCGCCAGATGAATTGTGTACTTTCCTGAAAGACTACATTGACAATGAAGTATGCCCAAGTATATCTGAACTTCACTTGTTCAGTGAAAACTGTCCTGGACAGAATAAAAACGAACACTTTAGCGTGATTCTTGATGGCTTTGGCTGAAACAGGCCGATTCAGGGTAATAAAACAATACTTTCCTCAGAGGGGTCACCCATTTCTGCCCTGTGATAGGGACTTCGGTCTTATTAAGAGAGTTCTTCGTAAGGCAGATAGAATCTACACAATTGAGCAATACTGTGAGCTCATGCAATGAGCATCTATCAAGAAGAACAAGTTCAATATTTTCAAAGTTAATCAAGACAGTATTATTAACTGGAAAGCATGGTGGCCATGTTTGTTTAAGGAAACGTGTTACTCAGATTTTTCAATGGGAGCTAATGTTCCAAGGATAAACAAGGAATCGTTTGGTGTTTCTAAGTACTTTTATTTTGAATATTGTTCCACCAAACCAGGTTACGTTATGACTAGCGATTTCATTGGTGGCTTGATAAGCCATAATTTCAAACTTAGGAATACTGCTTGCGGAGAACTTGAACTGCCGATAGATAAAGCCTACTCTGGGAAACTTCCCCTTCTGAAGCAGAAGAGAGAAGATCTAAGAAAATGTGAACAGTACATTCCAGACATATACGTCTTCTGGAGAGAGTTGTTTGATTGGCCAACAGACTAGTGTAACATCACACATCATTATATGTCAGAAGAGAACACTTCCTTAACCTCCAGTACGTTCCATGGCATATACTATTTCATAAAAATAACATAATCAGAAATCAAGTGTATTTTATCCATAAATTAAAAAATCACAAAACCTTTATCTGTGCTTTTTGTACTCCCCCGGCAATTTATAATGAAAAATTAAATTATTAAGCGCAGAAAGGGAACATGTCCTAAAACTTCTATTGATGATTCTGTGTATGTTTGTTAAGTTGGATGACTGAATATCCATGGAAAATCATTCAGATAATATGCTTTTAATATCTCATATCCACAAAGATAATAGCAAGTACCCTACGGACGTAAAATAGTTTTTTGTCATTTCCCTAAAATTTTGTCAAAGTGGACATGTTCCCTTTCTGCATTTAGCGATTCATATATAGATACATATTTTGGCGTGTTAATTGATAAGCACATTTTTCCTATATTTGTTCGTATGTGTTCTTCTTGGATGATTGCTGCCCACATTTTCGACCCTTTGAAATTCCAGTAATTGGCTTCTCTATTTCGTCAGTGCTCCGTGGTCTCTATACTGTGTATGTCTACCACTTATTAATCCCGTTTTCCAACGGGGTCGGGGATGAGATGCGATGGAAGTCTTTGTGGCGATGGTTTTTACGGCCGGATGCCCTTTCTGACGCCAACCTCAGTAGAGGAGTTGATGAGAGATGAAATGACTGGTGGTGAATGAAACTGGGCAAGGATGTGGAAGGAAGCAGCCGTGGCCTGTCAGAAGGTACCGTCCCAGCATTTGCCTGGTGTTGAAAATGGGAAACCACGGAAAACCATTTCAAGGACGGCCGACGGTGGGGCTCGAACCCACGCGTCTACCGAGTCAGCAGAGAGCTTGGCCTCATGACCTAATGCTGCGCTTTAGCCAGCGTAGCCACTACTGTCGGTCATGGTCTCTATACTGTAATGCAGTAATACAGTAACACAGGGTCTTTATTTTTGCTTGGCAAGGACATTCTCGCTCACGCGCTCCGCCAGTGACAGCTCAGTTCCCGGCGACCGCGCGCGCGTATGTACGGCAGGATATGGCGCTTAAAATCAGTATCATGCATTTTTACTCACCATGCTTACAGTAGATGTTGAAAATGTTCCCCATCCGCTCCCAAACATAATCGGCATCTCCTTATGAAGTTTTCGGTTACTCCGGTTAATTTAGCTTCAGTAAGGAAATAACGACCTTTACGTCTATTTTTATCGTTTACTGAACCTGTACGTTTGAATCTCTTAGCCAGTCGATTTATTGTCCGATTTATAGGAATGGGTCTCCCTGGAAATGTCATTCGAAACTTTTGTCTTGTTCTAGCGCACGTTATGTACGTCACGTATTGTGCAGACCTTCGCTCGACCTTGGCCGCCGGTCCCCGGCGCGTAGTCTCCAGCCGTATTGCCCGGGTATTCCCTCGCTCTTCTGTAGGCGTGTGAGCTCCGAGCTAATTGGTGTTTCAGTCTTAAATCTAACTTTGTTTTTTAAGTTCCACAATCATGAAACTTGAAACTTTCGTCAGCTCTGCAGGACATTCTTCAAGTTTGTGAAACGCTTGAGAATTCTCCCGGGGATCCCGGAATACAAGTCATGGGCAAATTAAGAAACGTCTTATCAAAGAATCCGGGGTACAATAAACTCGTGCAAACAAGTCGTGTCCTTAGTGGCAACGGAGATCTGTAGCCCAACGAAGAAGATTTTTCAGTGTCAGACATTGCATGTTTTAACTGTCTATATTTAATTTACATTCCACGTCAATTGAGCAGATTTACGCACTCAAGTATCAGTACAAGACAATATAATCAGTGCTATGACAGTTTCTTAGGTGACCTTTTCTTCCGTTCTTTAGAATGAAATTCGAAAACAGCATATATATGATTTCGTATCACGCATCTACAGGAAGTACCGGTATTGTAGGGTTCAGAAATTGAGGCAAGACCCGGTCTATCGGGAATATATGTACAGTGGACTGGTTTATTGATGTAGCTGGACGTTTCAACTATTTTTAGAGTAACTGGGGGGACATAAATGATAAAAATTTAAGAACATATTTTGGAAACTTAATCCCATATTTTCCCACTTTTAAGCACATAAATAAATATATATTTCTGAAAAGTTCAGCACATAACTATCCGGGCCCTACTGATATTGAATGAGAAGTATTAGTGTAGGTTGGTGGTCGGCAGACTGTGGAGACCCATTACGTCATGCGTCGTGACTTAGAATACTACCCGCATCACACGGAGGTGAAGTGGAGAGGACGAGAGATGACTCAGACAACGCAGCACTAGTGCGGCTGCGATACTTCCTAGAAGATGCTGATAGAATAATGGTAACTAGGGCTAGGAAAGTGTATTTTTTATAGCTAGACAAAAACAGCTGTTTTGAAATTTCCATGCTTTATAACAAATGGACAATTTCAGGATGTATTTGGTAGGTTTTTTATTTTTTTAAGATTTGTGACGTTCTTCGTGGTATAAGGCATTTTTAGCCTATTTTCAGTTTATGCAAAAATAGGCTTATGAGATCACCTTTTGTCCATGTGTGTGTGTGTGTGTGTGTGTGTGTCTAATAATAACTTCAAAACGGCTTGAGCGATTTCAATAAAACACGCCTGACCCCGACCGTGCCCTTCAAATTTTATTACGTTTCACCAATCCAACATGGCGGCTGTGCGAAATATTTCACCGGCATTCCATATCTCTGAAACTATTACTGATATCACCCTGAAATTTTGTACGGTGATAAAAGGCACAACTAAAAGTTCACCTATGGGACTTTCAAAAACCTGTTAACTACAAAACGAACATGACGGCCAAGCGAATGTCAAACTTTTAAGTAGACTTTTCTCGTGATTTAACCATCCAAACTCAATGAAACATGGTACAGCAAATGTTTAAACACATTGAAATGCATTGGCATCTAATTTAGTTCAATTGTCTACACAACCTCAAGATGGCGGCTGCGCAAAATATTTCACCGGCATTCTATATCTCCGAAACTATTACTGATATCACCCTGAAATTTTGTACGGTGATAAACGGGGTACTACTAGAAGTTCAGCAATGAGACTTTTAAAAACCTGTAAAATACAAAACGAACATGGCGGCCAAGCGAAGGTGAAACATTTTTCGCGCTTTAACCATCTGAGCGCAGTGAAATATGGTACAGTAAATGTTTATACACATTGTAATGCACTGGCATCTAATTTAGTTCAATTGTTCACATAACCTCAATATGGTGGCTGTGCGCAATTTTAAAATTAAGTTTTTATTTCTTGTGTATTAATCATGCGATCAAAGTGAACATTTGAATAATGAACCTACGCAAAAATCGTCATCAAATAGTACATAACTCTCGGGCCTACATATACGTATAAAAATCCAAAATGGCGACCAACGGAAATATTTAGACGGTTCTCAATATCTTTTAATCTATGATAGCAATCAAACTGAAATTGTGTATGTTGATAGAGGCTATGAACATAATTTCACCTATAGGACTTTCAGTAACCTAGTGAGCACAAATCCAACATGGCGGCGACGCGAAATATATATGTTTAAAACGACGTTTCTCACGATTTAACCATCCGAGCGCAGTATAACTTGCTATGGTAAATGCGTATACAAATTTTAATCCACTGGCATCTAATTTATTTCAATTGTTTTCATAATCACAAGATGGCACCTCACCGAAATTTTAAAATCTGATTTTCATTTCTTGTGTCCTTAATCATGCGATTGATGTTTGAATACTACACCTACACAATAATCTTCATGTAATAGTACATAACTTTAAGACCTACATATATAAACATCCAACATTGCAACCATCCGAAATATTTAAATGGTTCCCAATATCAACGAATGTATTACAGCAATCAAACTGAAATTTTGTATGTTGATAGAGGCAATTAACATAAGTAGGATATATGAAAGTAGACTGTATAGTTCTTCGCGGAACTACTTGTTTGGCATTTGTTTTGTAATTTCCGACGGTTTTAAATTCATGCAGTTTCTTGCTGATTATTTTAGCAATTATAGACTTTTTGTTCCGTTTTTTGCTTGATCTTAATTTTATTGCAGTTTATATTAAATATTCTTTCGTGATTTTTCATTTTTCCTACTTTCCTGGCACATGTTTGTGAAAAGGTTCCAGTACTGAGAAATAAAAATTCCTTATGATTTGAAATTCATTTTCATGTAGTTTTTTCCTCCCCAAAATTCAATTATCGAGTAAATACGTTTTGGTGAACAAACCATTGTTAGGGCATTTTAATTTATTTTTTACTTTTTTTAGGGTAGCTGATATTTTTGTACTTTTTAGGTCATAATCCCAAGCATGAACGCGATGAAATATTGCATCAATGTTGGTATGATTGCAAGTAAACATCTGTAGCGATATTTGGCCCCCAAATTAATTTTTCCATCCCTAGACAGAACGAAATTGAACGCGGCTTAAATATTGACGCAAGATTCTGACCAGCACAGGTGAGTGTGCGCGAAGTTCATATATTCTCTCCGACCAATGTACCGCTATAACCATTTCCCCCGGCATGTACCGTAAACCCTCTTACCATTGATCACCTTCTGTGGGAGCGACTTTAATAGTTCAATTGGTCGGGGAGGACATGAGTGCACATCCACCTGAACATGCTACAAGTCTCGCTTCTGCATTCAGACCCGTATAATAACTTATTGCCCTCTATAGGGGTGGTTCTAATGAATTTCGGAATTTTATTTTTTATTTTTAGCGTATGACTTTTAGTGCCGGGAGTGTCCGAGGACATGTTCGGCTCGCCCGAGTGTTGTAGCTGCTTCTATACGGACACCCATTGGGTGAGCTACAAGTACCGTCGCGTGTGGAGTGTTGTCTGGGGGAGGAAAGTGTTAATGTAAGGACGAGGAATTTGAAGGTAGCGGCTGTGGACTATAGTTAGGGACCAACCCCGGCATTTGCCTGGAAGGAAGATGGGAAACCACAGAAAACCATCTTCAAGGTATCCGACGGGGGGATTCAAACCTCCTCGCCTCCCGGATGTGAGAGACTGCCTACAGCCACGCCATAACGACCATGGCTAACTCATCCGGTAATTTCGGAATGAAATATCTTTACAGATGTTTACTTTGTGGTCTGGCCAACAACGTGTAGCGTGCCGTACGGTATTCAAAGTTTTAGCGAGGTCGGGTGGTTTACGTTCACGATGTAAGTCTACGGATGTTCATGCGTTACTCGCGGAATTCTTAACGAGCATCTAGTGATATCCATATCCATTGCCTTGAAGTATTGCCGGGGAGCAGGGCCATGGAGAGCAACAACGGGCTCGAGGACTAGGATTTCTTCATATTTGAGTGTCATGTTTGGATTTCTAATTCACCCCCTCCTAAAATAAATATCTAGAACTTACTCAATCAAAATATCAGTTTATATTCTGGTCTCCCGATAATCAGCATTATTCTTTTTTCTAATAATCTCACGTTAATTGTTATTGTACGTGTTGACTTTTGTATTATATTCGTGACCAGCGTGCATTTTAACAGTTATTTACATAGCATCTGACCACAAAGTAAATGTTCTCCAGAATACCTAATCCATCCTTTCAGAACCTAAATTAGTAAATGGTCGAATTTTGAATTTAATTCTAAGTCCTATAGCAGCTCTTTGATGAAGATGTGTTATAGATTAAATTTGCGAATTCGGGTATCTTTGCCTTTTCCCGTGTTATTCAATTCAATTTTATAATATTTTGCAGTTACTGGTAGTTTAGAGTTACGATTAAATGTAGACCTGTCAAACAACTCAAAATTATTTAGAAACTAAATAGAAATAAATTGTTTACTCGGGGCCTTGCAGGACCTCTGGGCCCCGGGGCTACAGCCACGCTTGACCGTCCCTCTCGTGCGACCTGCCGGGGAGCACATATTTTCCAAACAGGAGAGTTTCGTTGTTAATAATTCATTTTAAGGGCTAGACATCTTGGTCATCAGCCCCCAGAATTGTCTGATAACTTGTGATTCTGTGGTGACTGCAATATAGTGTCTCTTAGAACTGCAATTATTAGGGTAAAGGGTTGGGTAACCCAGAGACTGGTAAAGAACCATTCTGGCATTTTTCTTGAGAACGTGCGGACAAACCCTTTCAGGATGACCGATGACAGCGCCGGGATTCGATCCACCATTCTCAGGGCATCGCAGTCGTGCTGTGCGAAGTAACGCGCAGTAGGAGACAGCAATTTCTTAAGTAATGGAAATGAAATTAGACTATTTACTCATTAAAGTGTTGAGTTTCTTGCTGAAAAGTAACGAAATTAGACTACTTACCCATGAATGTGTAGAGTTTCTTGCTGAAAAGTGTGAGAGATGACAGCCAGACGGCCCGCTCAGTCACGGATTTAGCTCTCAAATGGAATTTCTGGTCTGTTCCATAACGGAGTGCAAATCCAAGCTGGGGTAAACCTTGAGGATCAGCTTCACCAGGATGTTCGTTCAACACTGCATGGTCCAAAGAGAGCGAAGCTATCTCTTGGTCAGGATCGCCGCTCGCCCTGTGCCACAAAAATACAGTATCATTAGTAGAGTTGCCATACGTCCTGAAAAAGCGGGACTTGTCCTGATTTTAGGCAGTGTCTTCGTCCTTCCTTTAGTAAGCTATCATTAAACATAATCACAGATACTTCATGTTCTAATTTCATTATTATGGCGGGGCTAGCTGACGTCTTTGGTTCGAATTTATAAATACTGTATTTCCGAGTGTCTTTCCAGCTAATACAATGAGACGTATTTCAGAATTGCTGTGGTGTTTTTGCACTGCGGGATTGTGTGTTTGTAATTGCTAGAAATTAAAAACACAGCATGTGAAATCCTGGAAAAAGAATTTCCAAGTTCATTGAAACGTGGACAAAGAATTCCCCTCACTTAAACCTTGGAGACATGACCATGAAGGGATGAAGCATTCTTCAACACACGCAAGCAAGTATCCTGTAACAAATGTTTTTAACTACATGTTTACATTCTATATTGGAGATTAAGCTGATACCCTGATGATAGTTCATTAGTTTGAAATACATAAGCAAATTTGTTCTCATCTTCATTTTCAAATATATGTGAAGTTTCTGTTCTGTTTTTTGAGAGCGTAGACAGAGTGTCGCCAGTCAATAGATGATTTTATACTCCGTCACAACGCTTTGATTTTGTACTCTAATCATTAGGCGTAACGTAGACGTATATGTTGGGTGGCAAACAACCACACTACCAACTAGAGCTGGTAATAAGCTATGCTCGATTAATTGATTAATCGAATGACCGTTCAATCGATTGATCGATTAAACGAATAATAGATTAATCGGCTAACCGAAACATCGGTTAATTGATACGAGATAAGATGAGAAGTTTAAATGAGAGGTCATCACTTAAGTTGAGTTACGCTTTTTTTCGGAATGATATACAGTATAGAAATCTATAAAAGTTACTTTTTGCCTAAATATACAAGGTATCCTTCCTTGTTTATGTTAACAATAACCAAATAATCGTCAGTGACAGTCGAAGGACAAACATCAATCAAATTAGGCAGGGTTTTGAAAAAAGAAAACGAGGAGTTTTCAACAAAGATTTCGAATTCTTCTTCAATCTGTACAATTTAGGAACATTTTTGTTTAACTTTGTTTTAGCCTAATTGTACAAAGAAGGTACATTATTTAACAGGATACGACACAATATATTTTAATTAATTAAATGTCTGTTTTGCTTCTGTGAGAGCGTAGTAAAAGGAGCGAAGTACATCGATTAGTCGACAAAGCAGTTAACCGATTAATCGTTATTTGTAGTGATTAATCGATTTTTCTGTTTCCATTAATCGATACCTAAAATTAATCGATTAAAAGTACCAGCCTTACTATGAACCATTGTTTGTCTGGAATACCATGAATTCTTGAGCACACATACATTATTCCGTGTCGATGATATGCAGCATGTTGAAGTAGAAGGTCAATATGCATCATCCCGTATCATAAAGAGAAATACGATCTGTGAAAAGGGCTTGAGGTACGGTCCCGAATATGTCACGTCAGTTCTAGACAGGGAGGGAATGAAATGAAAATAGCAACGAAATTAATAAATGAAATTCTGAAATGAAATTATATGTGAAAAGGAAAGTTATGATTGGAGCAGTATTAAAACGAAAGAAATTAAACGCGATGCCCAGAACGATATTGAAGAGCAAATGGTTTAGTGAATGAAACTCGAACTCGAATTAAATCTGGAAAACCATATGAGAAATGTTAGTTAGTTAGTTAGTTATGGTTGTTTTAAGGGGAGGAACTACGAGGTCATCTGCAGCAGTGGTAGGGAGTGGTAGGCATTGGTAGGGACTGGTAGGCATTGGTAGAGTTGTAGGGACTGGTAGGCAGTGGTAGGGACTGGTAGGCAGTGGTAGAGAGGGATGGTAGGCATTAGTAGGGACTGGTAGGCAGTGGTAGAGAGGGATGGTAGGCAGTGGTAGCGACTGGTAGGCAGTGGTAGAGAGGGATGGTAGGCAGTGGTAGCGACTGGTAGGCAGTGGTAGGGACTGGTAGGCATTGGTCGAGTTGTAGGGACTGGTAGGCATTGGTAGAGTTGTAGGGACTGGTAGGCAGTGGTAGGGGCTGGTAGGCAGTGGTAGAGAGGGATGGTAGGCATTAGTAGGAACTGGTAGGCAGTGGTAGAGAGGGATGGTAGGCAGTGGTAGCGACTGGTAGGCAGTGGTAGAGAGGGATGGTAGGCAGTGGTAGCGACTGGTAGGCAGTGGTAGGGACTGGTAGGCATTGGTCGAGTTGTAGGGACTGGTAGGCATTGGTAGAGTTGTAGGGACTGGTAGGCAGTGGTAGGGGCTGGTAGGCAGTGGTAGAGAGGGATGGTAGGCATTGGTAGGGACTGGTAGGCAGTGGTAGAGAGGGATGGTAGGCATTGGTAGGGACTGGTAGGCAGTGGTAGAGAGGGATGGTAGGCATTAGTAGGGACTGGTAGGCAGTGGTAGAGAGGGATGGTAGGCAGTGGTAGCGACTGGTAGGCAGTGGTAGAGAGGGATGGTAGGCATTGGTAGAGTTGTAGGGACTGGTAGGCAGTGGTAGAGAGGGATGGTAGGCATTGGTAGAGTTGTAGGGACTGGTAGGCATTGGTAGAGTTGTAGGGACTGGTAGGCATTGGTCAAGTTGTAGGGACTGGTAGGCATTGGTAGAGTTGTAGGGACTGGTAGGCATTGGTAGAGTTGTAGCGACTGGTAGGCATTGGTCGAGTTGTAGGGACTGGTAGGCATTGGTAGAGTTGTAGGGACTGGTAGGCAGTGGTAGGGGCTGGTAGGCAGTGGTAGAGAGGGATGGTAGGCATTAGTAGGGACTGGTAGGCAGTGGTAGAGAGGGATGGTAGGCAGTGGTAGCGACTGGTAGGCAGTGGTAGAGAGGGATGGTAGGCAGTGGTAGCGACTGGTAGGCAGTGGTAGGGACTGGTAGGCATTGGTCGAGTTGTAGGGACTGGTAGGCATTGGTAGAGTTGTAGGGACTGGTAGGCAGTGGTAGGGGCTGGTAGGCAGTGGTAGAGAGGGATGGTAGGCATTGGTAGGGACTGGTAGGCAGTGGTAGAGAGGGATGGTAGGCAGTGGTAGCGACAGGTAGGCAGTGGTAGGGACTGGTAGGCATTGGTAGAGAGGGATGGTAGGCAGTGGTAGGGACTGGTAGGCAGTGGTAGGGACTGGTAGGCAGAAATGTAAAGCGTGAAATGTATAAACGAAATAATTTCGTGAATTACAAGGAATGGAATTCGGAGTTAAATTGTATCTGGTATTAAACGAGGAGTGCAAATTTCGGTGTGAATTGTTTCGTAGAATTGCTTTGTTTTCTTCATCTTATTTAAACATTGTATCGTATTTCTGCCCCTTATTATTCTTGTTTCTACGGGTTCATGGGATGAGGTGCGATGAGTATGTGGGAGTGGTCATTTTTACGGCGGTAGCCCTACCAGACGCCACCCTCTGGAGAGGAATCAATGAAAATAGAAATACATGAAGATAAGTGAAACAGGGTTAGGAGTTGTAAGGAAGTTGAAGCATTAGAAGCCATTTGCAAGTGTTCCCGAATTCTATTGAAGAAACAACCTTAATCCATTCTAGTGTAATGTATCACTTGCATATTCGCTCCACTGACAAGACAATAATAGGATACCAGTTTAAATAGGAACGGTTGAATTAGAATCATACATTTATTAGAAAATAGTGCAGATAGATAACATCATTCGTTAAGTTCGTCACAATAATAAGTCAACAGATCGCAGGTTAACATACTTACTGTATGCTAAATTAATAATTACTCAGGAACTATAGAATTGCTTCAATCCGAATGAGCAATACTATCTGTATTTATTTATTTATTTACTTATTTATTTAGCGTATGGCTTTCAGTGCCGAGAGTGTCGGAGGACATGTTCGTTTCGCCAGGGGCTGTAGCTGCTTCAATGCGGACATGTGAATAAGATTGACACATTAAACAATTTTTAAAAACTTTTGTAATCTGAATTATTGTTTACGGTATATATTTATGGATAAGTGAAAGCCTCCGTGGCTTAGGCGGCAGCACGCCGGCCACTCACCGCTGGGTCCGTGGTTCAAATCCCGGTCACTCCATGTGAGATCTGTGCTGGACAAAACGGAGGCAGACAGGTTTTTCTCCGGGTACTCCGGTTTTCCCTGTCAAAATTTCAAAATTTAATTCCAGCAACACTCTCCACTATCATTTCATTTCATCTGTCATTCATTTAATCATTGCCCCAAGGGGGCGTGGTGGCTCAGCGGTCTAGCTGTATGCCTCTCACCAAGGCGGTCCGGGTTCGATTCCCGGTCAATGCATGTGAGATTTTCTAAGTGAAATGCCATGCCCTGTGGTTCGGATTCCACGTAAAAAGGAGGTCCCGTGGCTCATGATCTCAAGATTGACGGTCACGTTAAACTACAAGCTTCCTTCCTTTTCATTGCCCCAGAGGAGTGCGTCAGGTCCCGGCAGCCGGCACAGTCCATATCCTCGCCGCTAGATGTGGGCTTCATTCATTCCATTCCTGACCCGGTCGGAGACTGGAAGCAGGCTGTGGATTTTCATTTTCATATATTTATGGATAAGTACAGGGTACCAGGAAATGTTCTCCGCAGTGACTGCCGGCTTCTGCCAGAGCTAGCATCAGCAGTTTAGTTGGCAGCACGGTGTCCTTGACAGGGTGAATCCCACACGTGTGGGCTGTGGGCTGTCAAAATCGTCAGTGTGTATTGCAATAAGCGAGCGCGTATGTCTTCAGCACTTCCAGCATCTGTTATGAATGGCTGTGGTGAGTATACAGTTTACTGTTTGCTTGTTTTAATACAAGCGACAGTCGTGCTGCCAACGTAACTACTGATGCTAGCTCTCGCAGACACTTGTAGGCACTGCGGAGAACATTTTCTGGCACCCTGTATAACACATCGTACATTATCTAAGCCTAAGTGAGCAGGATCTGATGATGACCGCTTGACGATCGAAACATGTCATCCAATTAAGTATCCTCCCCCTATGTTTGTACATAAGAGCGTGTTATTTTGTGATAAATATCTCATGTAATATTTCTTTCAGGTTGGGGTGTATAAATACTTCTTTTCCCGCCTAATTTAATTGGGAACAATTTGTGTTGACCGACTGGAAAGCTTTCTTTAATTGTAAGGAAGTGGCCGTGGCTTAATAGAAGGTACCGTCCTGGCATTTGCCTGGATTTAAAAATGGGAAACCATTTCAAGGACGGCCGATGGTGGGGTTTGAACCCTTCTGTCGTCCACGTCCAGAGATAAACTGGTCCCTTGTTCTTAGGCTACATGTCAATCAGTGTAGCAATCCCGGCAGATATCGAGTACACACTTTTTGTACATAAACAAAAGTTTGGTGCTTTTCCGTCGGTCAACACAAATGTACCCCAAAGAAATTTATTAATCTCATGTGTTTTTTTTTAGGATTAGGGTATAACCCAACTCTTTTGGGTACATTCGTGTTGACCGACTGAAAAGCACCGACTTTTTGTTTACTAAGGCAATACTGAAAAATGGCTTCAAAACCCATAATGTTTTTTGTACATAATTATACAATTGTTATGTATAAGCAGTCCTCCAAATGAGGAAGTAAATACATCGAATCAAACTTAATCTTATCAAATCTGACAATGAGTAGAATATGACGTGATATTTCATTGAGCTTCATATCATCACACCACTGCAGCTCGCTAGACAGTGATGAAGTAGCTCCGCTTCTCACTTAGATGGCTGCCGTGTGAGCATCTACGTCAAGTTGTCTATGAAGAAATAAGACGTTGTTGTTGTTGTTGTTGTTGTTGTTGTTGTTGTTGTTGTTGTTGTTGTTGTTGTTGTTGTTGTTGTTGTTGTTGTTGTTGTTGTTGTTGTTGTTGTTGTTGTTGTTGTTGTTGTTGTTGTTGTTGTTGTTGTTGTTGTTGTTGTTGTTGTTGTTGTTGTTGTTGTTGTTGTTGTTGTTGTTGTTGTTGTTGTTGTTGTTGTTGTTGTTGTTGTTGTTGTTGTTGTTGTTGTTGTTGTTGTTGTTGTTGTTGTTGTTGTTGTTGTTGTTGTTGTTGTTGTTGTTGTTGTTGTTGTTGTTGTTGTTGTTGTTGTTGTTGTTGTTGTTGTTGTTGTTGTTGTTGTTGTTGTTGTTGTTGTTGTTGTTGTTGTTGTTGTTGTTGTTGTTGTTGTTGTTGTTGTTGTTGTTGTTGTTGTTGTTGTTGTTGTTGTTGTTGTTGTTGTTGTTGTTGTTGTTGTTGTTGTTGTTGTTGTTGTTGTTGTTGTTGTTGTTGTTGTTGTTGTTGTTGTTGTTGTTGTTGTTGTTGTTGTTGTTGTTGTTGTTGTTGTTGTTGTTGTTGTTGTTGTTGTTGTTGTTGTTGTTGTTGTTGTTGTTGTTGTTGTTGTTGTTGTTGTTGTTGTTGTTGTTGTTGTTGTTGTTGTTGTTGTTGTTGTTGTTGTTGTTGTTGTTGTTGTTGTTGTTGTTGTTGTTGTTGTTGTTGTTGTTGTTGTTGTTGTTGTTGTTGTTGTTGTTGTTGTTGTTGTTGTTGTTGTTGTTGTTGTTGTTTCGTTTGAGAGGATTGGACATCATGATCATTTAGCCTCATGTACTGGGGTGTATATTTATTTATTTATTTATTTATTTATTTAAAAATGTTTGATAATCTGTGTTATTGTGTTGTCTGTAGTAGTAGTAGTAGTAGTAGTAGTAGTAGTAGTAGTAGTAGTAGTAGTAGTAGTAGTTGTTGTTTACAGTTTGTTTATTTAAGTCAAATTTTAAATTTTTTGGTCCTGCCAAGCTTACGCTTGTCGGCAGGTACCAATTATCATTACAATATACTAGCGGACCCTTGCGAGAACTTTCGCATATGTATAAACCACCCGCCTGGCTTTACTGTTATGCGGGCTTCTATAAGTAGGTTTATTTGTTTAAAAGCACTTTTTAAACAAATTGTCGCTATTTATGAAATCAGAGAGCAATTCATCACTGCTGCTGGTTGTGTGCGCCCCATGTGTACAGACTAACCGCCCGGCCCTAGTGCTATGCGGGCTGTCCGCGAAACAGTTCTGTCAGGGGCTATCGACTTGTTTATTTGTTTAAAAGCACTCTATGAACAAATAAATATATTTCCGTTGACTTTTCAAGAAATGCAAGATTTTTCCTGTACTATTGAGACTATTTGGAAGATTTTTGTACAAACCTTACCTTCTAGCTCCCTCAGGTTTAAGAGCTTGAGTTTTGTGAAACATACACCTTAGCGTATTATATATATATATGTTAACAAAAACAATGAAATTTACATGTATACAGTCCAATCTCTCACCTTCCAATTATTTTATATACTGGGCAGTGCCGCTAATAATAATTCACAACAATATTCAATCAGCTCATAACAATTAATTATGGTTAAAATGATTATAATATGTTAATATTAATACAATAAAGCTATTGTAGTAAATTATAATATTTTTTCTTCCTACCTTAATACAACAGTTATGGTGTTACTATTTTAAAAAAGACTGATAGTCAGTCTGAAAGACTAGACTTTATATCATTTTAAATGCTACAAATGCTGCGTGAACTCAAAGTCCGTTAGCAAGTGCAAACCAAGGTCAAAGGAGGTAGCTGGCTGGATGACGTCACGCTCACCGGAGCGCACGGGGAAAGGAGGAAGCTCAAGCAGTACTATGACGTCACACACCTCAGTGCATTCTCGGTATATTTCGTCCCGTCACCGTAACGTAACGCCAGACCCCAGCGTAACGACGAAGTCGACAAGATCATTTAAAATGATAAAACTTAACTTAAAACTTAAAATACAAATGTTACTATCATGTTCAATTAATGTCTCCTTTCATATTGCACAGTCTATGAATAGGACTCTATTACATATACGAACAGTTGTCCACTTACATTAAGGTGTTATTTAATATCCAATTTGTATACCTTTTTTGTAGTAGTAGCAGCAGTAGTAGCAGTAGTAGTAGTAGTAGTAGTAGTAGAGTGTAATCTAGGTGAGGTTTGGGAAGGAGGCGGCCGTGGCCTCAAGTTAGGAATCATCCCGGCATTTGCCAGGAGTAGAAGTGGTCAACAACGGAAAACCACTTCCATTATCGCTGAGAGGGAAATCGAACCCACCCACGAGGCTGAGTGATCCCCGTTCCAGCCCCCAGACCAGAATTAAATTTTTTGGTAGAGCCTCCAAGACCTCCGGGCTCGATTCCCAGCTTTTCCAAGAAATGAAATTTTATTCTGTGGGCTGGATACACTGAGCCTCTTGATGCAGAACTGAAAAGACATGGGTTCGAGTCCACTTCAACCATCCTAGAAGTGATTTTCTGTGGTTTCCCACTTATACTTCAGCAAATGCCTGGAGGCCTTGGCCGCTTCCTAAGCAATCCCAGCGTCTATTACAATTGTACACACTAATATAACCATCACAATACCACAGGTTATCAGACAAACCCTTCACACACCCAAATACACGGTGTTAGATGCCTACGATGTCGTAAAGCCCCTAAATAAATGAACGAAATACAAAGTTTAATGTCACATAAAAACATGACGACCACCTCGTGGTGTAGCGGCTAGCTTTCTTAACTGTCGTCCTTGAGGTCCGGGTTCGATTCCCGGCTCTGCCAAGAAATCTTTATCTGGTTTGAGGGCTCGAACGTGTTACACTCAGCCTCGTGAGGCAAAACTGAGAAGGAAAGGAAGGAAGCTTGTAGTTTTACGTGACCGTTAATCTTGCGATCATGAGCCACGGGACCTCGTTCTTACGTGGAATTCGAACCACAGGACATGGCATTTCACTTCGAAATCTTACATGCATTGAATGGGAATCGAACCCGGCCCACCTTGGTGAGAGGCAAACACCTTGACCACTGCACCACCACGACCGCTAAAACTGAAAAGAGGTGGGCTCGATTCCCACCTCAGCCATCTTGGAAGTGGTTTTCCGTGGTTTCGCACTTTTACTACACGAAAATACCGTGACGGTTCCTAACTTAAGACCACAGTCACCTCCTTGCCAATCCTTACATGAATTAAAAATTCACACACTAATACAGTCACCACAATAACACAGGTCATCAGGCAAAATTCCACCCACGCATACCCAGGTATACGGGACTAAATGAACAAGATGCCGAAACACCTCAAATGAAACAACAATAACTCCTCCAGAGTTACGAGCTAGGAGAGTGTTGGCATTCCAAACAAACGTCTGTGATCATTAAGATCACGTAGGCTACATTGTTCTAGCTAGAGTTGAACGTGAGAAAATTGTACACTTCCATGTTCACCGGACAAAGTCCTGCATGGATAAACAAAACGTTATCCGCATCCGCTCCTTCATCCGCACAACTGTTATCCGCATCCAGCCCTTCATCCGCACAACTGTTATCCGCATCCGCACGTTTGTTATCTGAATCTACTGGCATTACAATGAAATGAAAATCCACAGCCTGCTTCCAGTCTCCGACCGGGTCAGGAATGGAATGAATGAAGCCCCCATCTAGCGGCGAGGATATGGACTGTGCCGGCTGCCGAGGCCTGACGCACTCCCCTGGGGCAATGATTAAATGAATGACAGATGAAATGAAATGATAGTGGAGAGTGTTGCTGGAATTAAATTATGACAGGGAAAACCGGAGTACCCGGAGAAAAACCTGTCTGCCTCCGTTTTGTCCAGCACAGAACTCACATGGAGTGACCGGGATTTGAACCACGGACCCAGCGGTGAGAGGCAGGCGTGCTGCCGCCTGAGCCACGGAGGCTGGCATTACAATAATGATTTGAATTAGTTAAGCATAAATAACTAAAGTAACATAATTGTATTTAGACATTTGGGGAAAAAGTCGTTCCCTTAGGCTTTTATGTCATGTGCTGTTTAAAATGAATGTTATACAGCCATAATTGCAACCCTACCCTGTTCGGAGTGTTAATTATGCTTAATGACATAATTTTAATGAGATTAGCTTAAATCATCATCTTACATAATTATTTTGTCATACAAAAATATAATGGAAAAATATGATATGTCATAAACACCCGGGTCCTAATAATGATATCAAATAAGTTCGGATTGTATTCTAAAAACTATCCGCAAATTTTCTCCCAACATTATCCGAAGCTTATCTACTATCCGCACGGCCATGCAAACTATATCCAATGAAAATCCACTGCCTGCTTCCAGTCGACCGACCGGGTCAGGGAATGGAATGGATGAACCCCCCATCTAGCGGCGAGGATATAAACTATGCCGGCTGCCGAAGCCTGTCGCACTCCCCTGGGGCAATGATTAAATTAATGACAGATGAAATGAAATGATAGTGGAGAGTGTTGCTGGAATGAAATTGTGACAGAGAAAACCGGAGTTCCCGGAGAAAAACCTGTCTGCCTCTGCTTTGTCCAGCACAAATCGCACATGGAGTGACCGGGCTGGCGTGCTGCCGCCTAAGCCACGGAGGCGTCCGCTAACTATATCCGCATGGCGAAAACTTTTGCGGATATGCGTGGGTTTATCCGCGGATATCCGCATCCACGCAGGGCTTTATCACCGGCTAGTGCTTGGTTTGGGTAAGTTATTTAAGTTCTTACTATACCCCGACCAACCAGGGGCCCGCCTAGGCCCCGACCCTTCGGGGATCTCAGTAATCTGCAGAGGTATGTTTTGATCGTGTCCCTCACATCCACAGTAGCCCTCACAAATCGCGAGAAGTCCACCTCGTTGCGTAGTGATTAGCACCGTTGGCTGTCTATTCCCGGCTCTGCCAAGAAATTTAATTCTGGTCTGAGGGCTAGAAAGGGGTACACTCTGCCTCGTGAGGCAAATCTGAGATGAGGCGGGTCCGATTTTCACCTCAGCCATCCTCGAAATGATTTTCCATGTTTTCCCACTCATACCCCAGGAGAATGCCGGGTTGGTTCCTAACTTAAGGCCATGGCCACCTCCTTCCCAATCCTCATCTGAATTACTATATACACTAATACAGCCATCACAGCAACACAGGTTATCAGACAAATTCTTCACAGGCCCAAGTACACGGGGCTACACGACCACGATGTCGTAAAGCTCTTCATTGAATCAACAACAACAAATCGCGTGAGCCATGTCGGAGTGATGGGATTGCCTTGATTCAATGCAGGTCTCCGGTCAACACCCGACATGTGCGCTTGGCCTGCTCCAATGTCAATGACTGAGATGTGTCGAGGTTGTCTGACATTTAGCGATCGATTGTGAACCTTATCTCCCGATATGAACTGATATGATCAGGAAAAGGTCAGAATGGAAATGCATGATTACCACTGCTTTAAAACGACGGTTCATCTCTTGACGTAGTGACTAGCATTCTTGGCTGTCACCATGGAGGTCCGGGTTCGATTCCCTGTTCTACCAAGGAATATAATTCTGGTCTGAGAGCTGAAACGAGGCTGCCTCATCCTCGTGAGGCAATGCCAGCTCAGACATCCTAGAAGTGGTTTACTTAGACTACATACTTACTTACTTACTTACTTACTTACTTGAGGCTGATGACCTCACTGTTACGCCCCTTAAAACAAAACAAACTAACTAACTCACTTACTCCTTGGCGCCACAGCCTTAGTAGGGCATTGGTTTCCTGGACAATCTCCACAATTTCTCCAGGCTAATGCCGGGATGGTGCCTGAATTAAGGCCACGGCCAACTTCCTACCGAAATCCTAGCCTCAAATACAAATACCTAACCTGTGTCATTGTGATGGCTGTATCAGACAGATACAACACCCACCCAAGTACACGGGGCTACTAGATCAAGATGTCAAGTCCCTAACTGAATCAACAACAACAGTCAAAACTACGAAGTAGAAATTGCCGGACCGGAAAGCAATTTGAAACCCAAACCTGAATCAAGGATAATTATAGGATATTTAGCCATGTTATAAAACGTCCGATCAACCCGTCGCGTCGGTAAGATTAATTAATATTGCACTGGTAGGCGAGAAACATGTGTGTCTCCACCTCGTAATGTTGCGGCTAGCATTCTTGGCTGTTGCTATGGAGGTCCAGAATCGATTCCCGGCTCTGCCAAGAAATTTAATTCTGGTCTGACGGTTGGAACGGGGTACACTCAGACTCGTGAGGCAAAACTGACAAGAGGCGCGTTCGATTCCCAACTCAACCTTCCTGGAAGTGTTTTTCCGTGGTTTCCCACCTCTACTCCAGGCAAATGTTGAGATACTAATTTGCTATCTTATTATATAATACGCTAAGGTGTATGTTTCACAAAACTCAAGCTCCTAAACCACAGGGAGTTAGAAGGTGTGGTTTGTACCAAAATCTTCCAAATCGTCTCAATAGTACAGGAAAAATCTTGCATTTCTTGAAAAATCAACGGAAATATATTTATTTGTTTATAAAGTGCTTTTAAACAAATAAACAAGACGATAGCCCCTGGCAGAACTGAGTCGCGATCAGCCCGCATAGCACTAGGTCCGGGCGGGTAGTCTGTACACATGGGGCGCACATAACCCATTATGCGAGAGTTCTCGCACGGGTCCTCTAGTTAATATTAAGTCTCTTCAAGAAAACTATTCGGTACAAATATTTCAAAATTGGTCACTACCTAAGTGAATAATAGTGTTCATATTGTGTGTTTACCATTTATGATTTCATAGGTTAGTGGCTAGTACTCTTGGCTGTCACCGTGGAGGCCCGGGTTCGATTCCTGGCTCTGCCAAGAAATTGAATTCTGGTTTGAGGGCTGGAACTGGGTACACTCAGCCTTGTGAGTCAAAACTCAGAAAAGGCGGATTCGATTCTTACCTCAGCCATCCTGGAAGTGGTTTCCCATGGTTTCCCCACTTCTACTCAAGGCAAATGCCGGGATGGTACCTAACTTAAAGCCACGGCCGCTTCCTACCCAAATCCTACCTCAATCACAAATACACACACTAGTAGAGCAATGACACAGATTATCCGACAAATACTACACACACCCAAAAACACAGGGCTACGTAACTACGATGTCGCAAAGCACCTGAAATAATCAACAACAACAACAACAATAACAATTTCAGTGGTACGATATAAAACCTTTTGTTCTGCGGCACTCACTGAGTCACGGCTCCAGCTTATACCGATATGAGGATAAGATAAGACGAGACGTGACGGTTTATTGAAAGGCGGAACAATGGTGCCACTCTGTTCTGAAGCTTGTAGGTTTACGTAACCGTTATTAATCTTGCGATCATGAGCCACGGAGCCTCCATTTTTACGTGGAATCCGAACCACAGGGCTTCGTATTTTACTTCGAAAATATCACATGCATTGTTGTTGTTGATGATTCTTTTAGGGGCTTTGCGACATCGTGGTCATGTATCCTCGTGTACTTGGGTGTGTGTAGAATTTGCCTGATAACCTGTGTCACGGTGATGTCTGTTCTAATGTGCGTATTTGTAATTGAGGTAGGATTTGGAAAGGAAGGGACCGTGGGCTTTAGTTAGGTACTATCCCAGCATTTGCCTGGTGTAGAAGTTTGCTGTCATCCCGGAGGCCCGGGTACGAATTCAGGCTCTTCCGAGAAATTCTAATTCTGATCCGAGTGCTGGAACAGGGCCCCACTCAGCTTCGTGAGGCAAAACTAGATGAGGAGGGTTCGATTCCTGTCTAAGCGATCTTGGGACTGGTTTTCCGTGGTTTCCCACTTCTACTCCACGCAAATGCCGATATAGTTCCTAACTTATGGCTACGACCACCTCTTTCCCAATCTTCACCTGCATTGCAAATACACACACTAATACATCAGACAAAATTCCACACCCACCCACGGGGCCAATTGACCACGATTTACACCCCCACTAAAATTAAACAACAACAACAACAACAACAAATTTGACTCTCTGCCAGGACCAGGGATAATTGGCTCTCTTTACAGTTATTTTATGTTTATTGCTGTTTCGCCCAGACTCCACTGAGTTTTCTCCATAAATGTTAAATCGAACGTCAGACTATTCCCTGACGACTGTGTAATATAGGCCTACAGAAAAGTCAAAAGTCAAGTTGACACTGCGCTCCTCCAACAAGACTTGGAACGTATAGAATGCTGGGTTATCCGAAATAACATGAGGATAAGTGCAGAAAAAGTACACACATCAAAAAAAGTTTTGCATCACCTCGGTTCCAAGAGTTCCGGAACCTTTAAATACAAAGGGAATAGAGATCAACACAAACAACATTTCAACTCGTTTTATTGCTCATGAGACCCACACATTGCATGTTGTACCATCATACAGCTAGACTTTCAGCATTTGTGGTCCAGATTGCAGTACACACCACTACCTCTAATACCCAGTAGCACGTCCTCTTGCATTGATGCATGCCTGTATTCGTCGTGGCATACTATCCACAAGTTCATCAAGACACTGTTGGTCCAAATTGTCCCACTCCTCAACGACAATTCGGCGTAAATCTCTCAGAGTGGTTGGTGGGTCAAGACGTCCATAAACAGCCCTTTTCAACATATCCCAGGCATGTTCGATAGGGTTCATGTCTGGCGAACATGCTGGCCACTGTAGTCGAGCGATGTCGTTATCTTGAAGGAACGCATTCACAAGATGTGCACGATGAGGTCGAGAATTGTCGTCCATGAAGACAAATGCCTCTCCAATATTCTGCCGATATGGTTGCACTATGGGTCGGAGGATGTCATTCAGGTATCGTAAAGCCGTTTCGGAGCCTTCCATGACCACCAGTGGCGTACGTCGGCCCCACATAATGCCACCCCAAAACATCAGGGAACCACCACCTTGCTGCACTCGCTGGACAGTGTGTCTAAGACGTTCAGCCTGACCAGGGTGCCTCCAAACACGTCTCCGACGATTGTCTGGTTGAAGGCATATGCGACACTCATCGGTGAAGAGAACGTGATGCCAATTCCGTGGGGTCCATTCAGCATGTTGTTGGGCCCATCTGTACCGCGCTGCATGGTGTCGGGGTTGCAAAGCTGGACCTCGCCATGGACGTCGGGAGTGAAGTTGCGCATCATGCAGCCTATTGCGCACAGTTTGAGTTGAAACACGACGTCCTGTGGCTGAACGAAACGCATTATTCAACATGGTGGCATTGCTGTCAGGGTTCCTCCGAGCGGCAATCCGTAAGTAGCGGTCATCCACTACAGTAGTAGCCCTTGGGCGGCCTGAGCGAGGCCTGTCATCGACAGTTCCTGTATCTCTGTACCTCCTCCATGTCCGAACAACATCGCTTTGGTTCACTCTGAGACGCCTGGAAACTTCCCTTGTTGAGAGCCCTTCTTGACACAAAGTAACAATGCGGACGCGATCGAACTGCGGTATTGACCTTCTAGGCATGGTAGAACTACAGACAACATGAGCAGCGTACCTTCGTCCTGGTGGAATGACTGGAACTGATCGGCTGTCGTATCCCCTCCGTCTAATAGGCCCTGCTCATGCATGGTTGTTTACATCTTTGAGCAGTTTTAGTGACATCTATGAACAGTCAAAGGGACTGTATCTTGGATACAATATACACAGTCAACGTCTATATGCCGGAGATCTGGGAACCGAGGTGATGCAAAACTTTTTTTGATGTGTGTAAAAGCCTGTCTTTTACTAACAGCAGAAAAGGGACAATATTTGATTATAAATTTGGAAACAAAATTATTCCACGAGTGGAGTCATGCAGCTATCTTGGGATTGCCATAAATAAGAGGTGACACTGGAGTGAGCACGTTGAGAGCGTTGCCAATAAGGATCAAAAGTCGTTATACTTCGTTATGAGAAACATGAAGGGTAGCGGTATTCAGGCCAAATGTCTTATGAGACCAATTTTGGAATAGGCCACGAGCGTGTGGGAGCCATACCAGTCAACTCTAACGAACAAATTGGAGATGGTGCAAAGGATGGTTGGTTGGTTGGTTGGTTCCTCAGTTTAGGGGCTGCGACAACGCGGTCATGTAGCCCCGTGTACTTTGGGTGTGTGTAGAATCTGTCTGATAACCGGTGTTAATTGTGATGACTGTATTAGTGTGTGTATCTGTTTTAATTCAAGTAAGGACTGCAGACATTGATTTTTTTTCAAGTAGTTCCTACTTTTGCTGCCAAACGCCACCGTCAACGACCAACTAGTTCAGAACTTAGTTACCAGATGCCACTGCAGTCGGCTCATGACGAAGAAACGTAGGAACCTAAGAACGTTAGTCAAATGTTTAACCAATATATAATTTAGCTTCACACAGGTGTAATTAGTGGAAGGTTCATTAACATGCCATAAATCTATGACATGGGACCGCCGACTTTACTTCCCCTCCGAAGGAAGGCATACAGAGGGATTTTTAACGTTCTTAAAAAATCCGACAACTTCGGCCGGGTTTGAACCCGCAATCTTGGGCAATGAAGCTCAGCATGCTACCAACTACGCCACCGAAGCCACCTGGTGCAAAGGAAAGCTGCAAGATTCGTACTTGGCAAATTCTCCCAAACTGACAGTGTCTCTGACATGTTCAAGTCATTGGGTTGGGAATCCCTACACAGCAGAAGACATAAAAGAAGACTCCAGGAGATGTACAAAGCATACACAGGGGAGCTGGCCTGGAGTGAATTGCGAAACAGAATGCATGAGCCAGATTATATGGGTAGGAGAGATCAAGAACACAAAATTAGGCCCAACAGTCGAAAAGTAGCTAAGTACAAGTTTTTCGGGCTTGTAGGCCGTGGGGGTTACCCATTATTTCAAGCCTCTTTCTCATTCCACTGCTGACCAAGGAAAGGAGCGGAACCCTTGATAATGCCGGACGCAGTTTCCGGTGAAACGTCGGGAGATATCCTGTCTGGACCACGGCCTACAAGCCCGAAAAACTTGTATTTAATTATGAACGCCGGCCGTGAAAGCCTAAGCTGTTATATTAGCTAAGTATTCTTTTATAAACAGGGGTATTCAAACATGGAATGAGTTACCTGAAGAAGTCTTAGAATCTTTTCCTAACAGTTTGAAAGTTTTCAAGAAGAAAATAAATGTTGCATTCAGGGAACACAGAGACCTTATGGAGAGAATACAGTATGTAAATATCTTGTTACCGCCAGGTTTTGCCTAACTGTATCAGTACCTATTAGTAAGTAAAGAAATATATTCTAATGTGAGAATTTAAGCCTTCAACTATCATCATGTTAGTGTAATTAACCTTTTAAGTGCTGAATTTCTTCATTCGCATTTTGTTTTCAATGTACAAGTAATACTTTTTTACTTATCAGGGGGTGGGGTGGGGGTGATTGGCTTAAAATGTCTATGGGTCTAGATTTTGGGTCTTTATTAATCTAACTGTAAATTACAAATTCTACGTTCATATAGCCTACATTTCTGTTTTGAGACGAATCATAATTAAAAGTTTTGTGCGGTCATCATTTCTATACCAGATGAAAAGGAAAATCCACAGCCTATTCCAGTCGACCGACCGGGTCAGGGATCGAATGAATGAAGCCCCCCCCCCCCCATCTAGCGGTGAGGATATGAACTGTGCCCGCTGCCGAAGCCTGCCGCACTCCTCGGTGGCAATGATTAAATGAATGACAGATGAAATGAAATGATAAGAGAGAGTGTTGCTGGAATGAAATTTTGACAGGGAAATCCGGAGTATCCGGAGGAAAACCTGTCTGCCTCCGCTTTTGTCCAGCACAAATCTCACATGGAGTGACCGGTATTTGAACCACGGACCCAGCGCTGAGAGGCCGGCGTGCTACAGCCTAAGCCACGGAGGCTTCCTTCTATACCAGATGAAAATGAAAATCCACAGCCTGCTTCCAGTCTCCGACCGGGTCAGGAATGGAATGAATGAAGCCCCCATCTAGCGGCGAGGATATGAACTGTGCCGGCTGCCGAGGCCTGACGCACTCCTCTGGGGCAATGATTAAATGAATGACAGATGAAATGAAATGATAGTGGAGAGTGTTGCTGGAATGAAATTTTTGACAGGGAAAACCGGAGTACCCGGAGAAAAACCTGTCTGCCTCCGTTTTGTCCAGCACAGATCTCACATGGAGTGACCGGGATTTGAACCACGGACCCAGCGGTGAGAGGCCGGCGTGCTGCCGCCTAAGCCACGGAGGCTTCCTCTATACCAGATAATAGGCCCAAAATAAAATTAAATAATAAAATCAGCAGGCAAGTATTACTAGTTGCTCCTTTCTGGTACAAATATTTATATTCTCTTATGCGAAATCACAAGGCGTTGTGAAGAATTTGCTTGTTATTCCTGTTAACATCTCAGATGAACTCCAGATGTAGAGGACAGACGTCTACCAAATGGTCTGTTCGTTACTTCCGGAAACAAAATTCCAAACTCAAGTACAGGGTCATTATGTGTGTGCGCGCCAGTAAACACGACAAGCTAAGCCGGCTGTGACTAGCGCAGATCGAGGCCGCGCGCACCCGGTTTAACCGGCTCCGCTGACTCATATCGTTAGTTCACACGTGTTTTGTCATTCATATGGACATGTACTGTATCTGCAAAGCTTAGACGTTAGTGTTGCACGTTTAGTGAGTATTGTGATTACTGTGATTGTTGGTCATGCCTAGACACCAATTCACAATGCGCGAACGTGTGTGTATCCAAAATTCGTAAATGAAAAGCAGAAAATCTTGTTCTGAAACGAGACGAAAATTTCGAATCAAGTTTCCAGGAAGACCTGTGCCTAATGCCAGTACAATTAGGAGGCTCGCTAAACGATTCAAGGAAACAGGCTCCGTAAATAATAAAAGAGTTAACATACATTCTTTCATCGGAAGGTGTCAGGTGTGTGTTACAAGAGAGGGAGGATATTTCCAGCATCGCCTATGAGCACTGTAAGTACACATTATTGATCAAGTTTGGTAAAAGTGTGAAAGTGCGCGCCCATCGCCGGCTGAATCGGGCGCACGCGGCCGTGACCTGCGATCTGCGCTAGTCACAGCCGGCTTAGCTTGGCGTGCTTACTGGCGCGCACACACATAATGACCCTGTAGTAGGCTACTGCATAATGGCCAATAAATGGCAGAACATACCAGGGATCGACTTGGTACTCGAAAGCAAAGGAGAATATGAAAATAAAAATCAGGTCTAGAGCAACGTTTATGGATGTTCGAAGCACTGAATGGGTTAGCTCCACTATTAGTGATTTTGAAGGCAAGGCTGTCCTCCGTTCATTTCTGTCACAGCGGAGATATGACAGCTTTCATTACTTTATGAAAGCGGCAACGTCGGGTATAGATCGTTAGTAAACTATCAAGCAATGTCTTGTGCAATATCTTTTCTTACTACCCCGCGGCATATCTGTGGTCGTTAAATCGCGCACCACAGCCGCGAGTGCAGCTTCAGCAAAGCCGGAGATCACAGGTTCGAATCTCGGCGCTGATAGCGGCTATTCTGAGGATTACATGACAGTTCCCCACACTGACACTTCCACACACTGCCCAAAATACTGACTCTTCCCCACAGCCCTTGGACGCGGCTACCTGTTTAATGACTCAGAATAAATCTCGACTGACAGTTCCACACACATCCCCTCTAAGGCTATAGGCTTCACCGATCATCGTTACAGCTGCACCAGTGCCAATCCACCTTAACATAATACTCCTTTGGAGTGAAGAAAAGCGCTCGGTCTATGTACTTCATTACTAACACGGTCTCGAAAATATCATTGTGATGTAGTGTAATTTCCATCATAATAAAATAAATGCAGAGTCTGATTTCCATCACACTTTATCCAGGCTGTGGACTGGCAAAATAATAACAAAACCTATCTATTTGGTGTTATAATTTTTGCGTGTTTAAAATCAGCTTTCTAGGCTTCGTCAGTTGTTTTGTATTTTTTTAAATTCTTTTTTTGGTCATATTTCTTCAACAATAATATTAACCTACTCCATTTTCTGTGAATAGGCAACTGCCTTCAGAAAACCTTTTTTTGTGTAATTTTTGAACTTTTTCTGAATGTTCTCAATCCGTCCGTCCAGTTTGACATATTTTCGTCTTCTTTTTCCTTCCATGTTGTGCTCGGCCTTTACAAATGCGCAGTTTGTCTTGTCAGTTTCCGTCTTCCACACCTCTTTTAATTTGGGGTGAGGTCTCCCGACAAGATTTCAAGTTGATCGTTTTCATAGTAGCCTTGGGGGAGGGGGGAGGGAGATGTGTGTGGAAATGTCAGTGTGGGGAACTGTCCGGACACCGTTCTGAGTGTGGTTTACTCCCGCAATTTCCCACACTCCCTTCAGGCAAAATGTCGAGTTTTTTTGTCGTGTAGCCTCCTGAGAGGCCGAGTGCAGGTCTTTCTAGTCGACGCCCGTGGGCGACCTGCGCGTCGGGATGAGAGATGGAATGGATGAAGATGAATGAAACTGGGCAAGGATGTGGAAAGAAGCGGCCGTGGCCTGTCAGAAGGTACTGTCCCAGCATTTTCCTGGTGTTGAAAATGGGAAACCACGGAAAACCATTTCAAGGACAGCCGACGGTGGGGCTCGAACCCACGCGTCTACCGAGTAAGCAGAGAGCTTGGCCCCTTGACCTAACGCAGCGCTTTAGCCCGCGTAGCCACTACTGTCGGTAATATCGAGATAATACCTTGCATCAAGTCCCAGAGCACCTACCGTATCCCCAATACAGCTACACATACTACTACAGGCATCACATTAATATAGGGTTGCCAGACGTTCCATATTACCCGGAACAATTCCATTTATTTTTGTTTTGTTCCGAGTTCCGTTTCATTCTTTAACGGAACGCCAAATATTCCGTTTTTTTGTGTTAATTTGATAATATATTCAATTTCGCACCAATTTTCAAATGTCCCGCTTCAGAATTGATTGTAATAGGCTATCTAGCTTGTTTTCTGGTGATACAGGTGCAAGTTTGAAAGAGAAAATGATTTCTCTGTCTGTGTCAGATAGATGGGTATATGTTATAAATTTATTAGGGGCAGCACAATTAAGGAATAGTTTAGTCCTTGTGAAGTTAATACTCAGCATTTTCCCCTCCAATGCTTTTACAGCGAGAGTTTTTTTCTGTCATGAATATTAAATGGAGAGACGATAGAGACAGAAGCTCCATTAGTTTGTTAAAACAAGAATTGTTCACATATTACAATTATGATGAAAATTGCAGTGAATTTTATCAGAAGGTACTTGCAAATAAAAAATCCTTGCAAAGGGTCGTTCAAATGAAAAGGATTTGTAAGTTGCTGGTGTCATAGGCCTATATGATATGTCAAGCAATATCTAGTTTTAATTTTGTGTATTCGATTATTAAATGCTTATTTAATACATATGTGTATTTTTTATTTATTTATTCAATTTACCCTCTAGGTTGGTGGATCCCACGGACTCAGCGAGGGAACTCACCACTACCGCCTCTATGGGCAGTGTCCTGGAGCTTGGAACATCTGGTCGGAAGGGATACAACTGGGGAGGTGTGATCAGCACTTCGCCCAGGCGGCCTCACCTGCAAAGCGAACAGGGGCCTCATGAGGGATGGGAACGGATGGAAGATTGGGATGGATAGGCTAGGAAGAGGGAAGGAGGCGGCCGTGGCCTTACAGTGGGTACCATCCCGGCATTTGCCCGAAGACGAAGTGGAAAACCACGGAAAACCACTTCGAGGATGGCTGAGGGGGAATCGAACCCCCTCTACTCATTTGGGCCACCCGAGGCTGAGTAGACCCCGTTCCAGTCCTCGTACCACTTTTCAAATTTCGTGGCAGAGCCGGGAATCGAACCCAGGACCTCCGGGGCGGCAGCTAACCATGCTGACCGATACGCTACGGAGGAGACTGTATTATTTATTACAACACTAAACAACCTTGATTTTTAAAGAAAATGTTTTGGGTCGTGTGTTCCGTTTTTTCCATTCTTGAAATCTGGCAACCCTACATTAATACAGGCTATCATACAAGCTCAACACATACCCAACTACTCGGGGCTGATGACCAAGATGTCAACAACAACAACATCTTTCCTTCCTACTCGACAGTAGCGTGAATATATCCACTGCAGTTTCGAGTTCTGTGCGGTGCTTGACACTTGGCGCTTTGCCTACTAGGAGCTTGTTTAGCAGTGGCGTCATGCGAGGCGCTTGACTCAGTGCACTCGACGTTGGCACATGAATAGTGTATTACAGTTGTCTGCCAAGCGCTACCTAACCGAGATGTCCACGACGTGACATAGTGGCTGGCATTCTTGGCTGTCCCGTGGAGGCCCGGGTTTGGTTTCCGGCCTGGTCTGAAGGTCTAGTACACTCAGCCTCGTGAAGCAGAACTGAGAAGGGGTGGGTTCGATTCCTACCTCAGCTATCCTACAAGTGGCTTTCTGAGTTTTCCCACTACTCCAAGCGAATGCTAGGATGGATCTTAAATTAAAAGGAAGATTGTTGTCTTACGTGACAGTGAATCTTGTGATTATGAGCCACGGGACCTCATTTTTACGTGGAATCCGAACCACAGGACATGGCATTTCACTTTGAAAATCTCACATGCATTGACCGGGAATCGGACCCAGTCCACCTTGGTGAGAGGCCAACAGCTTGACCACTGCGCCACCACGCCCCCCGGGTCTTAAATTAAGGTCACGGCTGCCTCCTACCCATATCCTAGCCCCAATTACAAATACACACATTAGTACAGCCATTATAATGGACCGCCGCGTTGCGTAGTGGCTAACATTCTTGGCTGTCAGCGCGGAGGTCCGGGTTCAATTCCCGGCTCTGCTAAGAAATTTAATTCTGGTCTGAAGGCTGGAACGGGGTACACTCAGCCTCGTGAGGCAAAACTGAGAAGAGGTGGGCTCGATTTCTACCTCAGTCAACTTGAAACTGATTTTCCTTGGTTTCCCCATTTGTACTCCAGGCAAATGCCAGAATGGTACCTAACTTAAGGCCACGGCCATTTCCTACCCAAACCCTACCTCAATTACAAATACACACACTAGTACAGACATCACAGTAATACAGGTTATCAGGCAAATAGTACACACACCCAAGTACATGGGGTTACAAGACCAAGATGTCTCATGTCCCTCATATAAATTAACAACAACCTGTATTAAGGACAGGGTTGGACTAGGTGCTTCGGGACTTGAAAGTAAGTTACAATCCCGGCATTTGCCTGGAGGGAGTGTGGGAAAACCTCACTCAAGATAGCCACTGACAGCGCCAGGATTCGAACCTGTAATGTTTGAATAAATAATATCCCTGGATTTCTAATAATTTGAACTATTCTGTTAACGACAGAAAATATTGTAGTTTCATTTAAGAAAACCAAAGTTAGTATCGACATCTCCGTTACTAATAACTCCAGGAAAAAGGGAAGCACATTGTTTTGAAGCCCCTGAATACAATTTCAGAATATATAATTAAACACCGACATCTTAAATGGATTGGACGTTATTTGGGTGTATATATGGATGTATTATTGTGCCCGTATGGTGATCCGGCAACATTGTTTGATTGGCAGGATTTACAGCAACGCGTGGATGTAGTGACGCGGATTTTTTTTTCTTGTGGCCTCCTGTGAGGCCGAGTGCAGGTCTTTCTAGTCGACGCCCGTGGGCGACCTGCACGTCGGGATGAGAGATGAAGATGATATTTTTTATTTATTTTTTGTTGTTTTTTTATGAATGAAACTGGGCAAGGATGCGGAAGGAAGCGGCTGTGGCCTGTCTGTAGGTACCGTCCCAGCATTTGCCTGGTGTTGAAAATGGGAAACCACGGAAAACCATTTCAAGGACGGCCGACGGTGGGGCTCGAACCCACGCGTCTACCGAATCAGCAGAGAGCTTGGCCCCATGACCTAATGCTGCGCTGCCTTTAGCCAGCGTAGCCACTGCTGTCGCGATGAAAGCTACAATGAAAGGGAGGCGCGCGAATTCCCAACCAACCAGCCTGGTAGCATTGATAAAATACTAATACACGCGATGCACGGCTAAGCTTATAAAAATTGATACAAGTAATGTCAATTACACCTCATGTAGAAGCAATGGTATAAACGTGAATGATTTCCATCACACGGGAGTATAGATACGAATTTAAGAAGTGAAAATCCACAGCTTGCTTTCAGTCGACCGACCGGGTCAGGGAATGGAATGAATGAAGCCCCCATCTAGCGGCGAGGATATGAACTGTGCCGGCTGCCGAAGCCTGTCGCACTCCACTGGGGCAATGATTAAATGAATGGCAGATGCAATGAAATGATAGTGGAGAGTGTTGCTGGAATGATATGTTGACAGGGAAAACCGGAGTACCCGGAGAATGACCTGTCTGCCTCCGCATTGCCCAGCACAAATCTCACATGGAGTGACCGGGATTTGAACCACGGACCCAGCAGTGAGAGGCCGGCGTTCTGCCGCCTAAGCCACGGAGGCTCTGAATTTAAGAAGTATTAACCAAATCACAAGCGACACGGAATGACGTATCGATAGAAATGGGAATACAAGCCGAGGTCCGAACCACAGTAGTTTGTCGTAAGTTATTATGATCGTACATATCTTTAATCTTACAACGAAAGTCTCGAGTCATAACCGGAGTACGCAATGGACTTGTCTTGCAACGAGAGACTTTGTTGAAATCTTAAAGGGAACAGATTGTGCTTTAATCTACCCATCACCATGAAGGGATTCAGGTGTTAATGCGATTGCGCGGAGCGAAAGTGTTGTAGTCTAGTTAAACTGAGACTAATCTCGTGTGAGTAGTGAATAAGGAAGTGTTCACGCATCACCACAAGCAGACAGCTGTGTTGCGTCGAAAGAATGCTCAGTATACGAGAGTTTCGCAAGTGAGTTTACGATTGAATTTGTGCACTACAAAACGTATTCTAGTAAAGTGGAATAATTTAAAACAGTGTCACGGTAACAGTGTCAACATTTGTGGGAAAGTAATAAGAGGACAACGCATTGAACTGTGTGAACGAAACAATTAATATGTTCTGACATATAAGTAGGCTGATGTCCACTTGTTAAATATGGTCAGTTTTGTAATGACGCAGTGGCGTACTATAATGAGACGACCATGGTCTGCAGATGAAAAAGTAGATTCCGAAGACGGAACTGAACGGGACATCATGGAGACTTGGGAATGTCGCCTTTCCAGGCGAATGCGACGATGGAAACCAACCCCTCTGGATTACATGAAAATGCTGAAATCGACCCCAAGGACGTAATGAGATTCTAACAACCCAGAGACACATAAAGGTAGAGAAATGTACAGTTTTATTATAAAAGAGCTTGAGTCAGTCATGAAGTATTAGTTCTCAGAGAGTTTATTCACATCGAATAGGATCATTATTTTGACAAGACAGACGAGTGGTGATACTATGATTACAGGTAGTTTGGATCACTAGCGATATACAGTATTAACATGTTCAGTGGAACAGATTTTTGTGGCGTAATCAATTGAGCCATGGAGCAACATTAGTTCACGATGATGATGATGATGATTGTTGTTTTAAGGGGCCTAACATCTAGGTTATCGGCCTCTAATGGTCTGGGTGATAGCGAAAGTGACAATGAAATGGAAATCAAAACTAAAATTAAGTGAGACTGAAAATACTTACGAAATTGAACTAAGATTGAAACAACTCACAAAATGGAGAGTGGAAATACTTACAGAAGGGAATTTAGAAGAAAATACTCAGAAAAGGAATAGAATGAAAAAACACACATAAAATGCAGGTTTGGTTCAAAATACGTACAAAATTCAAAGTAGAGTCGAAATACTTACACAATGCAATTGAAAGTCAAAATACTTACAAAATGAAATTGAGATCGAAAATACGTACAAAATGCAATTGAGGTTCAAAATACTTACAAAATGCAATTGAAATTGAAAATACACAATACAATTTAGATTGAAGAAGTCCGGTTCAGATTCAAAATACTCACTAAGTGCAATTGAAATTCAAAATACTTACCAAATACAATTTTAATTGAAAATGCTTACAAAATGTATGGTAGATTCAAACTACTCATTTGGATTGACAATACTTACAAAATGCAATTTAGATTGAAAATACTTCCAAATGTAATTTAGATTCAAATTACTCACAAAATGCAATTGACTTTCAAAATACATACAAAATGCCCTACATGCAAAATGCAATTTTGATTGAATATGCTTGCAAAATGCGGTTTAGGTTGAAAATACAAAATGCAATTGAAATTCAAAATACTCACTAAAATGTCCTGCTCCTGCATTGAAAGACTTAGCCTACTAAAAAGCAATTTAGATTGTCAATCGCTACAAAATGCAATTGAGGTAGAAAATACTCGCAAAATGAAATTTAGATCAAAAAGAATCACAAAATGCGACTTAGATGGAAAATACCCACAGAATGTAGTGTAGATTAAAAAAATTCGCAGATAATTTGGATACACGGGGGCCAGTTAACAAAAACAGTGCGAGAATCTGAAGGAAAAAAGAAATATAATGAAAAGAAAACAAGAGGTCTGACCCCTCGAAGAAAGAGGGATCAGTAAAGATTAGACAAGGGCCGATTAAAGCGGGAAAGTGAAAGACTCCCTAGGCCTCGGATACCCTAATACCGTCGGGGTCGGAAAAGAACAAGAGTTGACCAAGGAAGGTCGACAGGAAAGAAGACGGAGAGGAGCCCGGCACAAGTAAGTGGAAACAATGCCGGACTCAGCTGGGGTCCCGTGGTCGCCAACCCACGTCCCGCTAGATTTGAGCCCCTGGGGGAAACATTAGTTCAAGTGGGCAACACCAAAAATTGGCTTCCAACACGATAATACCGTAGTTGACCTTTGAAAACAATTCGAAGTAATATGGAATGATACAAGTGAACTTGCAACATACAATATTGTGTAATATATTATTACGACTGTTAATTATGGAAGTATTGCCGCTTAAAGTCGCCAGTTATACAGTAGTTGGTTGAGTAATTTATTATGCGTGAGTAAGACGAGTGGACAGGAACATTACATTCTAATGTGGATGTCCCACAAAGCATAGGAATTGTGAATAGTTAATGATATATAAGGTGCGCTCAAAAAGTAACGAGCCGTAGGCTGGAATGCGCAAACCGGTGACGACATCGGCTAATCGTGGCGTGTGCAACGAGGTGTGGTTCTAACCGGAGCGTGGAAGTTCACAGCCCATCGCTAGAGGGCACGCGTGCACGTCATGTGACGATACAAAGCGAGCAGCAGCATGCATCAATCGTCCAACGCTGCCAGTCGCATTGCAAACAGTGACATGGAGGCGTCAACCGAAGAGCAAAGAGGTGTTGTTCTGTTTCTGACAGCGGAAGGAGTAGGGGGAACGGACATTCATCGCCGAATGCCACAAGTGTACGGCGAACACTGCATGTCCATTGCAAGGGTCAAGGCCTGGCACAAGCGCTTCAGTGAAGGACGGGTGTCGTTAGCCGATGATGCCCGGTCTGGGGCACCCCCCTGCATTACCGATGACAATTTCCAGCTGGTTGATGCACTCATTACCCAGGACCGCCGAGTGACAGTGAACGCCATAGCCGCCGTGGTCGCTCCACGACAATGCACGACCTCATACGGCCAACACAGTCGCGGCACTCCTGCAGAAATTCAAATGGGAGGTTCTCGGCCACCCTCCATACAGTCCAGACCTCTCTCCCTGTGATTACGCCATGTTTGGTCCCCTGAAAAGGGCTTTGCGGGGTCAACGATTCACCTCGGACGCCGACGTCCAGCTGTACGTGCGGAACTGGTTCACATCGCAGCCCAGGGAATTTTATGAGACAGCCATTCACCGCCTCGTGTCACAGTGGGACAAGTGCCTCAACAGCCGGGCCAATACTTCTAACATACAGGTACTGGTTTCAGTAATTATGCCTCCGGCTCTTTACTTTTTGAACGCACCTTATAGTTGGCCTGTTTGCCGTCTCTTGATGAATGCAGTACAATTTGTCTGTTGGCACAAGCTAGAGTAAAATGTGGCTTTTAACCGACGTCTCAGTCTCACTCATGGCTGTGATTATATGGAAGCTACTGAGGTATGGTTGGTGCTTAGTAATGACATTCAGTACACAGTCAGTGCCTGTGGATCCTGTGAAAGGTTCTACTCGTACGGTTAGTACAACTGTTCTGACTCAATGAGGAATGCAATGGCAAACTACCTCACTCCTCATCTTGCCTAGTACGCCTCAATATAGAGCTGCCTTTTGATTTTGTGGGTATCTACCCACATAACCTAACGGCGGTACTGACTTCCTAACAGACAATGATATAGTATGTTAGTTGAAGCCCGGTAGAGTAATGGATATTAATTTGTGTTGTAGCCTATACATTACATGTATTGATAGGAGTAGAAGTCTATGACAGTCTCTATAATCTTATTTCTAGAGAAATTTTGACCCGACTGTAGCTAACAGGATAAGGTGCTTGAGGCACATATCTGTAGTAATTGCTACCGAAGCAATTGTGGTATTAAATGGTTTTTGGAGCTTCATATAATGATGCTTAGGTAGTAATTAATCTCACATTTAGAATACCATTGTCATTTGAGTTGAAGAAAAGCGTCAACAATTATTTTGACAACTAGAGCTTTTGAGCAGCCCACTATAACATCATCATGTAAGGGAATTTAAGATACCAGTTGGTCTGGGAGTGATTAATAATATTAATTGATTATGCTAATTTAAAGTCACAAGTCATGTAACTAGATAGTCTGATGACGATGAACTATATTAAGGGGGACAATTTTCTGTATCCATCATGTTCGATGTTTGCATTTGAAATATTACTGGAAGTAATTGATCATGATATACCCATTGAGTAGAAGTTTATTTTATTAATTGTAAATTCAAATAATTCTGTAATTATGGGTGAAAATTATAAAGACAGACTTGCGGCGATTTCTGAGAAAAAGAAACTTGGTTGTAAATTTCTCCAGTTAAAGCCGTATATTTAGTTGCCAGCAAGTGATCCTTGTAAATATTATTCTTAGCTAGAATGTGAGGAAATGTCATAGAACCATTCATTGAAAATATGAGTTGAAAATGTGAACTAAAAATTTAAACATAGTCAAGTCAAAATAACATCGATTCTGATTCTGATTTTTAGGAAATCTAGGTCATCTGATGGTTCATAGATACCTAGGATGTCTTCTCTTACATGAAAGTTAATGCAGTTTAGAATGTATTGCAAATCCCTACAGATATACGAGTGTTACATTCACTTGCATTCAACGAATACATGTGAGTTGCAATTTTATCGTATTTGCTTTGTCTTGTGTGTTTAATTTCTTCCTTACTCTTCACGTGTGACGTGAGAGCAGTGCAATATCGTATCCACTCGGATAATTCTAGCCCGAAACGCCCCAAGAACCGATTCTTATGCTAGCACAGTTCTCAGGTTTCACATGTGTGTTTGTGGTTCATCAGTGCAGGGTGGTTCACCAGCAAGTGCTGGTGGTCTAACGGTCACAGTATGTGCATGTATAATATAGCCTACCTTCCTACATTGAGAGCCTTCCCTATGGAATGGAGCTTCTCCGGCCCGTGTGTAAGGCGGAGAGTGGTTAGTCAGCGCTAGATGACTATATAGCATTTGCCGATAACACAAGAGCAGGACGGGAAGCCCCGAATGCTGGCGTTGTATTTGTTACACACGGAGCTGGCAAGATACGTTAGTTGAGATAATTACGACTTGTGATGAAGTACTGTTATCTGCCTCGTATCCCATGAGCATGGTTAGGTATGAAAAGAAAACATCGAATTTTCCTAGTGGAAACTTATCTTCTCAAGAAGAAGTCTTTCAGTAAATTTGTTCGTAAGCATCAGCACCGTGCTATTTTTACTTGTGGGGGAATCTCAAGGAAAATGTATACAGAAACAATCCACGTACTCTGGAGGCTCTCGAGAACGAAATAACTGCACTGATTCGAAATATCAGTGAGGGTGAATAACAGGTAGTGTTCATACGTTAGTGTAATGTGTGTTTAGAAAATGAAGGACAGCATTTCCATCAACTACTCTGAAATTCATGTAAGTATATATGATTTATACTCACTAGTTTCGAGCTGCGCTACTGCTAGCGCCAAAGCCTTGCTCGACACGCTGCAATACACAGTGGCCTGGGCGTCACGTGGCGACAACGAGGTCCCGTTCTATAGGGAAGGCTCTCACTATAGTAGAAGTAGTCATATGAGTAAGGTTCGGATGTTAAGGAAAAGTCATATTTTTTTCCTGAGCTCATTTTACCCGAAATCTGAAAAATAAGTTTGAATGACGGGTCCCTGACAACGTTTAAAGCAATTTGATGTTGCCTATAAATGCATATTTCGGCCATTTTTGTTGTTTTGGTCATATTTGATCATATTTTAGTGATATAAGGTCATATTTGGTTATAATTTCAGCATTTTTGTTTAAATATAGGCGTCGTTAACAAGGTACGTGTTATCTGCGTCGAGTTTCAAACACAGGATTTACGAATAGTGTAGTAGATACAGTACATTTTCTTTCTTTTCCCAGAACAGGCAGATAGCAGGTTTAGAAGACCTGATTCCAAGAAGGCGCTCCTCTACGGACGTCTTTTAGCACAGCTTTCTGGACAAGTTAGATTGCGACACTGAACGCATGAGGTCATGGAACATGACGATAGTGTGCTTCCGCCTTTCAATAGGATGTCACTCCAGTATATATATTTAGCTCAGAAGAAATTAGCAAACAAGGAAATGTCATGTTATGTCTTTAGGAAAACCGAGCAAGAACTGCATCTCAAGGATATGATACTGAATGAATGTTGAACATTTTAATGTAATGTAGCTGTCAGTCAGTTTGTATGATTAAATGTGTCTGGAGTACAGTATTATCGCTGATCACGTTTACTGTATGTTAGTGATAATCTACCTATCCCAAAAATTCATGTCATATTTCATAGTTATTTAGGTCATACTTTATAGTTTTTAGGTCATATTTAGCTAGTTTTAGGGCATATTTGCTTGCATATTTTGTACTTCTTTAGGTCTTAAACTTCCGAACCCTACATATGACTATCTCATTGCATATACAGTACATAGGCTAGCACGCAGCCGCCATCTTGAAATGATAAGACATTAAAGGCTACTTTCCTCCAATGTAAATTAATACGTAGTTAAAACAGAGTTAATACTGCATGTACAGCGTCTGTTTCCCAGGTTAGGGTCGGCTGCAAGGGCGTCTGTTTCCCATGTTAGGGGCGGCCTGTATAATAGCTGGCAGTAGCTTCATAAAATGCCTTTGGGAGTGGCGACCCCAACGTAATAATAGCCTAAAATGGAAATGGCACTTCAAATGTTTCGGAGAAGGTTAGGGCGTACCCTGCAGGCGACGCGCAGTTCTTTTGGTACTGGGGGAACTGTGAGAAATGGGCGACCAGTAACCGAAATGAAAGTGGGAATCATGAATGTCATGACCCTGACAGGCAAGGTGGAGGAGGTGGTAGACTTCATGGAGAGGGATAATGTTGGATTGATGGGGCTGAGTGAAGTGAAATGGAAAGGTAAAGGAAGGAAGAAATTGAGGAAAGGATATACATTATACTGGAGTGGTGGCCAAGAGGCAAAAATTGGCGTGGGACTGATAACCTCGAAACAACTGGAGGAGTATGTTGAAGTGGTCGAGTGTGTGAGTGACAGAATAATGAAAATTATAATGAAGATGAAAAATGACATGATGGACTTCATACAAGTGTATGCACCACAGACTGGAAACAGAGAAGATATTGAAGTATTCCTGGAGGATGTAGAAATAGTATTTCAGATGTAGAAGTGGTGATCATGGAAGATATGAATGCACAAGTCGGAAACGGGAGACAAGGAAAGGAAGAAGTCATTGGACCATATGGATATGGGAAAAAGAACCGGGAAGGAGAGGAACTTGTAAACTTTTGTGAAAGGAATGGACTGATAGTGGGTAATTCATGGTTTCGGAAGAAAAACAGCAGGAAAATTACGAGATATGGATGGGGCGATAGAAGAACAAAATCAGTAATTGACTACTTTCTGGTAGAAAGGACTAATCGCAGAAAGCTGATAGATGTGACAGCTTTAACAGGAGAAGCATTTTATGGGGACCATAGAGCTGTGGTGGCAAAATTTAGATGGGAAAAGTTGGAAAATCTAAAGAGATCAGAGAAAGTAAAATAAAAGTATGGAAATTGAAAGACAAAACTGTACAGGAAGATTTTCAGGAGAGATTGAAGCAACAAATCCCAGTTACAGAAGTGGAAAACATAGGAGAGGAAAGGTCCCACTTTAAAAAGGCAGTTGTTGGTGCAGCAGAGAGTGCTTGTGGTAGGACGTCAACAAGAGTGAAACAGAAGGAGACACCGTGGTGGAATGAGGAAGTGAGGAAAGCAGTGAAAGAAAAGAAGTCTGCATGGAAAGAATGGAACCGAGATCAAACAGAAGAAAGCAAAAGGAAGTATCACGACAGCAAACGGAGGTGTAAGAAAGTGGTAGGAGAAGAAAAGAAGAAAAGTTGGTAAGAATTTACACGAAGAATGGAAACAGATGTAAGTGGCAGTAAAAGGATGCTGTATGGACTTCTAAGAAGTAAGAGGAAAGAAATAGTTACTACAAAGCTAGTAAAAAAGGAAGATTGAGAGTTGTTAACACACCCAGAAGAGATAAAGGGACGATGGAAGGAGTATTTCGATAAGCTATTGAATGTGAGCAATTGTACTGGTGAGATGGAAGTGACACAACCTGACGACTCTATAACAGAAGATGATATAACAATGCTGGAGGTGGAATTAGCAGTACAGAAAATGAAGATGGGAAAAGCAACAGGGGTGGATGAAATCAGTGTAGAAATGATAAAGGCTGCTGGATCTGTTGGTATGCAATGGTTGTATCGACTGCTAAAGTGTGTGTGGAAACGGAAATGTGTACCAGAAGACTGGGAGAAAGGGCTAATAATACCAGTGTTTAAGAAGGGGGACAAGAAGATGTGTGATAACTATAGAGGGATCACCCTCATATCACAGATAGTAAAAATACTGGAAAGGATATTAGAAAGAAGAATGAGAAGAAAGGTGGAAGGAGAGTTGCAAGAGGAACAGTATGGCTTCAGGAGTGGAAGATCTACAGTGGACCCAATCTTTAGCTTGAGGCAGGTGATGGAAAAGAACTGGGAATATGGAGAGGATTTGATCATGACTTTCATAGATCTAGAAAAGGCATATGATAGTGTCCCCAGAGAGAAGGTATGGGAAACCATGGTTAAGAAGAGACTGGGAAGAGAAATGTTGGAAATGGTGCAAGCAATGTACAACAACTGTGTTAGCAGGGTACTGACCCCAGTTGGAAAGACAGATTGGTTTAGGAACAAGACTGGACTAAGACAGGGGAGTGTGCTGTCACCTCTCTTGTTCATAATGGTGATGGATGAAATTGTAAAGGAAACAAAGGAAGCATATGGACATAAAGAAATGAAGTTACTGTTATTTGCAGATGATATTGTGGTCTGGGGAAGGAACACCGAAGAAGTGCAAAAACAACTAGATGCACTGAACGAAAATATTCAGAAGTACGGCCTGAAAATCAGTATAGAGAAAAGCAAGACCATGGTGATGACAAGAGGGGAAAGACAAGGAAAGGGCACTGTGAAAATTGGAAGTCAGAGTTTGGAAATTGTGGACACGTTCAAATACCTAGGAAGTGAATTGATGCAAACTGGTAGGTTGGACATGGAGATTGGCAGGAGAGTACAGCAGATCTATCAAAGTGTAAGTAAACTTGTTTGGGATAAGGAAGTACCAAGGAAAAGCAAGGAGGTAATGTATAAAGTGTACTATGTTCCCATATTAACTTATGCAGCTGAGACTTGGACCTGGACAAGCAGGCAAGAGAATAGAATCCAAGCCAGTGAAATGAAATTCCTAAGAAGTATGATAGGAAAGACAAGGAAAGACAGAGTGAGGAATGAAGATGTTAGGAAGGAAGTTGGAATGGGAAAACTAAATGAGAGAATTGAGAAGAATAAACTAAGGTGGTTTGGACATGTAAAGAGGATGGAGGAAAATAGAATACCAAGACAGATGCTGGAGGCAAAGTGCAAGGGTAAGAGAGCAAGAGGAAGACCTAGAACAAGGTGGATTGATTCAGTGAAGAACAGCGTAAGAAAAAGAAATCTGGACTGGGACAAGATCGTGGAAGAAGAATGGTGGAAGGAAAGAGGAAAGTGGAGAAGTGCCATAAATGCCCCGACCCGGCAGGAGCTGGATAAGGGGAAATGATGATGATGATGATGATGATGACTGCATGTGCATTTCACCAGAGAAATTTTCTCATTAACTTTTGACAAAAGTATCATGGCGCTAACTGGTCATTCTTGGCCACTCGACTCCTTAGAAATCAGTCAAGTTAAGCCAAGAGAAACAGATGTTCAGGCGTGCAGTAACGGCACAGCAGTGGGTGTTTTGACTGTTATGTGATGACAATGATGTAAAGATGTTTCCTTAATCATTAATTTACTTTACTTTGCTACGGGCGGTCCGGGTTTGATTCCCGGTCAATGCATGTGAGATTTTCGAAGCGAAATGCCATGTCCAGTGGTTCGGATTCCACGTAAAAAGGAGGTCCCGTGGCTCATGATCTCAAGATTAACGGTCACGTTAAACTACAGGCTTCCTTCCTTTTTTACTTTGCTACGAATCGAAGGTACCGTACAGGATTGTTGTTTCGTTGTTGTATCAGTTAGGTGCTTGAGATGTCTTCATCGTTAGCCCCATGCCCTTGTGTATTGAGTTTTTGTGATAGCCTGTTTTATTGCGACAACGGTAGTAGTAGGGAGTATAACTGTAGCCTAATTATTTGGGTACAGGATTGAGGTAGGTGCCGCGGGACTCGAAGTAGCCTAAGATACCACCCCGGCATTTGTCTGGAGATAATATAAAATTGTTAATACGGCAACACGAAAAAATGGCTTCAAAGCTATCTCTACATAGTATAAACAAAGTCCCCGATTCTTGGATGTAACGGGTAATCTCGAGAACCAATGGATGGATTTTGGTGCCGTTTTCACTATTCTGTAAAGGATTTCTCGAGGAAGATTTTTTGTAGAAAATTATGCATTCATGAACAAAGGATGCCAAGCAGTAATGAATCCAGTGAATCGAGTCGAAGAAACACCTGCCGTCCATGCGTCTTTTAAGCTTACGCTGGGTAAACCGTTAAACTATCTATATAGGGTAAAGTTAGGTATTATCGTGATACTTTTCGTTGTGGTTGTATAAGTGTAAACATTCAGAGAATATTTTGCGTTAATTTTGAGTTATTGCTACATTTCGTTCCAGAATAAATTTTGGTTTATTAAAATTTATCACGGTATTACCTAACTTCACGTGATAGAAGTTCATATAAAGTATCACGATAATACGACATACCACCGTAATACCTAACTTTACCCTACTATGAGTGTAAGAATTCTTCTGCATGAAAAGTTCTACAAATAAGTCCGGGACAGCATATCTCTATCTTTAATACATCGCCCACTATAAGTGTTTTTACGTTTTCATTTTTTCCAACATTTCCATTCAGTGGAAATTTAAATGACTAGATTCGGAGCGAGTTTACGTGCTAGCGAGCGAGTGAGCGAGCCTTCGGCCAGCATCAAACTGTCGAATCGTTATTGATGAGTTAAGACTTCAGAGAAGAGTATATGTGTTTGGAGTTTCGCTGTTCACCTCGGCTTTTTTGAATTGCGTCTGGGACCTGCCGTCCGTGCGCCTTTTAAGCTTACGCTGGGTAAACCGTTAAAGATACCGGGCGAAGCTGAGGTGGGTTGGTAGTCATTATATAAAGTGCCAAGGGGATGTAGCCTAAAAGGACACTCCGGATAGCCGCTGCCAGCACCCGTTCTCAAATATCTTCGGAATTGCTAAACCTGTCATTGCAGTTTAGGAGTGAGATTGAAGGCACTTGGATAAGCTTCTAGTTTATAAGACAAGTCCAATACACACCCAAGTGCATGGGACTGTTGGCCAATATGTCCCAAGCCTCTAAATACAGTAACAACAGCAGGTTTCCAGACAGAAACGGGCGCTGTACCACGATTGCACCTCGAGGTGCAGTTGCCATTGTCGGGGCTTCGGACATCGTGGACATTAGTCCAGTGTACTCGTGTGTGTACATTTATATGACAATGTGTGTTGTTGTGGTTGTTAATATTATGACTGTGCCAATGAATAATGCCGTGTGACTTTAAGTAAGAAACCATGCAAGCATTTGCATGGAGTGATGGCTAAAAGAACCGGGGAAAGTCCACACTCAGGATAGCCATTGTCAGTGCCGAAATAAGAACTGCAGGTCTCCGAACGTGCAGCTACCCATTCCAATCATGAAGCCAGGTCAGCTACGCTAGTGGGTGAAGAAAATTGAAAGTTAACTTCCCTTTGCTGTCTTTGATTTTGTATTTTGCTATCAAATTCTTTGTTGTATTAGAATTTACTGCTCGGGTCCAAGATCCGTAAACCTGAGAGGAATGTGGATCGCGGACTATGAGGAGTGATGGTGACGAGTGATGACGGTTCTCTGTCCGTGCGTAGTAATAGAACCAAATGCATTGGTCGGTGACTCACTCACTCATTCGCAACACTGCAGTGGTTTGAGTAACGGCTCTATGTTAGCAGTATTGGAATAGACAGGAGTTGACAGGCCCTTCTCGTCCCGCCTGCCACTTCACCTTACCCCGCAATTTCACAGAGCTTGGGCCCGAGCAGTACATATGTAATAGTTTCTTTTACCGGCCCCGTGGTGTTGAGGGTAACGTGCTTGCCTCTCATCCGAGGCACTGGGGTCGATTACCGCCTCTGGCAGGGATTTTAGAAAGGTGACATGAGGGCTGGAGCGTGGTACACTCAGACTCATGAGGACAATTGAGTAGATTTCTAACAGTGAGACAGCGCCCTGATCGGGAAACCCCCGGATTAACGGCCGAGGAGACTCGACGCGCTGATCACGCGACACCCCGCAACCTGCAAGCCGAATGGCTGGACAGTGGTCACTTGGTCAGCCAAGGTCCTTCGTTGGCTGTGGTGTCACGAGGCTTGGTTTGTTTTAATATTTACGTTTGACGCCAAACCCCGTGAGTTGGCTTGCTCGAACCGGCTGGCCTTTCCACCACCTCTCCTCTCGCAGTAGGCCTACATGGCTCGAGCAGGCAGTGGCAGACAGTGGGTGGGGACATCAGTAGCCTATCGTGCGCCAACATTCAAATTCTTCATTAGCGTGCAATATGTACAGAACCCGGAAGTTTATGATTCAATCATCCCCTAAACCTGAAGTGATGGCGGACTGGCTGCATGGCGCAGCGGTAACGTTCTCACCTGCTGTGCCCAAGGTTGTAGGATCGAATCCTGACGCAGTCAATTGGCATTTAAGGCTGCAAAAATACGAGGAAGCCGTGTCAGTAGACTTAGTGGCACGTTCAAGATCCCCTTCGAAGCAATATTCCGGCACCCTGGGGTCTCTAAAAGCCGCAGTAGTTAAAATGGACGTAAAACCAAAAACATTTTATTATTATTATTATATTCTAAATATATTATTATTATTATTATTATTATTATTATTATTATTACTATGAAACGATGCCACACGCCACTATTCCTCAAAATCTGAGAGGTCGATCTGGTCGGTGTTCTTGCAGAAGACTTTTATTACAAATGCTATGGTCCCCTTCGTTGTGCAGTTGGTAGCATTCTTGGCTATCACCGTGGAGACCCGGGTTCGACTCCCGGCCCTGCCAAAAAAAAATAACTCTGGTTTTACGGCTGGAACGGGGTACACTTAGCCTCGTGAGGCAAAACTGAGAAGAGGAGAGTTCGATTTCTACCTCAACCATCCTGGAAGTGGAATTCTGTGGTCCTCTCCCACCCATTTCTACTCCAGGCAAATACTGGGACGGTACCTAACTTAAGGCCACGGTTGCTTCCTATCCAAATCCTACCTCAAATCATAGTGCAGACATCACAGTTACACAGGTTATCAGGCAAAATCTACACACCAAATTGCGCGGGGTTACATGACTAAGATATCGCAAGGCCCCTAAATATAATCAATAATAGCAACAAACAGCATGTCTCTTATAAATGGCAAGTAACAAGTTTATGGCAAACGCTCGCGCTTTATATTTTGCGTCTGACTCGTTGCTTAGTGGCTAGCACTCTTGGCTTTCACCGCGAAGGCCCGGATTCGACCCGGGTTAGAATCCCGGCCCTGCCAAAAAAAAAAAAAAAAATCTGGTCTAAGGGCTGGGACGGGGGTACACTCAGCCTCGTGAGGCAAAACTGAGAAGAGCTAGAAGTGGTTTTCCGTGGTTTCCCACTTCTACTCCCGGCGAAGACTGAGATGGTTCCTAAATTAAAGCCGCGGCTGCCTCCTTCCCAATCCTCATCTGAATTACAAATGCACACACTAATCCAGCCATCACAATAACACAGGTTATGACACAAAATCCTCACACACCCAAGTGAATGGGGCTACATGACAATGACGTCGCAAAACACCTAAATGAATCAACAACAATATTAAACAAACCATTACATAACACAGGTTATGATTATGACACATTTTATATTTTGCGTGCCGAGTTACAGGCTACTCACCACTGTTTAGAATTCTAAAGAATCTGCTTGCAAATGACAGATAATCGATAGCAACTACTATACGTAACTGTAACAATAGACCACATTAACAACCTGTCTGGAGCAAATGACTGGGAACTTCAGGGTCAGAGACAGTGAGAGCCTGTCTTGCCTTGCCACTAATTGTCCGCAAAACAATTTCAAATAAAAAATTTCAAGAAGGAACCTTCAACAGCGTGTCTTGGTTGGGTTTGCCTATGTTGACAGTCCGGTTCAATTCCTGTAGTAGACTAATTAATAGAAAACACGACAATAAGTAAGGATGGTTAAGTTACTTTTCAAAAGTAACTACGCTACAGTTATCGTTACTTACCAAAATAGTAACGATTGAAAATCCACAGCCCGTTCCAGTCGTCCGACCGGGTCAGGGATGGAATTAATGAAGCCCCCACATCTAGCGGCGAGGATATGAACTGTGCCGGCTGCCGAAGCCTGTCGCACTCCTCAGGGAAGTCACCATCACTTACCAAAATGGTAACGAAGTTACTGTTATTTACCAAAATGATAACAAAATTACCGTTACTTACCAAAATGGTAACGAAATTACCATTACTTACCAAAATAGCAACGAAGTTACCGTTACTTACCAAACTGATAACGAAATTACCGTTACTTACCAAAATAGAAACGGAAGTGCCGTTACTTACCAAAATGCTAACGAAGTTACCATTACTTTGTGTGAAAAGTTACAGTCACAATGCTCGAAATAACGAATTATTCATTGACCGTTACTTTTGTATTGAACCCTTATTATATGATGCTCTTCTAATAATGTTTCATATTTCTATTTATGCAGTTAAAAAGAATATTTGAGACAGGCTGAAGTGCAGTATGGTGTTGAAATATCAGGTAGCTGAACGAGCTAGGGGACGGGAAGGATTATAGACCCTACATTCCTTAGAACTAGGGAGAGGGCTGCAGTTGGAATTTATTTGCTAACAAGAAGGCATGGTAGTGTACCGTTACTTCTGGGTCAAAGTTCTGCAGCGCGTGGCTTGCTACCGTGACTCAGACGGTAGATATGCCATTGTCCAGCAGTGAAGAAGCGAGAGGATTGAGATATTTAGAGAAAGATGAACAATTTGCAGATACGCCCACTGGGTGGAGTTAACAGTTTGAGTGCTAAACGTGAAGTTGAAACAGCGATTAAGAATTGATGACGCCGCAAAGCCCGCGAAAGGAGATTGATTGCAGATTTGGAGGGAAGAAGATTACGGATTAACGTACGATCGATTTTAGATCCGAAGAACAGAGCCTTGCACTTTTCTGTAATACGAGTGTTTTGAAGGTACTCCCATGTCTGTAACCCAATTACTTCGATTTTAGCAGTGGAGAGTGTCCCCTCCAGCAATATTTGCCGTTTCATATAAATACTTCGATTTTGTGTCTCTGAGGAGAAGGTCACGTATTACTTTTCTGTGTCTCCGAGGAGACTATTATACTGCTATAATTTCGGCATGTCTGAGGGCATGTATTTGAACTTGTAAATTTCAATTGGAAGTCGTTGTGACTTTGAAAATTTGTCTGGCCTTTGGACATTATACAAGAACACTTAAGCATTTTGCTGCGTGAAATGTATATTTTAATTGCCAAGTTGGACGTCGCTAAGTTTGTGCGTGTGATTTTAGAAGGTACTATGCTGTAAATTAGGGCAAAGGTCGACGTAAGAATTGCTTAGGACTTTGAGTGAATTAAGTAACACAACAGCAATTTAGATAGGAATTAGGGCGTGTGGTAATAATAATAATAATAACATTTGAACAATTTTATCCCACCCAGAAGAAAGCATCAAGATGATTGAGGCCAGCCATCCGGAAGGAAGGATGGCCATGCTTTCCTGTAGAATGATGTCGGAGATGGAGTAAACTATTAGTTGGGCCGTGCACGGTGACGTCATCTGAAAGACGTTTGCAGAAGGATGAGTACAATATTGAATTAATTCAATTAGTCGTAGATAGCTTGGTTTATGGGAACAGTGTGTATATATTTTGTGGTTTTAGTGTAATTCTTGTGTTAATTTTTAATTTTACCGACATTCATTTTATATTTTTTTCGGTAATGCATCGTGGCTACTATGTAGATATTTGTGTGTGTTTGTATTGTATTCAAGTAATGTGATTTCATGTTCTATCGGGTACAGTTGTGTTGAGCAATGTTTCATTCTGCTAGAGCATGAGATACGGCTTCGGTGACAAGTGGGGCTTTGATAACGTAAATGTAATGATATATATTGGAGGAAATTATAAATTTTGTATTTGCAAATTTAATTAAACAGGCCGTTTGATTTTGCCTTGTTGCAAATTTTATTGCGAAGAACCGTCTGTTCTTTGAGTAAGGAAGTTAATGATTACAAATGATAGGAAGGTGTTTGAACACTATGTTGATGAAGTCTTTGATCTGCCGCGTCAAGTTTGGTGTGGAACGTGGAATATTTGTCATGCCCAGGTAGTGTGTTTTGTGTCCATGTGTGTATATGTGCGCTGGGATTATTGGCATGATATCTAAGTCCTGTATGCTGCAATATAAATGATCGACAGACGTGCTCTGCGGAGGCGCTGTTCGAATCTCGTGCAGTCTTATAATTCCAGGGAGAATTATCGAGGCTATAATTGGTATATTTTGGTGACACACATATGTTTTATTTAAGTGGGTGAGACGACATGTTCTGCGGTCTTGAGCAGCTGTTGAGCTGTGTTGAGATATTGGTAAACAAACCGGGTTTAATGACATACAAGCGACGAGTTTTTCCACAAGTATATGCGCAGATTAGAGATAAGACTTGGTAATTAGGAGGGCCAGCCAGTGTGGACTGCGACGATGTTTAAAAAAGATACGCCTGTTTGGTTAAGTGAAGTTTCATTTAAGGGGAACGATATCCACGCCGAACCTGTATATTCATATATCATGCTGATATGACATTTTGTCGTTGTTGTAAATATTGCCGGTTGGCATTTGCATTTCTTATTTTCTTTAGTGTTGTGATTTGCATACTCTTGTTTTGAATATTTATTCAAGGTGACGAACGGTCAACCTATTGTGTCATGTTTAGTGTAGTCACATGTATTGCTATAGGCACCGTGCGTTCTGCAGTGTGCTGCTGCGGGTGGATACTACGAGAACTATACGCGGGCTTATTTATCAACAGGTGATCGTAAGACGTTGCAGTACGAGTGAATTTTTACATGTGTTTATTTAATCTTTTTATAGTGTTATCTTCAGATTACTATTTTAAAAATGTCAAAACGTTCTGGTAATGTTATGTGCTGTGTTGTTAGCTGCAATAATAGATACTGCAATACAGAGCAAAGTGTGAAATTTTATTGTTTTCCATCACGACCTCAAGAAATGGATTTGAAAAGACAGTGGATTTTAGCAGTAAATCGCAAGAAGTAAGAGATGGGGGATTTAAATATTTTAATTAATACTAAATTACACAGTACAAAACCTATACTAACCATGACTTTTACAAATAGATAAACAGTAACAACAAAAATAATTACAGTAATACTATACTTCCAAGGCAAGGTCCGCACCAGTATGCCATATTTTTAAAGCACACACATTATAATAGTAGATATATTCTATTACACAGTAGTCTTAATGATAGCAATAATAATAAAATAACAGATACCTTAATACTGAGCAAAGTGTGAAATTATTTAGTTTTCCTCCACGACCTCACGAAGTGGATTTGAAAGGCTAGTGGATTAAGGCCTTGGTAAATGACAAAAAATAGGAACAAAATATTAGTAGCCTACATAAATATTTTAGAAATGTGTAATTATACATAATCATTAAATAAAAGAGCATTAAGTTACAGCATTTTAAATAGTCCTACACAAGTATTATTATGAAAACAGATAGTCACAAACTAATTTGAACTCATTACAACACAAATTCAAATAAATATCATACAGATCCAACTTAAATTTTACAAAATGTGTTCAAAATAATATTTGCATTTACAGATTGCTCATACTTTTAAAGGTATGTTTACATAAATTTGCCACATTTACACAATTTGTTTTATAGGGCAGATGGTACTTTGTGGACACCAAAATCATCTAGAATCTGCAGCACACATTTCATAGGAGGGTATAAATCTCAACATCCTGCTAGTCCAGCATATGTACCAAGTATCTTTCCTGAATGTTACAGAAGAAAGTCAACACGAACAGGCTCTCTCAGCAGATTTATGAGATTGAAAAAGAGAAGTGTAAATAGAAATGTCGTCATTTCAACACCTGATATATCAGATCTGCAAACTAGTGAGCCTGTTCTAGCGTCCATGAAAGCTGATGCCCAAACTCAGACAAACAAACATTGTGATGTAGAAAGCAATTTTGAATTCAGTTGTATTTTGGATGGATACAGTGTCAGGACACAAGCAAATATATCAGCCCTTCACACATTACATGCTAAACCTAGACATGTTAGTAAATTTTCTGGGCCTGACTTCCCATATGAAGAAAGAGGATTTTTTGGTTATAGTTCAGTTTCTGATGAATCACAATTAAATGTTCTGGCTGGTGTCAACAAAGAAATTTTTATTATATTATTAAACTCGCTGCCAGACACTAATACACGCAGAATTAGTAAAGAAAATAGACTCTTGGTATTCTTAATGAAAATGAAGTTAGCCTTACCATTTGCTGCCCTTGGTGTTATTTTCAATATTCACCGTAGTAATATTTCTAGGATATTTCAATCTGTTTTACCTGTACTGGCACAAGCAACAAAAAAGTGGGCTTTCTGGCCTAGCAAGGATACTGTTAATGCTACATTGCCTTCTGTTTTAAAGATAACTATCCACATTGTAGAGCTATTATAGACTGCACTGAAATGAAAACAGAACTGCCTCCTGAGATCAGCCAGCGTGTGTATATGTACTCTAATTATAAGTCTACATGTACTGCAAAGCTCCTTATTGCAATTGCACCTTGTGGTATGGTGACATTCGTTTCCAAATGTTATGGTGGTAGAGCTAGTGACAGTTTTATCACAAATGACTGAGGAATTTTGAAATTGATAGAATCAGGAGATTAAATATTGGCTGATAAAAGTTTCCCTGGTATAAAAACTATATTGGAGGACAGCAATGCAGTTTTAGTAATGCCACCCTTCATGCATGAAGGTCATTTGACACCTGAAGAAGTTGATGACACTTACAATATTGCTAGTGTGCGAATTCATGTTGAACGGTGCATTCAAATAGTGAAAGTATATAACATACTTCAAAAAATTCCAAGTGAGCTATTATGTGGTGTTGATGACATTGTGCATATGTGTTGTGTTATGACAAATGTACAACCTCCCTTGATGTATGAAGCCCATTATTAAATATGCACGTTAGTTCCCTTAAATAGTGTGTGAAGAAAAACTGTTGCAACTTTTCAATACAGCCCTTGAAGAACATATCATTTCGTTGAATATCTAAACGAATGGAACTATGGTTCTCTGTATAAATGAAAAAGTCACAAGCATTAAGCACACAACAGTACATCAACAGTTGGCATTGAGTGAAATATGCATGATTTGGTTTCAGTTCCAAATTTCCTTCTGAATTTCTTATAAGATAGGGTACATTAATCTCTTCATTTTCACCTATGATTGGTTTGTCTTTACATGAAATAGGACATTTAATTTCTAGTACCCTTTCTGGCTTCCCATCCACCATCACTATACCATCAGGACTAGCACACAAGCAAGGATGGCTGAGATGAATTATGAGACCACTCTCAACAACTGTTTTGCCATATAAATTTGTATATTTGGCAAGTGCAGTTTTTTCTAACTTTCTTCCAAATGTGACGTTTCTAAGACCCCTACCATTAAGACATTTAGGGTTCAAGAGTGTATTTACCAAATTCTCATGATCTTTTCTCCTAGTTTTAATTGAATGTGCCCTACTTGCAGAGATCCTTCTCTTTCTTTCTTTCTTTCTGAAAACCAGAGGTCACACTTCAATTGATGTAAAATTTTTACACAAATTTCAGCTGCTTGAGTCTTATTAATTACAACATGATTGTTATAAAAATGACTTGCTAGTGCAGAATTGCTGACACTACACACATCTTACAGATGTAGTCTCCTGTTTCATTAATAATGTTGTTATTACATTTTTACATGCATTATTCTGAACCATAACTGTGACATCTGTTATTTCATTTCCTAGCAATTCTTTGGCAACTTTAACTGATTCTGACTTTTTCTCCACATTTAAAATTTTGGAAAGTATACATGGGGTTTTCAAATCGGGAATTTCAATTGGTTTTACCTCTGCCTTTTTGTGGGAAAAAGTTCTTCTAACCTCTTCCTCTTGTTATATTTCTCTTTCCCCGCGTTTGAGATTCGAGGTCGAGGCCATTCACAGGGTTGATCGGTTCGCGAAGTTACATGCTCTGAATTAACTGCATGAATAACTGCTGAAATATGCTTGCACTTCTCTGACGATCCAGCAGGGCATTCATAGGAACATGCAATCGTCTCTCTAGTAGCATTAACCTACGATAACATTATATCGTATTAGAAATTGAGTGTACATGAACATTAATGCCGCTGTCACCTCAGTTAGTTAGTTAGTTATTGTTGTTTTAAGGGGCGGAAGCACGAGGTCATCTGCCCCTGCTGTCACCTCAACTAATGCATAAAATGAATAGATACGTTACCTCTATCGTGACATGATAAGGTTTCTGGCGAACTGATGTTTCTCTTATCACATTAGCAGTTATTACACTGTTGGTATTTCGTGAAAACTGTTTTTCTACTAAATTTAAAACATGCCCACTTTCTGAAAGTAGACGGCCTTTCTTCGAAGAATTGGGCTGATTATTGTCAGATAAAATACTCTGAAATCCCACAGTTATTATCAAGTCTGCCATGTCAACACGTTGTGATATGACAGCTGATATTTCTGCGGTCCGCGGTAAACCGTATTAGCTTACAATTCCGGCCACTCACAGCGTGGTGGAACATTCCCCGCTCTAACGCACGGAGCCTATAGTTTGAATAAGACCTGATTGAGGCATTTGTTTGTGTGCCTAATGACTCTGTTAAAGATTTCAAGGCGGAAATCTTATGTTTTAAATTTTGAAGGGTAGGATTGTCGGTATTCGTTTATATTATTGTAAAGCCAGTAAATTACTGTTTTCCCAGATGCCAAGTCTAAATACACATAAAATACGGATTCGCAACTGCTTGTCCAAATGGGAGCGAATCGCCGTATTACAGTACTCATACCTTTTCAGCATGCATCTACAGCTACACATACGCACATAATAATTATTGAAGTGACTTCAGGACTAATTTCATGTCCTTATTTTCAGCATTTCTCTGGCTGAGGTTTTATATCTGTTTAGTTGCATATGTTATTCAGGGGGTGTCAGTTGAAGGGAGGAGTGATTTTATTTGTTTTGAATTTGTTCGATCAGTTATTAAACTTGTTTTATTTTATCCTGGTTCACTTTTCTTCGTAATATAAATACCTCTATGTCACCTTGTAACTTTAAGAAGCAAAATATTACAGTGGGACTTGGATAATTCGAACTTCTATAATTCGAAATCGTCATTAATTCGAATATTTTGCTTGGTCCCTAGCATTTTGTATGTAAACAATGTTAAAAGATCGTGCATAATTCGAATATTCTTTTGGTTAATTCGAACTCTTTACCTCAACGGTAGAGCGCAGTATTGTATTTCATAACTCGTATAGTTTCTAAACAATATTGTCGAGGCAGTGTTGGAATGCGGCCAAGTTCCCAGTTGATGGTTGGTAGGAAATTGTGACTGTTCCTATCTCGTATGAAGAATTTTTTAATGTTGACAAAGATGTTGCAGTTCATGGTGAGCTTAGTGACGCGGACATAATCACCGAGGTAATCATTCAGTAACGCCAACCAAGCTACAGGTGATGCATCTGAAGATCAGGACGGTGATTCTTTGGAGGATCAGGAACGACCGATTCCGAATGCGGCAGAAGCATCCAATTACGTCCAACAATTCAGAATATTTTTTGAAAATCAACACAACGTATGTGATTCTATTTTTCAGTCACTAAATGACGTAGATGCATAGGCCTATATTACTCGTGAAAAAATTAAATCAAGAAAGCAATCTACTATCTCGGACTTTTTTGACAAACAGTAAATGTTATCTACTGTGTCCAGTAGTGATGTATATACTAATATTATCTAAAAATATAGTTTTTTGTTAAATCTTACAGTTTGGGTAATTTTAGAAACATTTTTTAAAAATCGAGTTATTGTTTAATTCAAAGTTTTTCATTGTCCCTTGAAGTTCGAATTATCCAAGTTTCACTGTACTACAACCAACCACCAACAAGGACTGAACACGACCCCGAAAAATAGTATTGTTATACGCTTCTTTACTAGGGCACAGTATAAAATATTTTTCGCCTATTTCCAATTATGAAATATTGGCTTACGAGATCACCTTTGGCCCGATTGTGTGTGTGCTCCTAAATCTTGGTAAGGTCTTGCTATTATGTCGTCCGGCAACGCCCGTGCCTTTCAAATTTTCATAAGGGTCACCAATCCAACATTGCTAGTACAGTATAGCTAGTCATTGCGTTGTGGGTAGTGGCGCGTGATCTGAGACTTTGCTGGTGTCTGTCCTGTCTGTTCCTTCTCATCGGTTGGCATCCTCCGATGACTTCCCATGGATGAACCGGAAGGATTTGCCCTCGCTGCGCTTGCTTTTGAAAGCTGCTGAAGCCAACCGGCACGACCCCGTTGGGCAGCAAAAAATGCCTGTTCCTATGCTTAAAGCCATAAACCACTCCAAATAGTCTTGGATTTTAGTGACAACTGCAATGACAATTCAAGATTTTTTCTTCGAATGGCAGAATACACTCTGTACATCACGTTACATGGCATAATTAAGCTATGCTATCGTTCTAAAAACCAATTTAAATACAAATATGAGAGCACATAGTTTCGTAAGAAAGACGGGGAAAACGTAATAATACACTGAATCACTGATTAAATTGAATTCCGGTGTCGGAAGGTGTGAGTTTTACCAAAGGAGGAACATCTTGGAAACTAATGATGCCGAACTAATTTCGGTACTTCCACCAAATTCATTTTTTAAGTTCTTATTGGTGTTCAGGCATTCATCAGCTTTTAGGCTTGATGTCGAGCACATACATTTAAAACATTTTCACTCATTGTTCGTACATATTTTAATATTCAAGAATGAGGCAACTCAAAATTAATAACTAGAACACTTTGAAAAGGTGCATATTTGCACATAAAATACGGCACAGTCTACACTTTCCAGTACCATACGATATTTTGTTTGTGGCTAGAAACTTGGCCATTAGCCTCGTATTGCTTAATTACGTACCGTACCGTAATTATTATTGACCAATGGGTGTTTTTGATAATTTGGGATTTGCGGAAGAGTGTAGTTTCTTAATAATTGAAGAGAGAGATCTCGCGGTCAGTCGGCCATGCAAGTACAGGTGTCGGGTGATCATATCTGGTTTAAAGTGGGGAGAACATACTCTGGAATTTTTAGTGGAAGTTTAATTTTCCCTTCTGACTGTTCTTATCCACTTTTGCCTTTTCAGGAAACCAAAGGGAGATAAAATATCGTAAGTAATTTCAAATCACTCGAGCCAACAGAAGAAATACGTCCGATTAACGGCTATGCATAATCTCAAATGGTGATACAATATATTTAGTAATTAGAATAAAATGTATGATAAATATTCATTACTTACATAAAAATACTAGATGAACGACGTTAAAGTAATAGAAAAAATGCTCAGCCTGCAACAGAATTGCGTGGATGAAACTTGCAACGGTTCAGCTTTTGCCTAATTGATATTGTAACTTTCAAGTAGCCTATGGTAAACAATAGGCCTACTATGTTCTTATGCTTCCTGGTATGTTCTGTTTTTACAATTCGTGCCACCATATGCACTAGACGCCATTATTTGAAACAAACTCCGTCCGAAATAACCATGCACAATGCTCTGCCGCATACAAGTCAGAGAACACTAAATACAAGTTACGCCAGGTAACGCCCACTTTGGACTCTGCGCTTGGCTTCACTGAAACGAGCTCTGGGCAACTTCTCTAGATTATTTCCCCCATGATGACTTCCACTGGACGGGCCGGGCCACTCACTACTTGTGGCTGCAAGAGGATTGACCAATAGGCCACTGCTGCTAGTGCGCTGCTCCGTCCCGAAACAGACTGCCGCGCAAAATATTTTACTGGCATTCAGTGTCTCCGATTCTTGGCTGTCACCACGAAGGCCTGGGTTTGATTTCCGGCTCTGCCAAGAAATTTAATTCTGGACTGAGACCGGGAACGGGGTACACTCAGCCTCGTGAGGCAAAACAGAGAAGAGGCGAGTTCGATTCCTACCTCAGTCATCCTGGTAGTGGTTTTCCGTGATTTCCCCAATTCTCATCCAGACAAATTCTGGGATGGTACTGTACCTTCATTCTCATGACCGGAATGCCTTTATGGGAAGGTAATATGTTCTTTTTCTGTTAACAAGAATGGCGAGACAGGATCATATGTTTCGCGACCCACAAGTTGACTTGGGATAGCGATCTCGACGAGAGAAGCGGGGCGCATGCGTTGCTTGTACTGTCGTCACAGCTGTTTGGTTAGAAGTATTGATTATTTTATCGATTACCAACAAGAGATAGACTATGCTTTTGTGGTAGGGAATTCAAGTCTTTTATACGTTCGGGCATAGTTTAACATGTCTGTAATTATAGCAGGTGTTGAATTATTAACTTATTTCATTTAATTGTACTCTTAGGAACCCGGAAATAAGATATTTTGCATCTTATCAGTTCCTATTTTGAGCGCTCGTGGCGCGACGGTAGTTGACCTCGCAGTCGCGACGTGGCTTGAAGAACGGAGAGGGTAGATTGATTTAAGCCACGCAAGAATACACATGTTTGGAGATATACCGGTGACCGGCGGCGTAACGTCACGTGCACCGTGAGTGAAAGTTTGTCTTGAGTAGTGTACTATCTTTGTACCGAGGAGAGTGACCTTAGTGTCGGAAAGGACTCCAATTTTAGTTCTGGTTAGGAAATGGCAATCGAAATGAAAACGCAGTTTGTCTTAATAGATAGCTGTTCATTATAGGCCAGCCATATAGTGTTCACTTGAAAGGTGGATACTTGCTTTAACAAGAACACAGTCATAATGTTCTTTCAGTAGACATTCTTCGCATTGGAACGGGCTGCAACGATACACTTACTTCGTGTGTGTTGTCAGAACAATTAGCACCTTCGTTTGATAAGTATTTCTCAATACAAGTGCTTGGATATTATATATTCTTTTTATATTTATAATTGGCCTAACTCATATGTCTGTGATCTTGCAACTATGTTGAGCAAGTTCTTGTCGAGAGGAAAGGCTGTCATGAACTTAAGTGACTTGAGCATGTGCGGCTAGATGTTTTAAACATGAGTGTCACTATCCGAGCGAAGTTACGTGCATTCCATTGCTATACGTCGCACGGCCCGTGCTGGTGATTGAGAACACAGCTGTTGTTTGGCAGTACAGTGTGTATCATAATGATCCGATCACGCGGGGCCGATGAACTTTGGTTTTCGGGCCGATGTAGACAGCATTGCGTGCTGCGGTTGATGGGACGTTATCCGAAGATGAAAGAAACTGTCGTTGGTATTAGAGTGGAACATTCAGTCTGGATGGGCGATGTCTGGAGATCCAGGGTTCGTTTCTCGCTTTCCGGGACAGTGAAGACTTCCATTGTTTGCATGGAAGGTACAGTCACATTGGACATGACTGTGTCGTGTCGAGATCTACAAGAATCATCTAAGGTACTGGATTAACCATCATCAATTGTAGCTAAGCATGTTCATTCTAACGTTACCTCCCTGCCACACTTATTTTCTTTTTGGGAATTTTTGTAAAATGTCTAAGAATGGAGTTTAGGCTTGATTCCAGTGTCAAGACTGATTCTATTCTGGACAGGGTCTTGATTCTACTAAAAGGATGCACCCATTGTAATTAATTGCATTATAGTGTAATTTTCTATTGATTACTGTAAATTCAAATTAATTTTCTGGGGATTTATTTAATGTAGAGAAGAGGAACTTTAGGCCACTCAGAATTAATCAGTTTTCGTGTTTGTCTTATATTGAAAATGAACAATAGTTTTATGCCTTCATATGACATTATTCGAGCTTGAGTAGACTCATTTTGGAGTTTTTACTTCCGTAAGCCTATTGTAGAGGGCTGTTATACGCTCAAAAGTGAAATTTCAGTACTCAAGTTGATTTTCGAATATTGCAGTAAGCTGTAGGAAGCGAGTTCAGTGAAGAAAGCGGATTTGCTTTGATTTGCAATCTTGACTTGATCCAATTTCTTTCTAACGTTTTTTGTTTTGTGATCTTACGTCACGTTTGCTTTAATAGATTCTATCAAGATCCATTATTAATGGACTAGACAGAGGTCTTAAACACAATTTGAAGACATTTGAATACATTCACCCTACGTTATTAACGCGAATCCCAGACTAGATTTATGTGGAAGTAGATATATCGACAAAAATGTAATTGTTATTTAACCCTTACTAAAAGCTATGCATATTGATCGTAAATAATAATTTAACAGTGATTAATTGAATTGTAAAGAAACTTGTATAAATTTAGCAACAATATTTCACTGTGAATGTGACTTTTAAATGAAGCTGAATTTTTGTCCACTAAGAAAGATAACTAGTTGAAGCGCTAAAGAGATAATAGTAATGCCTGATAATATGAATAAGATGAATGCTTAATATAGCATGATATTGAATGGCAAAGCCATGTTGAGACTAATGTCCTTGATTCTTAAAAGGGTATTCAATGGAATATTCCAAGTTGTAATATAGAGAGTAATCCACTCAGATAGATTGTGGAATTAGGGCAATTTACTTCACTATCAGTTCAAGTAAATAATTTGTTGTGAAATTCATGCATTTCAGGCATGTTGAAATAAACCTATATGGTAAAATTTTCGATTATTTGTATCAATGCAATGCTTAACAGGCGTTTTAAGAATCACTAATTCCAGTCTGGCGACGACAGTTCATTTGAAGAATGTTAAAATTAAAAGAAAGAATTAAATTTTTGACTTAGCTTTATTGTTCGGTCAAAAGAGATGAATAAAATCAAAATCAAATAAAAGAAAACCAGCAAACATAACTATAATAAATTATGTGGAAGATGTCACTTCTGAATCCTATAAAAAGAAACACGCTAAGAAGGTGTTGCGAAAATGACTGTACATTTGTAATATAGCTTTAAATAATTATCTTTTTTCAGGGTATAAATTGATATGTATTGTAAATATGAAAATTTCCAGGTTTTATTTTTAAATGTTGCTATTGCTATCAGCATCTATGTTGGAATATACACTTGATTGGTGTTCACCATTTTTGGGTAAAATGCTGTCAATTACATTGATGAATGTGGGGCTAATTTCTTTCTTTTCTCCATGTTCATGAAACTTCGGATGGAAGTTGGGCACTTTGCTTTGAAGTATAGTATAGTGACTTACACTATATTTTCTTTTTCTAAATAAAATTTTCTTTGATCAGTTTAAAATATTCGAAGTGTGATACTTTATAGAAACGATAAGAGACCACGTTAAGAAGGCCAGCGGTGGGTATTTCAGTGGTTTTCCCCACACACCTGAGATTGCGTTCATTGTTACTCTTGTGCTTTCGAGTTTTTATGCCGTTCACCTTGGTTTTTCTTAACGTAGTCTCAGTTAGGAATTCATGTACCCCATTTCCTCGTCTCATGTTGGGTAGAATCTGGCAAATTTTATAGCCGGGATTTCCAGGCTCTACGATCCAGCTGTCTTCGTGGGATTCCAGCATGCTGATGGTAGGTATTTCGGGGACATAGAAAATGGCTTCCAACGCTCAGGGGCGAGAATTTACTGGAGTACCATTAAATTCCATGGTTTTTTGAGACCAATGTTTGGAAGTGATTTTAATGGAATGGAAGAGAGAGAGCCATAGCTTATGGAGACTTAGACAGAGATGTCATACTCCATGATGGTTCTATAAGCCGGTTGAATGACGCCATTTCATGCTTGTGTTCGACATTGCTGTCAAACGCGTGGAAGGAGTCATAAACGGGTATACTCTGACGCCATTACATCGATCATTGCGAATTCTTTGAATGAACGTCAGAAAGTAATGGTGTACTGACATTTTTAGCACAAAATGCCGGAATTCACTTGTGAACAAAGCGTATATGAGGACACTCAATTTGCATGGCATACATGTAGATACGCAACCATTAATAGATTTTCTTTTTATTAATAGTGGTGCTACACTTGTTTGTAATAAATATACGATTGGAACATGAACAGTGAAAGGAATACTCTGGAATCTTTACTGACGTGTTTGGTCGACTGGGGCATTGGTTGTAGTTCTCGTTTGAGCTACACACACAGTGCTAGGTGTAGTTAAATCCGGCTGATGAGCATTTTTGAACTCATCGTAATTAGGAGGGTTTTTATTCATTTAAATTATGGTCAAATTAGGATCTTTAATATTATTATCGTCGATATAAAGCATCACACGTTTAGGAGTGGAAAATTTCATATTTATAGCTGACTTTATTATTAGTTATGTTTAAGTTAGCCTAGTTATAAGGTAATGCAATACATTAAATAAATTCCCATGTGGCAGTGGATTTCATTGGAATGTTCGTGCTTTGCTTAGTTATAGTGATACTCATGTTGTTTGTCTTTAGTAAACTATATTAATTATACCATGTCCGGAGAAGAGGAGGTAGTGGACCTTAAGTCGTTATACACTATGTTACAAAATAAAATCGATGCCATACATGATCATTGGACAAATACTAGCAAAAGTCTTATACAGGATGTAGTTGCTGAAAGTCTCAGGCAAGATATTACGGGCATCCAAGGCACATTAAAGGAACTACAAAATAGTTCTAAAAGAGTAGAAACCAAAGTGAATAGGGTAGATGAAACAGTAGATGAGGTCCAAGTGGACGTAAAACAAGCCCATACAGACATTCATCAAGTACAAACGGACTTAGGAGCAGTTCAAACTGGACAAATGAAGCTAGAACTATGCGGTAATAAACTTCAATCCACAGTTGATGAGCTTCAATTAAAAATAGGTAAAGTTGAATCTAGTCAAGATAGCCATCAACGGGAACTAAGTAAAATTAAAACTAGCCAAGATAGCATTAAATTCAGTCAGGATTGTGTTAAACTTAGCCAGGATAACCTTGAAACAGAATTAAGTAAAATTAAAACTGGCCAGGATAACCTTGAAACAGAATTAAGTAAAATTAAAACTAGCCAGGATAAATCAGAAACAAAGTTACTTAAAATTGAATCAACACAAAGCCTGATGCAATCTACACAGTCAAATATACAAACTAAGATAGACATAGTAGATGCCAATCAGAAATTGTTACAGGTCCAGTTGAATGAAGCTGAACAATCCAATAAAGATTTTCAATTAGAAATGCGATTAGAATTATCCAATAATAAAAGAGAATCTAAAAATAATATTGAAGCACTTCAATTACAAGTGTCAAATGACACAATTCACACCCAAGCATCTTTAGAAAACTTAAAAGAAGAGTTATTGTAGTTGCAAACACAAGTTAGGGACCACAATAAACTTATTAAAGACGACTTTGATGTCGATATAAAAGGAATCATAAACGAGAATGTTGTCACTTTAAGGCAAGAGATGACTAAAATCAATGAAGACTATTTCAAGGACTTCAAATTAGAGGTAAATAAGAATATTGTAGAAGGTGAAATTAGATCCAGCAAGGAAATCACAGATGTAAGGGAGGACCTGATAAAAAGGTTGAATGTTATTCAGTCCAATCAAACTACAAACCATGGTAACATGGAGGATAGAATTCAAACTTTAGAGGTAAAATTTGATCAAGGCAAAACGGAATTAATTGAATTGCGTGAGAAAAAGACTTTGGAAATCAACCAAATCAGAGATCAACTTGAGAGTTTAACAATTGGGGACGGTTTAGATCTGGATAAGTTAAGGGATAAATTAAGGGTAAATTGGATCGCAGATTTCCAGACCACGATTAAGGAGATTAATCTCACTTCACATGAAAGGGAAGGAGGCGATAAATATCCAATTCCTATGGCAAATAGTAGTCCACAGTATCAAATTAATCCAAATTTGAGCTCAGCTAATCCTCGTGTCCAAACATACCCGTCACCGATGACACATACAGGAACGGGAGCCTACAATCTGAACACATCTAATGGGGCAGGCCACATTACAATTATTAGGAATTTTGAAGATAAACCTCGTCGTTTCAATAATCTTGATGGGACGACACCTATAGAATTCATAAGAAGTATGCGTGATTATTTTACTGAATCTCACGTGCCAAGGGAAAGACAACTACGTGTGGTAGAGCGTTTTCTTTCCGATGCACCGCTTCAGTGGCACAGGGCGTTTAGATACACGTTTAACGACTTCGAGGAGTTTGCCGAAGCATTTATCAATCGTTTTTGGTCTACGGAAGTTCAGAATAACGTTCGTTCCGAAATCTATTCGAGCAAGTACTCAAGTACTGGTCCGACCAGTTACTCGGAGTATTTTTCCTGTCAGTTATCGAAATTGAGATTTTTACGTCCTCCGTTAACTGAAGAACAATTGATCGAGGCGATATCTCGACAGTTTCCTGTTGACGTAAGGAGGAACATAATTTCATCCGGAATCACTAGTTTAGCCGCGATGGACGATTTGTTGAGACGTCTGGACTATGTGAGCGCTGTTACGACACCCACAGTGATGAGAAACAATCGACATGAACACAGATCCGTGAATACTATCGTCATGGACAGAACACAGCAAACAGATCCAGCCAAACCAGAAAACAGAAACTATGTTAAACCAGGATGGAATAGGAACAATTACCAAAGGAACGATCGTCAGATCGATCGATACGCAGAACGAAATGAACAACCATGGACACGAAAATACGAAGAAAGAAATTTCTATCGTCGGAATAATGAATATGATCGAAATAAGTACCGAGATAGACCATACAACCCCAACTATAGACCACGTATTGGTTATAGCAGATACAAAAACTATAGGACGGAGGAATTTGAACGAAATCAAGAGGAACAAAGGCTCAGAAGCGAGCAGGAAAAGTCTAAAAATAACAGACAAAAAAATTCAGGAGAGAGGGAAAATCAGGAGATTGATGAGCGAGAGAGTAGACCGAGTACTAGTCGTCAGGGGAGAAATGAACGAGATCCTGACGAAGAAAAAAAAAAACGCCAATCTCGAAACGCAAGTAGGAATTCAGAATTTGACACTTCCATATGAGATAACTATAAATGAAACATTCAACGTAACGGACGAGGATCTCTTATATGAAGAAGGAGGGAGAGAGGAAGGAAGGCCTACTGAACTACCGGTGATCCAAGTACATGTAGGAGAGCAACTATGTAGAGCTTTGGTTGATACGGGGGCTATGATTTCGATCATAAGCGAGGATTGTTTTGAAAGATTAAAAAAGGAAGATCCTTTTGTCATACTGCCAGCGTGCTCTATGAAAGTTAAAGGAATATTTAAAGACAGGTCGATGAAATGCAAAATTCAAGCTCTGATGAAATTCCGGATAAACAACAAGCTATACGAGAATATATTCGTCGTTGTGAGGAACATCAATTTTGATTTAATCATTGGGATGGACTTTATTATCAAAGCTGGAGCTGTGATTGATATGAATAAAAGACTAATAAAATTTCATGAAGATGCTACAGATCAGGTGGCAATAGAAGAACAAGATATAGATAACATTAATGATGATCACCCTAGATTGGATATCCTAGAAAACATAGTCAATGAAGTCGAGCAAGAGAGGGAGCAGTATGCACTCAAAGCCGATGGATTTGAGGACGTTGAACAGGAGTTCAAAGAATTAATAGAGGAATATCAGGACGTTTTGACGACAAACCAGGAATGATTAAGGATTTTAAATACCGGATAAGGTTAACTGATAACTCTCCATACCAGGCGAAGTTGTACCCAATTCCGCAGAAATATTATGATGAAGTCAAAGTCATCATAAGGAAAATGGAACAAGAAGGTATTATTAAGAAACAAGCATCCTCATTCCTAAATCCGATCACGGTAGTGAAGAAAGCGAATGGACAACTGCGATTATGTCTCGATGCACGGAAAATTAACACAAGAATACTCTTAGAAACAGACCGACCACCTAAGATTCGTGAACTTCTAAGGAAGTTTAAAGGAAAAGCTTGTTTTAGTGTATTAGACCTCACGGCGTCATTTTACCAAGTTGAACTTGAGGAAGACAGTCGCCAATACACCGCTTTCCTTTTCGATCAAACCACGTATGTGTTTTGCAGGGTCCCATTTGGAATGATTAACAGTGGCCCAGCACTCATACGAGCTCTCGACGACAAGCTAACTGATGCTGTGAAAGAACACGTAATATGTTATATTGATGACATCATTGTATCATCAACAGACGCTCGGGAACATCTAGGATTTCTCAGACAGTTGTTTGATAATTTGCGTCAGGTTAACATCAAGTTGAACTACGACAAATGTAGATTCATGCATGAGCGCATAAATTTCCTGGGGCACACGATAGACCAGAAGGGTTATCATCCTAATACTAAAAAAATTGAGGCGATCACTCAATTCCCTAGGCCTATGAAGATCAAACAATTAAGAGAATTCCTAGGCATGTGTCAATTCTTGTCTAGCCACTGTCCAGGATATTCAGTGACTATGGCACCTCTTTATGAAGTTCTAAAAAAGAACAACAGATGGAAATGGACAGAAGAGACAAACCAAGCATTCGAAGCGGCTAAGGACATGTTAAGGAACTGTATTAAATTAGAATATCCGGAGTTCGACAAGATATTTTATATTGAATCTGATGCGTCTAGAGTAGGCATAAGTGCAGTGCTCTATCAGAAGGATAGCGAAGGCAAGAAACATTATTTAGATTTTCATAGTAGGAAGTTGAAGAACCATGAACGAAACTACTTCACTACTGAATTGGAAGCACTTGCTTTCATTTCTGCTTTGCAGAAATGGAAAAAGATATTGATGGGTTATCAAGTGGTTATCGTTACTGACCACAGAGCGCTTCAGTTTATGCTGAAAACAGACTTATCCAGTGACAGGTTGACGAGATGGACATTGTTTCTTCAACAGTTCAATGCCACCATCGTGCACCAGCCTGGTAAGGACAACCTGTTAGCTGATGCCCTTTCAAGAAATCCTTCAAACAATATCCAGATTAACACTGTACAGTTGGAGAGGGAACATGTGGCTACCCTAGAAAAGCTAAAGAAGATAGCAGTGTCACAGAAGAGACACAACCCTACTAGAGCTATGTACAGGTTTTTGAAAGGGTATATGGATGACTCCGATCCGAGCTATCATCTGGTTAGAAAGCGTTCTGTGAAGTATCTGATCTGCAATGACACTGTGTGTAAATATATCGACAGGGAGAGGACGAAAGTCAGGATTATAGTCCCTCCAAAGATCACTTTGGGTCTGATATGGTTAGCTCACAACATCACTGGACATGGAGGGTTAGATAAAACATTTAAAACGTTATTAGAAACCTTCACATGGAACAGGATGAGAGAATCTGTAGCGGACGTGATAAAGACGTGCCAGGAGTGCCAACGAGGGAAATACCCCTCAGCATTATCAAAGGAGGAACCTCGAGCTATTATTCCTTCAAGGCCAAGAGAGCTGTTGGCATGCGACCTGTTCGGTCCTTGTCCAAAGGGGGCTAGGGGAAACCAATTTATCCTAGTTACTGTCGATGTGTTTTCCAAATACGTGACCCTTGATCCCATTCAGAAAGCCACAACTACACAGGTCCTTAGTCGATTGGAAAAGAGGGTTTTTCCTAAAGTCGGGAAGCCCGAATCACTGTTGTCTGATCATGGAACTCAGTTTACGTCTCAGGAGTTCGAGACGGCTATGGAAAGATTGGGTATAAATCACGTATTCTCCAGTATACGATACCCGGAATCGAACGTCTCGGAACGTATAATGGGCGAAATTTCGAAATACGCACGTTTATATTGCCCAGAAGATCATGCAAGTTGGGTTAAGTTTATACCACTTATGGAAGAGTGCATGAACTCCACGTTCCACGAAAGTATCGCAGATGTGCCCATGACTGTACACTTCAATACAAATCCTACTAGAGTATGGAGCGAGATCACCAACTATATTCCCAGAGATCAAGAACCGACAAGGGAAGAAAGAATACTTTCTGTTCGTGAAAATCTCATGAATGCGGCTGAGAAACGGCAGAAGCGTGTTAGAAACAAGCGCTATCGTCCGCCGTTCAATAGGAATGACTTAGTCTTGATAAGAAGACCTACGAAAGCAGATGTTCTCAGGAAAAAGTACACAAAATTTGCTTATGTCTTCCACGGCCCACATCGAATATCTCGTGTCTTTGGTAATAATTGCTACGAAGTCACTAGTTTGGATGGGAGAGATACCATTGGGCGTTTTAACGTGAAGAACATTAGAAAATATTACAAGAAGATTATATGAATAAATGAGAATGATGTTCCATTATTTTGAGAGGTTTGTTTTCGTATACATATAAGTCTGTTTCGACTTTATGTATCTTGTCGAGAGGAATATGTACCTTCATTCTCATGACCGGAATGCCTTTATGGGAAGGTAATATGTTCTTTTTCTGTCAACAAGAATGGCGAGACAGGATCATATGTTTCGCGACCCACAAGTTGACTTGGGATAGCGATCTCGACGAGAGAAGCGGGGCGCATGCGTTGCTTGTACTGTCGTCACAGCTGTTTGGTTAGAAGTATTGATTATTTTATCGATTACCAACAAGAGATAGACTATGCTTTTGTGGTAGGGAATTCAAGTCTTTTATACGTTCGGGCATAGTTTAACATGTCTGTAATTATAGCAGGTGTTGAATTATTAACTTATTTCATTTAATTGTACCCTTAGGAACCCGGAAATAAGATATTTTGCATCTTATCAGTTCCTATTTTGAGCGCTCGTGGCGCGACGGTAGTTGACCTCGCAGTCGCGACGTGGCTTGAAGAACGGAGAGGGTAGATTGATTTAAGCCACGCACGAATACACATGTTTGGAGATATACCTGTGACCGGCGGCGTAACGTCACGTGCACCGTGAGTGAAAGTTTGTCTTGAGTAGTGTACTATCATTGTACCGAGGAGAGTTACCTTAGTGTCGGAAAGGACTCCAATTTTAGTTCTGGTTAGGAAATGGCAATCGAAATGAAAACGCAGTTTGTCTTAATAGATAGCTGTTCATTATAGGCCAGCCATATAGTGTTCACATGAAAGGTGGATACTTGCTTTAACAAGAACACAGTCATAATGTTCTGTAGCAGTTTCGCTTAGGCTGGGATGACAAGTGAAACGGTATTTACTTTGCTCCACGTTGAGCGTACAAATGTAATGGTTATTAGTTAGTGCCCCATGTTGGTAGCGACAAATGTAATGGTTATTAGTGCCCCATGTTGGTAGCGCCAAATGTAATGGTTTCGCTAGCCCACACTGTTGGGAGAGAAATGTAACTGTTTACCTTTGCCTAATCTATGTTGTTTTAATGGGCGCCAAGACCTCAATGCAATGTTGAAATCTAAATTTGTATTTAACAACGTCTAGCTCTGGCAGAACACATTCAAGACTCTATTCACTCAGATCGTGGTATGATTTGATCATTAACCCAACAAACAATTGTATCAGGAGAAGGAATTGGTCTATATCTAATGCTACCTACTGAAAGCAAAGATTGCATTGTAAAAGAAATGAATTTATTATATAAAACAAGTATAGCAAAATTAATAATAATAATAAGTTTAAAATTTAAATTGGAGCGTTGTGATTTGAATATTACCGATAGAAAATTACGTGAAAACGGAGTCTGATAAATTGATTTTACTCTTATTTCCAAGCTATGAAGTTACTGAATTATGAAATATGAAACAAAGAAAAATGAGAGATTGCGTATTTCTGCGTCATTAGCGCTTACCCCTGGAAATTGCCAAAGCATTTCCCTCGTTCTTGATGATGCTGTGTGCTTCCCACAGTCTCCTGGACGTCGTCATCTCCGTCGAAATTTGATGATATTCTGGTAGATTAGATAATTCTATGGTCCGTACATCGGACCCAAACTCTCGTAAAACCGCACTGGTTACGTTTTACAAAAGTTCGTCGCTAACTCCACTGAACATCGGAGCGTCACGCACTTGCGACCGTACACTGCAAGTTCTACACAGATTGTCCTTAACTCCACCGAACATCGGAGCCACTCGCACGCGCACCCATACTCGTCAATTATTTCACAGATTGTCCCTAACTCCCCTGAACATCGGAGCGACACGCACTTGCACCCATACTCCTCAAGTATTTCACAGATTGTCCGCGTTTCACGGCGCGTCGAACGATATATATTCACCTGTTGGCTCCTCCCCATGGTACCGTCTTCCAGCTTACGTTGTCTCCGCTGATTGGCTGAGCACGCCGCCACTTCCCCTCCTCCGGTTCATTACACTCCGCGGGCGAGAGGGAGAAGTCGTTTCAACAATTCGCCCCTTCTTGACGATGCGACCCAAGATTGCGTCATGCTCCTCGACAGGAATCAGCTTGTATTAGAATTCCCAGTGAGTCACGTCTCTCAATATACCCTAACTGACGAAAACTCCGTAAAATTCCGTAATCGCATAATTTTCTATGATATCGTCGTTCGTAATAATTTGCTTGTTAGCGTTTTCTAAGACATAGAAAACCTATCTGTATGCTTATAATTTTTATAAAATGCTCCGAAAATATCTTAATAATAATTATAATAAATTAATAATAATAATAAATTAACATGAAAAATTATCTTGGCTGAACAATTTGCCGCGTAAATAAATATAGAATGGCTTCCTACTGACTTATGCCAGTTGCATAAAAAACCCTCGAGAAACACGTTACATATTCGCCTCGGATCATCTGATGATTTACCGTGACGACGGTCCATTATCCGATTATCCCAGACACGTTAATAAACCCCATCCAAAATACATATTACATAAATGAAATCACCCTAAATTACAGATATATACACTCATAATTTTTCTTCACGCACTTTGCGTCAAAGTTTGTTGTCACTATGGATTGCACTTTGCAACCAGTCCAATGTTTTACATATAGAATAGTGTTCCATGGATATTTCCGCCTCTCAAATTGCTCTATGTTGGAGAAATAGACATAATTAATGTGTGAGCACTATGTATTTATGATGTCATATCACACGCATTGAAGGTGTTCTGATATATTTATATCATCATTGAACTTCCTAATTTCACTGGAGGTCCCTTCCTTATGGTGAAATTTAATCTCACTTATCACTGAGCACACGATTGTGGCAGCGCCTCATGACCATAATACTTAATCTCTCTTTTAAGTAGATTAAATTAATATTGACTTCTAAAAAAAAAAACAGTAAATGCGCATTACATATAACACCAAATATTTCTGTGCCGTAATCGCCCTGTCTTCTTAAGTTCCCGTAGACCATATTCTACTTAATACTAGTTCTCAACACAGACCATTTCTCCTGACACAAATAATACCTTTGTACAAATTACCTTAAATTACACACTTACAAATCTTACATGGCGAGGCCGTAAACAGAAATCACGTGTGCTGATATGTATGAGTTTCATGAAGGACTGTCTCGCATTCTGATGGCCCATCTTTTATCTCGTGGACGCCTTAAGCTAACAAGCCCTATACAAGCGCTCCCCCATCTCTTGGAGATAAATGGGAACCCATCAGCGCTGCCAAAATGGCCTTGGTGCATCGAGACAATTTAGTGCTCAACAGCATCCGACAATCCCGTCATATTTCCCTGTACCTTAAAAACTCTCATTTACTTACATACTACCCCCCTGTGTGACTTCCGATACGCCTGCCTTAAGACCAGATCTTCCACGCACCAGATACCACACTTACTCATTTGATAGGCTGGCTCGCCAGCTAAACACACTCACTTTATGACACATATTTTCGTAGACTATGTATATTATACGTCCCGTATAATCTGTTTCCCTCACTATTCTCCAGCACATATGCTGTTTTGCCAATACGTTTGGAAACTATAAATGGTACTGCGTCACCTGCTTCCAACCTTGCCAGTGGCTCCCTTAAATGAACGTCATCACGTTGCTCTACCTAGCATATTTCTCAGTGTCTGTAACGATGCCCTGTTGCTACTGTCCACACATGCACATATTAAAATACCGTCCTCTGCTTTAACCACAGGATAATCCCTACATAAATTAGTGTCCCTCGATAGCATGTCTGCAAGAATGTTATCTTTACCTTTAATATATTTTACTGTGAATTCGTATTCCTGCAGAGCAAGAATCCACCTACTAACTCTGTTAGAACTGAGTTTACAAGTCCTCATATACAGTAATGCATGGTGATCTGTGTGGATCTCAAATTTCCCCCCTACTAAATACATTCTAAATTTCCCTAAACTGAAAACAATACCTAAAAGCTCTAACTCAGTAATCGTGTATCTTTTCTCTGCTGCAGTCAGTCCTCGCGAGGCTAAAGACACAATGCACAGATTACCCTCATCATCTTTCTGACATAATACTCCAGCAATGCCTATATGTGAAGCATCTGTCATAACCACATATTCCTTATCTTTTAACGGATATTTCAGCACTACAGCTTTCTCAAAACCTTCCTTCAGCGCTCTAAAAGCCTGTTCATGCTTGGACTCCCATCTCCACCGAGTCCCACTTTTAAGCAATTCCCTGAATGGTTCTACCAACCCTGAGTATTTAAGAACGAACCTCCTGAAAAAGTTGCAAATTCCCAGGTAAGTTTTTAACTGTTTAACATTCTGTGGCACCTCTGCGTTAAGTATCTTATTAACCCTACTTTCTTCTGGTGTTACACCTCTACTCGACACTCTATGACCTAAAAATGTCACTTCTGACTGACAGAATGACGACTTAGACAGCTTCAAAGTGAACCCTGCCTGATCTAACTTCTGAAAAACTATATTTAAATGATGTAGATGCTCCTCAAAACTGCGTGAACTAATTACCATATCATCTATGTAAATGGTTACAAACTCTCCGGTGTCATCCCCTAATGCGATGTTTAAAGCCCTAATTAAAGCTGCTGAACTACTCTTTAACCCATAAGGTGTTCTACAAAATTGATAAAGGTTATATTTATGACTAAAAGCTGTAAATGGTCTATCTTCGTACATAAGTGGCACTTGCCAAAAACTGGAACTCAAATCTACACAAGTGAAATACTTCTTCCCCTCAAATGTTTGCATTAATTCCTCTATTGACATACATTTCAGCTGATCTGAACTAATTCTACTGTTAACCAAACGAGCGTCTAAACAAATACGAACAGTGCCGTCGGTCTTGGGTACCGTGATCAAAGAATTAACATATGGACTGTTCGAGTGCTCAATAATCCCATCTTCAAGCATTTGATTAGTTTGTGCCTCAACTGCACTCTGATAAGCGAAAGGTACAGGATATCTATGTCCTGTGAATACTGACCTATCAATAACGTTCAATGAATGTGTATAGCAATTGGCCATACCAATGCGATCCTCAAACACTCTCCTATTACACCATAACACATCATAGAGCCGAACACATTGTTCCACCTCTATATCTCCCTGAAATGCAGCATCACGTAACGAGTCCTCTAGACTTCCGTTCGTAATCACACTGCCCACAAAACATGGAGAACCCCGCTCTACGGCTGGCGATATCTCATTTAAAGTACAAATCACACCTACAATACTACTCCTCTGAATATGGTCATTGAACGCTACTTCTACTTCAGAATCTCCCCATTTAAATTTCAAACTCCCTACATCATAACATAAGTTACCAGACACTCTACTTAGCCACTCTGAACCCAAGATAACACTGAATACTAAATTTGGAATTACAAGGCAAATCTGCTTCTCTACATGATTATTAATTTTAATGTCTACTAAAACTTGCTTAGAAATTACTTTAGACCTCTTCCCAACAGCTGTGATAACAAAAGTGCTTTTAATTGGCATCTCCTCAAAATTTACTCCAGTTCCTTTCATTTTATCATAAAATGCACAACTTATGCAACTCTTCATACAACCACTATCAATTAAAACATCTGTGTACGCCTCGGACACGTTAAATTTAACTATGGGGCTCTTACTAACCACTTCCTGAATAATACCTTCATCATTTAGTTCATGTAATAATTCATTTCTTACATTTAGGTCATAGGGTTCCTGTATAATTGTATGGACAGGGCATGCTACAGACTGAGATTCTGACCTTACTTCGCAGCCTGGTTCGCGTTTAAAGAACCGCTACAGCTGGCCGTAGTACTACTAACTACTGAACTAGTCTGGTTGTTCTGGGCTGTGTTGTCATTGTTTGGCTGTATATTACTACCACTAGGCTGTCCTCTTCCTTGACCCCTATTCTGGTTGTAATTATTGTCATTATAATTTCTTCCTTGATTTCCCCTGAAATCATTGTTTCTCCCTTGATTTCCCCTGTAATCATTGTTCCTCCCTTGATTTCCCCTGAAATCATTGTTCCTCCCTTGATACTGATTACCATAGCCATTTCCTCTGTTCTGATTTAGCTGATTATTATTATTTCTATTTTGAGCGTTGGCCCCTTCGCCACCGTTCCCTTGAACTTCTTGATGCCTGGCTTCATTAGGTCTATTATTATTATTACCCTGGTTCCGACTGAAATTGTCATCATAACCCCCTCTCCCTAGTGCATCAAATGTGCTTAACAAATTTTCTACTTGTGATATAGTCTTTACATTCTGGATACAAGCAGCCTCCTTGATCCTATAGGGAAAGTGCCTAAGTAGCAACCTTACCACATCACTTTCCTCCTTCAAGCCATCCAGATATTTACACACTAATACCTGCCCTAAAAAGTATTCGGTCATGGTGGAGCTTCCTTTAGGGTTATATTTACCACACACTACTCCCTCACGATGCTGCGACTGAATAACCTCATTCCAGAACTTTTCACAGAATTTCATTTTAAAATCATTGATATCAGTAAACTTGTCTCTGTAGACAGCAAACCAATTCCTCGTTTCCCCCACAAACACTTGTTCTAAAATTTCAACTACCTGGCACCACTCAATACTACCATTTTCCAACCTTTCCCCGAATTTATTTTCTATAGTGTTCATGAACTCCATTGGGCACCCCTGTCGATTGCTGAACTTACCCAGTTCTACCTCCCTGTGTGTGCTATTCACAAAAACTGGCCTATTCTGACTATTTTCTTGCCTGATCCTAGCTTTTAATTTTAATTCTAATTCTGCGATTTTCTCCTCAGCCTTCCTCTCAATACTGTTTACTGTTAATTTAATGTTTCCTTCTGATTCTTCTACTTTATCATATAGCTTTGCTTGTTTCTCCTCAATCTTGCTAATGCTCTCCCTATTACTCTCTCTTAAATCATTTACTTCTGCAACAATTTGTGAGTGGACTTTCTCCATTCTACCCCCCAGCTGTTCCTTAACCTCTTTAGTAGCTACCTGAATTTTGTCAATTTCTCCCCCCAATTGCTTTTTGACCTGCTGTGTTTCCAGTTGCACTAGTTCTTTTAAATTTTCAGCCTGTGTACTGATTCTAATTTCCAACTCCTCCTGTACTTTTCCTAATTTTCTGTCTACATCTGCAATAATCTCTTTAGCCTTTTCTTCCATCACCCCCCTGATCTCACCTCTAATCAGTTCGAATTTGTCACTCATTTCCCTACTGTTTTGTTCTAATTTAGCATTTAAAGTTTCAGTACTCTCTCTATTTTCCTTACTGTTTTGTTCTAATCTTGCATTATTCTGTTCTAATTTTGCATTTAACGCTTCTGTACTTTCTTTATTTTCCCTACTGTTTTGTTCTAATTTTGCATTATTCTGTTCTAATTTTGCATTTAAAGCTTCTGTACTTTCTTTATTTTCCCTACTGTTTTGTTCTAATTTTGCATTATTCTGTTCTAATTTTGCATTTAAAGCATCACTACTAACTTTGTTCTGATACATGAACTCGAGAAGTAAAGTTTTTAATTCTGGTTGGCCGCCTACACTCCCTGTTTCAGTATCGGGATTTACCTCCGCTACCCCGGTACTACCATCACTCGACATACTGCTCGTATCATGATTCTCCAGTTGATGACCACTACGTAACCTCATCTGTCTTTCTTTCTCATCCCCCATAATGATATACACTGATAAAGACAAATAACCCCCAAAATACAGGCACAGAAATATATACCCTTCTCCTTCCACAAATGTTATTAGGTTTTCAGCCCCAAGTTGTCGGCGACAAATGTAGCGTTTATTAGTTAGTGCCCCATGTTGGTAGCGACAAATGTAATGGTTATTAGTTCCCCATGTTGGTAGCGCCAAATGTAATAGTTTCGCTAGCCCACACTGTTGGGAGAGAAATGTAACTGTTTACCTTTGCCTAAGCTATGTTGTTTTAATGGGCGCCAAGACCTCAATGCAATGTTGAAATCTAAATTTGTATTTAACAACGTCTAGCTCTGGCAGAACACATTCAAGACTCTATTCACTCAGATCGTGGTATGATTTGATCATTAACCCAACAAACAATTGTATCAGGAGAAGGAATTGGTCTATATCTAATGCTACCTACTGAAAGCAAAGATTGCATTGTAAAAGAAATGAATTTATTATATAAAACAAGTATAGCAAAATTAATAATAATAATAAGTTTAAAATTTAAATTGGAGCGTTGTGATTTGAATATTACCGATAGAAAATTACGTGAAAACGGAGTCTGATAAATTGATTTTACTCTTATTTCCAAGCTATGAAGTTACTGAATTATGAAATATGAAACAAAGAAAAATGAGAGATTGCGTATTTCTGCGTCATTAGCGCTTACCCCTGGAAATTGCCAAAGCATTTCCCTCGTTCTTGATGATGCTGTGTGCTTCCCACAGTCTCCTGGACGTCGTCATCTCCGTCGAAATTTGATGATATTCTGGTAGATTAGATAATTCTATGGTCCGTACATCGGACCCAAACTCTCGTAAAACCGCACTGGTTACGTTTTACAAAAGTTCGTCGCTAACTCCACTGAACATCGGAGCGTCACGCACTTGCGACCGTACACTGCAAGTTCTACACAGATTGTCCTTAACTCCACCGAACATCGGAGCCACTCGCACGCGCACCCATACTCGTCAATTATTTCACAGATTGTCCCTAACTCCCCTGAACATCGGAGCGACACGCACTTGCACCCATACTCCTCAAGTATTTCACAGATTGTCCGCGTTTCACGGCGCGTCGAACGATATATATTCACCTGTTGGCTCCTCCCCATGGTACCGTCTTCCAGCTTACGTTGTCTCCGCTGATTGGCTGAGCACGCCGCCACTTCCCCTCCTCCGGTTCATTACACTCCGCGGGCGAGAGGGAGAAGTCGTTTCAACAATTCGCCTCTTCTTGACGATGCGACCCAAGATTGCGTCATGCTCCTCGACAGGAATCAGCTTGTATTAGAATTCCCAGTGAGTCACGTCTCTCAATATACCCTAACTGACGAAAACTCCGTAAAATTCCGTAATCGCATAATTTTCTATGATATCGTCGTTCGTAATAATTTGCTTGTTAGCGTTTTCTAAGACATAGAAAACCTATCTGTATGCTTATAATTTTTATAAAATGCTCCGAAAATATCTTAATAATAATTATAATAAATTAATAATAATAATAAATTAACATGAAAAATTATCTTGGCTGAACAATTTGCCGCGTAAATAAATATAGAATGGCTTCCTACTGACTTATGCCAGTTGCATAAAAAACCCTCGAGAAACACGTTACAGTTCTTTCAGTAGACATTCTTCGCATTGGAACGGGATGCAACTATACACTTACTTCGTGTGTGTTGTCAGAACAATTAGCACCTTCGTTTGATAAGTATTTCTCAATACAAGTGCTTGGATATTATATATTCTTTTTATATTCATAATTGGCCTAACTCATATGTCTGTGATCTTGCAACTATGTTGAGCAAGTTCTTGTCGAGAGGAAAGGCTGTCATGAACTTAAGTGACTTGAGCATGTGCGGCTAGATGTTTTAAACATGAGTGTCACTATCCGAGCGAAGTTACGTGCATTCCATTGCTATACGTCGCACGGCCCGTGCTGGTGATTGAGAACACAGCTGTTGTTTGGCAGTACAGTGTGTATCATAATGATCCGATCACGCGGGGCCGATGAACTTTGGTTTTCGGGCCGATGTAGACAGCATTGCGTGCTGCGGTTGATGGGACGTTATCCGAAGATGAAAGAAACTGTCGTTGGTATTAGAGTGGAACATTCAGTCTGGATGGGCGATGTCTGGAGATCCAGGGTTCGTTTCTCGCTTTCCGGGACAGTGAAGACTTCCATTGTTTGCATGGAAGGTACAGTCACATTGGACATGACTGTGTCGTGTCGAGATCTACAAGAATCATCTAAGGTACTGGATTAACCATCATCAATTGTAGCTAAGCATGTTCATTCTAACGTTACCTCCCTGCCACACTTATTTTCTTTTTGGGAATTTTTGTAAAATGTCTAAGAATGGAGTTTAGGCTTGATTCCAGTGTCAAGACTGATTCTATTCTGGACAGGGTCTTGATTCTACTAAAAGGATGCACCCATTGTAATTAATTGCATTATAGTGTAATTTTCTATTGATTACTGTAAATTCAAATTAATTTTCTGGGGATTTATTTAATGTAGAGAAGAGGAACTTTAGGCCACTCAGAATTAATCAGTTTTCGTGTTTGTCTTATATTGAAAATGAACAATAGTTTTATGCCTTCATATGACATTATTCGAGCTTGAGTAGACTCATTTTGGAGTTTTTACTTCCGTAAGCCTATTGTAGAGGGCTGTTATACGCTCAAAAGTGAAATTTCAGTACTCAAGTTGATTTTCGAATATTGCAGTAAGCTGTAGGAAGCGAGTTCAGTGAAGAAAGCGGATTTGCTTTGATTTGCAATCTTGACTTGATCCAATTTCTTTCTAACGTTTTTTTTTGTGATCTTACATCACGTTTGCTTTAATAGATTCGATCAAGATCCATTATTAATGGACTAGACAGAGGTCTTAAACACAATTTGAAGACATTTGAATACATTCACCCTATGTTATTAACGCGAATCCCAGACTAGATTTATGTGGAAGTAGATATATCGACAAAAATGTAATTGTTATTTAACCCTTACTAAAAGCTATGCATATTGATCGTAAATAATAATTTAACAGTGATTAATTGAATTGTAAAGAAACTTGTATAAATTTAGCAACAATATTTCACTGTGAATGTGACTTGTAAATGAAGCTGAATTTTTGTCCACTAAGAAAGATAACTAGTTGAAGCGCTAAAGAGATAATAGTAATGCCTGATAATATGAATAAGATGAATGCTTAATATAGCATGATATTGAATGGCAAAGCCATGTTGAGACTAATGTCCTTGATTCTTAAAAGGGTATTCAATGGAATATTCCAAGTTGTAATATAGAGAGTAATCCACTCAGATAGATTGTGGAATTAGGGCAATTTACTTCACTATCAGTTCAAGTAAATAATTTGTTGTGAAATTCATGCATTTCAGGCATGTTGAAATAAACCTATATGGTAAAATTTTCGATTATTTGTATCAATGCAATGCTTAACAGGCGTTTTAAGAATCACTAATTCCAGTCTGGCGACGACAGTTCATTTGAAGGGTGTTAAAATTAAAAGAAAGAATTAAATTTTTGACTTAGCTTTATTGTTCGGTCAAAAGAGATGAATAAAATCAAAATCAAATAAAAGAAAACCAGCAAACATAAATATAATAAATTATGTGGAAGATGTCACTTCTGAATCCTATAAAAAGAAACACGCTAAGAAGGTGTTGCGAAAATGACTGTACATTTGTAATATAGCTTTAAATAATTATCTTTTTCAGGGTATAAATTGATATGTATTGTAAATATGAAAATTTCCAGGTTTTATTTTTAAATGTTGCTATTGCTATCAGCATCTATGTTGGAATATACACTTGATTGGTGTTCACCATTTTTGGGTAAAATGCTGTCAATTACATTGATGAATGTGGGGCTAATTTCTTTCTTTTCTCCATGTTCATGAAACTTCGGATGGAAGTTGGGCACTTTGCTTTGAAGTATAGTATAGTGACTTACACTATATTTTCTTTTTCTAAATAAAATTTTCTTTGATCAGTTTAAAATATTCGAAGTGTGATACTTTATAGAAACGATAAGAGACCACGTTAAGAAGGCCAGCGGTGGGTATTTCAGTGGTTTTCCCACACACCTGAGATTGCGTTCATTGTTACTCTTGTGCTTTCGAGTTTTTATGCCGTTCACCTTGGTTTTTCTTAACGTAGTCTCAGTTAGGAATTCATGTACCCCATTTCCTCGTCTCATGTTGGGTAGAATCTGGCAAATTTTATAGCCGGGATTTCCAGGCTCTACGATCCAGCTGTCTTCGTGGGATTCCAGCATGCTGATGGTAGGTATTTCGGGGACAGTACCTAACTAAAGGCCACGGCCGCTTCCAGCCCAAATCCTACCTCAGTTACAAGAACACACACTAGTACAGATGTCGCAGTTACACAGGTTATCAGACAAAATCTACACACAGTCAAGTGTCGCAAAGCCCCTAAATAATAATAATAATAATAATAATAATAATAATAATAATAATAATCAACAACAAGAACAACTGTATCCCCGAAACTATTACCACTGTCAAGTTAAATTTTTGCATGGTCATAGAGGGTACTATACTAAGTTCCCCGATATTACTTTTAAAAACCTTATAAGTACATGTGATATTCAAATATTAAAATAGATCTTTCGCGCAATTTATTCACCCAAGCGCAATGAAACCTGACATCATAAATATTTCTGCAAGGATTAAAGTACTGGCACCTAATTTAAGTTCTTTTTGACAAATTCAACATGGCGGCTGTGGGAAATTTTAAAAATTTCTTTTAATTTCTTATGTCTTAATTAATCGATCGAAATTAAAGTTCGTATAATGAACCACCCTAAACATTTTCATATACTGGTATACAAATCTATGGCCTACATATAAAAACAATCCAACATTGCGGCCATGAGGAATATTTCACCTATTCTCGATATCTACGAATCTATTTCAGCAATCAAACTGACATTTTGTATGGCGTTAGAGGCTAATAAAATAAAATAATTATGGAATATTCAATAACCTGGCAACTACAAAACCAACATGGCAAATTTTAAATACTTAAATGGACTTTTTCCCGCGACTTACTCATCCAAGCGCAATGAACCTTAGCATGACAAATCTTTATGCAAATCATAAAATACTGGTGTATAATATGATTCAATTTCAAAGGGAAATTCAAGATAAAAGCTGTGCGAAATTAAAATTTACGCTTTCATTTTTTTGTCCTGTCAAACGATCAAATTGGAAGTTTGTATAATTAACAACCATAATAATCTTTAACGTCTGGTATATAATTGGCTACATATTGTACCCTTCCAGGAAGACTCTTCAGAACAAGATCGTTGTCTCGGGCCGCGCTCAGTTCACTACTTGAATAAATTAACTGTTCTGGTAATACATTTGGGAAGATCACAGGGCTGACTACCAAAACACCACACACGGGTCACCAATAACTCGACATTTTATTTTAATCTAGACGAATTCAAACAAATGAAGCGACATCAAAATCAAAATACAAAAAATCAAATAATTATAATGATAACTAAAATTATTAATAATAAAAAATTAAATTAATAATAATAATAATAATGATCTGGCATCAACTCCAATCAAAATAAACGACAATCCCAAGTAAAATGAAAGAACTGAATATAAAAAAGATCATCAAATGTGACGTTGGGTCCCTGATAATACCATAGCAAATCATATGGTAAAATGACTGCCATGTCAACCAAAGACAATATATACATGATCTGCCGGCAGATCTTCCACAACCAAAATAACGATATTTGGAAACCAGCTGATCACATATCCACATATCCATAACTTTCTGGTACTCAAGATTTCTCACAAATGGCCTATTAAATAAATTAATCCCAATAAAACGACTCAAACAATTAACACAACATGAAACAAATGACTTCAATGTCGTTCAAAACAAAAATAAATCGTGAATCAATTCAGTCGACTCAACAAGAGATAAGAGCTTAAACAAAAGTAATTAACATTAAAAAGCAGCTGATTAAATAATCATAAATATTGATAACTTAATACAAATTTAATGCAAATACAGCTTATACCTATAGTCCAAGCCTTAGCCGGATCTCAAATCAAACTAATGTACTGATGGCCTTAGGTTCATGTACAATCGCTGAGATGTGCCATACACTAATATTAACATGACAAAAATGACACTAGAATGCTCATTGTTAATACTCCCTTAGTGGATCCCTACATTCCAATATTACGAGCAAGTGATCGAATCTCGGCCATGCGTTACTTATATTTATGGTGCTAGGATGATGAATTCTATGAGGTTGCCTTGGATCAACTTAATCAATTATCTTGTCAAAGGAGACAAAATTTTACTTCCTACAGCGAGTACAGTTAAAATTAAAATGCCAATGCATTTAATTAATTAGTCTGACCAGACAGTCAGATAAAATTCAATGGTTTCAAAATCCACTCTAAACAACGAAACGTATCGCCCCTAATTGCATATTAATCAACGATAGGGTTGCCAGATTTCCAGAATGGAAAAACGGAACACACGACCCAAAACATTTTTTAAAAAATCAAGGTTGTTTAGTGTTGTAATAAATAATACACCTATGTATTAAATAAGCATTTAATAATCGAAAACACAAAATTAAAACTAGATATTGCTGATATATCATATAGGCCTATGACACCAGCTACTTACAAATCCTTTTCATTTGAACGACTCTTTGCAAGGCTTTTTATTTGTAAGTACCTTCTGATAAAATTCACAACAATTTTCGTCATAATTGTAATATGTGAACAATTCTTGTTTTATCAAACTAATGGAGCTTCTGTTTCTATCATCTCTCCAGTTGAGATATTCATGACAGAAAAATATCTCTCCGTAAAAGCATTGGAGGGGGAAATGCTGAGTATTAACTTCACAAGGACTAAGCTATTCCTTAATTTTGTTGCCCCTAATAAATCTATAACATTTACCCATCGATCTGACACAGACATAGAAATCATTTTCTCTTTCAAACTTGCACCTGTTTCACTAGAAAACAAGCTAGATAGCCTATTAGAATCAATTCTGAAGCGAGACATTTGAAAATTGGTGCGAAATTGAATATATTATCAAATTAACCAAAACACGGAATATTTGGCGTACCGTTAAAGATTGAAACGGAACGCGGAACAAAACAAGAAATAAACGGAAATGTTCCGGGTAATACGGAACGTCTGGCAACCCTAATCAACGATGTATGTTAACAAAGCCACAATACACCAACATATGAAAAAAATGAACATGACACAAATGTATAGGGAAATACAGGGAGTCCCTTTAAAAGCTCCATGACGGAGTACCGAGCATTAGGAGGGCATGCAAGCGGAGACAGTGAGCAGAATGGCCGCAAAAGTGAGTGGACTTTATTGGTTGAAATAAGCAGCATGATTACGCCTATAAAATCTAAATTCAACTGAAACTCGTTGGCTATATACTGTAGGCTATGTACTCAGAAAAAATAATAAAACCAACAAATATGTAACTAAAATCACTCGTTAAAATACGAGCTCAGAACAAATAAATAAAATCAAACAAATAAACTAGTAAATGAAACTGGACTCACCAGTATTTACAGATGATGTTGGAAGTGCTCTCATTGCGCCGCAATGCAAGCTTCGCATCTTGTAATGAGATTTCGAAATACTCTTTGCAGTTCATGAACACTGATGGAACGGACTGTGTTCCTAATTTCGTCCCTCAAATTTTCTGCAGTTCGTGGATTATTCCGGTAAACTCTACCTTTAAGATTTCCCCATAGATAATAGTCACATGGGCCTAAATCAGGCGAACGAGGGAGCCAGCCTTTACTGATGATTTGATCATCATGGAACACCTCATGTAACCTAAGCATAGACCTACGCGCTGTATGGGCTGTCGCACTAACCTGCTGGAAATAAAAGTATCTTTTCTCTCCTTCAGTTATTTCGGTAAAAAAATGGTTCGAGAATGTTGTGAATTTATCGGTCAAAGGTAACCATTTCTTAAAAATATATCGGACCGATAATTCGGTGGGCACTAACAGCGCACCATACACCCACCCTCACATCATGCAGAGGTCTCGGGTGTAAACTGTGGGTTTTCTGTATCCCAGACCCTATTATTTTATGATTTGACATATCCGCTCAGATGGACCCACGTCTCGTCGCTCATAAAAAGAAAGTTCGGATCCACGATACCGTTGTGGACACCACTGATTAGCCAATTGCAAAATCACATTCTTGCAACAAAATCTGCAGGCTGTATGTTATGGACTGAATGAGACCGGTTTCATTACGTGCTGAATTACGTGAAATACCAGTTTCCTGAGCTAATCTTCGAAGCGACTTACATGGACTGATTTGCAGTCTTGCCTGTATATCGTCTAACCTCTCCTGTGTGAGAGCTCTCCTCCTTCGCTGTTTTTTCTTATTAAGTAGGCCTACGGAACCACTATTACGCCACTTATGAACGAGTAGTTAGTCGCCTCCGGAGCGTAGCGGTCAGAATGGTTAGCTGCCGCCCCGGAGGTCCTAGGTTCCATTCCCGGCTCTGCCACGAAATTTGAAAAGTGGTATGAGAACTGGAGCCGGGTCTACCCAGCCTCGGGTGGCCCAAATGAGTAGAGGGGGTTTGATTCCCACCTCAGCCATCCTCGAAGTGGTTTTCCGTGGTTTCCCACTTCGTCTTTGGGCAAATGCCGGGATGGTACTGCCCCCGTAAATTGAACTATTTAGGGACAAAACGAGAGTATTTTCCGTCTCCATGATAAAATTTAACTAGCAAATATAATTTCTGGAAGTGTGACACGGGAGTGTAGTGTTACAAGCTCGAGGCCGTGGGAGAGCCCGATCACGTGATATATTGCACAATGGACGCTTCTAGAAGGCTATATATAGCATAGCGACAGCGAGTTTGGAGATTAATATTATAAATATTGTTAAAAATTATGCTATTGGATCCCAGCCCAGAGCCAATGAGAACAGGTCTTATTGAAGACGGGATCAACTTTAGAAGAAGATTTTCTTATTTGGTAATGAAGAGAATATTAAAAGAAATTATGTCTGATACTTTAAAAACCGCAGATCGGTTAATCTACGCAGTAATAAGCATTGGTAATCTACGCGCTAAAATTATCGTGGGAGTTTGATATGGCCGCCAAAATTTCGACTTGGAGGGGGAGATCCAAGGATCGAGGTTCTTATTCCAGCCGACTTTGAAGAGTGAGGAAGTCTTTTTACTGGGTTAACGGAGATCCCAAAGATTAGTCCGAGTGCGACGACTGTCGACTTATGGAGACGCGAGGATAGCTAGGTGGAATGTTGAAGATCACCGCACTTCCATTCTACTTGAAGTTGTGAGGAACATTGCATTGATTATATCTCTTATATAATTGAGATCTGAAGTTAAATAAGCGAATAGATATAAAGAACAGGTCTCATACTATATATTGTGAAAAGTCGAGCATTTTAATATTCACCGCTTCGACAATATAAGCCTGTCAAGTTAGATTTCCAAATGTGTTGGAAATAAAGCTGAATATCATTATAAATTGCAACGTGAAGTTGGCGATCGCAGTTCAAGTGAACAGTGGCGGAGAACTTTTAATATTGGCGCAACACATAAACATTAATAGAATGACTATAATTGTTCGTCAAACGTTATCATTCAGCATAATTAACATTGTTGATATGATGAACTAAATAGTCATGCGCCAGAGACATATTCGATAGCAGGAGTTAAGATACAACAATGGAGCTTCGTTAGACAACGTATTCTTGAATACAGACGTAGTGTACGGTCCATCTTGTGCATTTTCGTCAGTCTACGAACACTAATATAACATCAATTAGCAATGGAAATATTTCATTCACCATTTATATGAATATTTCCATAATTATATTCCAATGATGAAGCTGATACATAGTTACGACGGAGAATGAAGACTTTACAGAAGAGATTTGTCAAGATGCTAGGGTAGCCCAGCAACACAGAAGAATTTGCCAGAAGGATGTCGTTCGAGCCCAGACGAATGTTGGTGAATTCCAGAGAGGGACGTTTCTTATCTCTGAGGTCGTAGATCCGAGGTTCGAATGCAGATCCATCTCAGAGTCTTGTACAGAGGATACATCTAAAGTATTGTGGGAATACTTACATAAATCTTCAAGTTTTCGTCCAAATAAGGTATTAGTGTATCTCAATTGTTATATAGAGCTTGATTAGTAACATTCTGAGCCAGCGATCTTATTCCATATTTCCAGCGATCTTATTCCATATTTCTATATTTTCACATTTCATGTATTTCAGTGCTTTTTTTGTATTTTACACTTCAGATGTGTGTTGAGATTTTTGTACTTCAAGATTATTTTGAAGATGATTGCATTTCATGTCTTTTTCAAATTTATTCTACGGCTCAGTTGTGGAACTGACATTAAAATTTTTGTTTGAGGAATCATATTGCCTCATAGGAGACTAGTCGTTTCGACTCTCGAATTTTAATAATTTCTTTTAAACCAAGTATTCTGACGTTGTGTCATAGCTTCAAATTAAATTCTTATTAAATTTAATTTGAGCACTTTAATGTAACAACATATAACTTCAAGAAAAGAAGAAACATCGAATGATCTTGTTATATCATTATTGTACATAAACTATCGACGATCTAAGAAATACTAGTCGTTTGATAAGACCGAAGTCTCAATCCCTATGAACATTCTTTGTGTAGAGTGGAAAAACATTACGACATTGACCAACCTTTCGTATTATTTGTAAAGCTAAGAGCTTTGTTCATTTAATATGTTAGAGGAAATACCTTTTGATAGAAGATTATTCAAATCTTTGGCTAGGAATTCAAAGCTAGTTTATCCCGGTCAGGATTGAATTCTATCTGACACTATAAATAACATGTGTGTTATTTTATGCTATTTGTGTAACATCAAGTCATTTTGTCGACATGATATTACAACGATAAACAATTTAACGCTTGACAAGTGAGATGAGACAGGAGTATTATTTTTATTACATGTATTTGCGACAGACGAGTTAACAGTTAATTATCTTGTTGTGGAGTAAACTTTAGGAGGTTAATCACGACTGTCTAATATCGTTCATTACAATTGGAAGTTTCGTTTGAAGAACTTACGCATGTATAATTGTAGTCCAGTAGTCATGTGCAATGATACTGAGGGTCATGCCAGTATTTGAGAGAAGTTCCTACATAAGATATGTTAATAACAATTTATCCTTTTTGGTTATTGTTTAACATAGTAGATGATAATTGTTTATGCCATATATACTGTTATATGAGGATTTGTAGAGCTATGGAGTGCTCATGCTGTAACGTTCTTGCTTAGGCTGGGATGACAAGTGAAACGGTATTTACTTTGCTCCACGTTGAGCGTACAAATGTACTGGTAATTAGTTAGTGCCCCATGTTGGTAGCGACAAATGTATTAGTTTCGCTAGCCCACACTGTTGGGAGAGAAATGTAACTGTTTACCTTTGCCTAAGCTATGTTGTTTTAATGGGCGCCAAGACCTCAATGCAATGTTGAAATCTAAATTTGTATTTAACAACGTCTAGCTCTGGCAGAACACATTCAAGACTCTATTCACTCAGATCGTGGTATGATTTGATCATTAACCCAACAAACAATTGTATCAGGAGAAGGAATTGGTCTATATCTAATGCTACCTACTGAAAGCAAAGATTGCATTGTAAAAGAAATGAATTTATTATATAAAACAAGTATAGCAAAATTAATAATAATAATAAGTTTAAAATTTAAATTGGAGCGTTGTGATTTGAATATTACCGATAGAAAATTACGTGAAAACGGAGTCTGATAAATTGATTTTACTCTTATTTCCAAGCTATGAAGTTACTGAATTATGAAATATAAAACAAAGAAAAATGAGAGATTGCGTATTTCTGCGTCATTAGCGCTTACCCCTGGAAATTGCCAAAGCATTTCCCTCGTTCTAGATGATGCTGTGTGCTTCCCACAGTCTCCTGGACGTCGTCATCTCCGTCGAAATTTGATGATATTCTGGTAGATTAGATAATTCTATGGTCCGTACATCGGACCCAAACTCTCGTAAAACCGCACTGGTTAAGTTTTACAAAAGTTCGTCGCTAACTCCACTGAACATCGGAGCGTCACGCACTTGCGACCGTACACTGCAAGTTCTACACAGATTGTCCTTAACTCCACCGAACATCGGAGCCACTCGCACGCGCACCCATACTCGTCAATTATTTCACAGATTGTCCGCGTTTCACGGCGCGTCGAACGATATATCCACATGCCGGCTCCCCACTCTTCAGTCCCAACTAGCTTACGTCGTCTCCCCTGATTGGCTGAACCACCACGCGATCTTCTCCTCCTCCGGGTCATTACACTCGGCGACAGGGTTCCGTTTCAACAATTCGCCTCTTCTTGACGATGCGACCCAAGATTGCGTCATGCTCCTCGACAGGAATCAGCTTGTATTAGAATTCCCAGTGAGTCACGTCTCTCAATATACCCTAACTGACGAAAACTCCGTAAAATTCCGTAATCGCATAATTTTCTATGATATCGTCGTTCGTAATAATTTGCTTGTTAGCGTTTTCTAAGACATAGAAAACCTATCTGTATGCTTATAATTTTTATAAAATGCTCCGAAAATATCTTAATAATAATTATAATAAATTAATAATAATAATAAATTAACATGAAAAATTATCTTGGCTGAACAATTTGCCGCGTAAATAAATATAGAATGGCTTCCTACTGACTTATGCCAGTTGCATAAAAAACCCTCGAAAAACACGTTACATATTCGCCTCGGATCATCGGATGATTTACCGTGACGACGGTCCATTATCCGATTATCCCAGACACGTTAATAAACCCCATCCAAAATACATATTACATAAATGAAATCACCCTAAATTACAGATATATATACTCATAATTTTTCTTCACGCACTTTGCGTCAAAGTTTGTTGTCACTATGGATTGCACTTTGCAACCAGTCCAATGTTTTACATATAGAATAGTGTTCCATGGATATTTCCGCCTCTCAAATTGCTCTATGTTGGAGAAATAGACATAATTAATGTGTGAGCACTATGTATTTATGATGTCATATCACACGCATTGAAGGTGTTCTGATATATTTATATCATCATTGAACTTCCTAATTTCACTGGAGGTCCCTTCCTTATGGTGAAATTTAATCTCACTTATCACTGAGCACACGATTGTGGCAGCGCCTCGTGACCATAATACTTAATCTCTCTTTGAAGTAGATTAAATTAATATTGACTTCTGAAAAAAAAACAGTAAATGCGCATTATATATAACACCAAATATTTCTGTGCCGTAATCGCCCTGTCTTGTTAAGTTCCCGTACACCATATTCTACTTAATACTAGTTCTCAACACAGACCATTTCTCCTCACACAAATAATACCATTGTACAAATTATCTTAAATTAGACACTTACAAATCTTACATGGCGAGGCCGTAAACATAAATCACGTGTGCTGATATGTATGAGTTTCATGAAGGACTGTCTCGCATTCTGATGGCCCATCTTTTATCTCGTGGACGCCTTAAGCTAACAAGCCCTATTCAAGCGCTCCCCCATCTCTTGGAGATAAATGGGAACCCATCAGCGCTGCCAAAATGGCCTTGGTGCATCGAGACAATTTAGTGCTCAACAGCATCCGACAATCCCGTCATATTTCCCTGTACCTTAAAAACTCTCATTTACTTACATACTACCCCCCTGTGTGACTTCTGATACGCCTGCCTGGAAGACCAACTCCTCCCACGCACCAAATACCACACTTACTCATTTGATAGGCTGGCACGCCAGCTAAACACACTCACTTTATGACACATATTTTCGTAGACTATGTATATTATACGTTCCGTATAATCTGTTTCCCTCACTATTCTCCAGCACATATGCTGTTTTTCCAATACGTTTGGAAACGATAAATGGTACTGCGTCACCTGCTTCCAACCTTGCCAGTGGCTCCCTTAAATGAACGTCATCACGTTGCTCTACCTAGCATATTTCTCAGTGTCTGTAACGATGCCCTGTTGCTACTGTCCACACATGCTAACCCTACTTTCCTCTGGTGTTACACCTCTACTCGACACTCTATGACCTAAAAATGTCACTTCTGACTGACAGAATGACGACTTAGACAGCTTCAAAGTGAACCCTGCCTGATCTAACTTCTGAAAAACTATATTTAAATGACGTAGATGCTCCTCAAAACTGCGTGAACTAATTACCATATCATCAATGTAAATGGTTACAAACTCTCCTGTGTCATCCCCTAATGCGATGTTTAAAGCCCTAATTAAAGCTGCTGAACTACTCTTTAACCCATAAGGTGTTCTACAAAATTGATAAAGGTTATATTTATGACTAAAAGCTGTAAATGGTCTATCTTCGTACATAAGTGGCACTTGCCAAAAACTGGAACTCAAATCTACACAAGTGAAATACTTCTTCCCCTCAAATGTTTGCTTTAATTCCTCTATTGACATAGATTTCAGCTGATCTGAACTAATTCTACTGTTAACCAAACGAGCGTCTAAACAAATACGAACAGTGCCGTCGGTCTTGGGTACCGTGATCAAAGAATTAACATATGGACTGTTCGAGTGCTCAATAATCCCATCTTCAAGCATCTGATTAATTTGTGCCTCAACTGCACTCTGATAAGCGAAAGGTACAGGATATCTATGTCCTGTGAATACTGACCTATCAATAACGTTCAATGAATGTGTATAGCAATTGGCCATACCAATGCGATCCTCAAAAACTCTCCTATTACACCATAACACATCATAGAGCCGAACACATTGTTCCACCTCTATATCTCCCTGAAATGCAGCATCACGTAACGAGTCCTCTAGACTTCCGTTCGTAATCACACTGCCCACAAAACATGGAGAACCCCGCTCTACGGCTGGCGATATCTCATTTAAAGTACAAATCACACCTACAATACTACTCCTCTGAATATGGTCATTGAACGCTACTTCTACTTCAGAATCTCCCCATTTAAATTTCAAACTCCCTACATCATAACATAAGTTACCAGACACTCTACTTAGCCACTCTGAACCCAAGATAACACTGAATACTAAATTTGGAATTACAAGGCAAATCTGCTTCTCTACATGATTATTAATTTTAATGTCTACTAAAACTTGCTTAGAAATTACTTTAGACCTCTTCCCAACAGCTGTGATAACAAAAGTGCTTTTAATTGGCATCTCCTCAAAATTTACTCCAGTTCCTTTCATTTTATCATAAAATGCACTACTTATGCAACTCTTCATACAACCACTATCAATTAAAACATCTGTGTACGCCTCGGACACGTTAAATTTAACTATGGGGCTCTTACTAACCACTTCCTGAATAATACCTTCATCATTTAGTTCATGTAATAATTCATTTCTTACATTTAGGTCACAGGGTTCCTGTATAATTGTATGGACAGGGCATGCTACAGACTGAGATTCTGACCTTACTTCGCAGCCTGGTTCGCGTTTAAAGAACCACTACAGCTGGCCGTAGTACTACTAACTACTGAACTAGTCTGGTTGTTCTGGGCTGTGTTGTCATTGTTTGGCTGTATATTACTACCACTAGGCTGTCCTCTTCCTTGACCCCTATTCTGGTTGTAATTATTGTCATTATAATTTCTCCCTTGATTTCCCCTGAAATCATTGTTCCTCCCTTGATACTGATTACCATAGCCATTTTCTCTGTTCTGATTTAGCTGATTATTATTATTTCTATTTTGAGCGTTGGCCCCTTCGCCACCGTTCCCTTGAACTTCTTGATGCCTGGCTTCATTAGGTCTATTATTATTATTACCCTGGTTCCGATTGAAATTGTCATCATAACCCCCTCTCCCTAGTGCATCAAATGTGCTTAACAAATTTTCTACTTGTGATATAGTCTTTACATTCTGGATACAAGCAGCCTCCTTGATCCTATAGGGAAAGTGCCTAAGTAGCAACCTTACCACATCACTTTCCTCCTTCAAGCCATCCAGATATTTACACACTAATACCTGCCCTAAAAAGTATTCGGTCATGGTGGAGCTTCCTTTAGGGTTATATTTACCACACACTACTCCCTCACGATGCTGCGACTGAATAACCTCATTCCAGAACTTTTCACAGAATTTCATTTTAAAATCATTGATATCAGTAAACTTGTCTCTGTAGACAGCAAACCAATTCCTCGTTTCCCCCACAAACACTTGTTCTAAAATTTCAACTACCTGGCACCACTCAATACTACCATTTTCCAACCCTTCCCCGAATTTATTTTCTATAGTGTTCATGAACTCCATTGGGCACCCCTGTCGATTGCTGAACTTACCCAGTTCTACCTCCCTGTGTGTGCTATTCACAAAAACTGGCCTATTCTGACTATTTTCTTGCCTGATCCTAGCTTTTAATTTTAACTCTAATTCTGCGATTTTCTCCTCAGCCTTCCTCTCAATACTGTTTACTGTTAATTTAATGTTTCCTTCTGATTCTTCTACTTTATCATATAGCTTTGCTTGTTTCTCCTCAATCTTGCTAATGCTTTCCCTATTACTCTCCCTTAAATCATTTACTTCTGCAACTATTTGTGAGTGGACTTTCTCCATTCTACCCCCCAGGTGTTCCTTAACCTCTTTAGTAGCTACCTGAATTTTGTCAATTTTTCCCCCCAATTGCTTTTTGACCTGCTGTGTTTCCAGCTGCACTAGTTCTTTTAAATTTTCAGCCTGTGTACTGATTCTAATTTCCAACTCCTCCTGTACTTTTCCTAATTTTCTGTCTACATCTGCAATAATCTCTTTAGCCTTTTCTTCCATCACCCCCCTGATCTCACCTCTAATCAGTTCGAATTTGTCACTCATTTCCCTACTGTTTTGTTCTAATTTAGCATTTAAAGTTTCAGTACTCTCTCTATTTTCCTTACTGTTTTGTTCTAATCTTGCATTATTCTGTTCTAATTTTGCATTTAACGCTTCTGTACTTTCTTTATTTTCCCTACTGTTTTGTTCTAATTTTGCATTATTCTGTTCTAATTTTGCATTTAAAGCTTCTGTACTTTCTTTATTTTCCCTACTGTTTTGTTCTAATTTTGCATTATTCTGTTCTAATTTTGCATTTAAAACATCACTACTAACTTTGTTCTGATACATGAACTCGAGAAGTAAAGTTTTTAATTCTGGTTGGCCGCCTACACTCCCTGTTTCAGTATCGGGATTTACCTCCGCTACCCCGGTACTACCATCACTCGACATACTGCTCGTATCATCATTCTCCAGTTGATGACCACTACGTAACCTCATCTGTCTTTCTTTCTCATCCCCCATAATGATATACACTGATAAAGACAAATAACCCCCAAAATACAGGCACAGAAATATATACCCTTCTCCTTCCACAAATGTTATTAGGTTTTCAGCCCCAAGTTGTCGGCGACAAATGTAACGTTCTTGCTTAGACTGGGATGACAAGTGAAACGGTATTTACTTTGCTCCACGTTGAGCGTACAAATGTACTGGTAATTAGTTAGTGCCCCATGTTGGTAGCGACAAATGTATTAGTTTCGCTAGCCCACACTGTTGGGAGAGAAATGTAACTGTTTACCTTTGCCTAAGCTATGTTGTTTTAATGGGCGCCAAGACCTCAATGCAATGTTGAAATCTAAATTTGTATTTAACAACGTCTAGCTCTGGCAGAACACATTCAAGACTCTATTCACTCAGATCGTGGTATGATTTGATCATTAACCCAACAAACAATTGTATCAGGAGAAGGAATTGGTCTATATCTAATGCTACCTACTGAAAGCAAAGATTGCATTGTAAAAGAAATGAATTTATTATATAAAACAAGTATAGCAAAATTAATAATAATAATAAGTTTAAAATTTAAATTGGAGCGTTGTGATTTGAATATTACCGATAGAAAATTACGTGAAAACGGAGTCTGATAAATTGATTTTACTCTTATTTCCAAGCTATGAAGTTACTGAATTATGAAATATAAAACAAAGAAAAATGAGAGATTGCGTATTTCTGCGTCATTAGCGCTTACCCCTGGAAATTGCCAAAGCATTTCCCTCGTTCTAGATGATGCTGTGTGCTTCCCACAGTCTCCTGGACGTCGTCATCTCCGTCGAAATTTGATGATATTCTGGTAGATTAGATAATTCTATGGTCCGTACATCGGACCCAAACTCTCGTAAAACCGCACTGGTTACGTTTTACAAAAGTTCGTCGCTAACTCCACTGAACATCGGAGCGTCACGCACTTGCGACCGTACACTGCAAGTTCTACACAGATTGTCCTTAACTCCACCGAACATTGGAGCCACTCGCACGCGCACCCATACTCGTCAATTATTTCACAGATTGTCCGCGTTTCACGGCGCGTCGAACGATATATCCACATGCCGGCTCCCCACTCTTCAGTCCCAACTAGCTTACGTCGTCTCCCCTGATTGGCTGAACCACCACGCGATCTTCTCCTCCTCCGGGTCATTACACTCGGCGACAGGGTTCCGTTTCAACAATTCGCCTCTTCTTGACGATGCGACCCAAGATTGCGTCATGCTCCTCGACAGGAATCAGCTTGTATTAGAATTCCCAGTGAGTCACGTCTCTCAATATACCCTAACTGACGAAAACTCCGTAAAATTCCGTAATCGCATAATTTTCTATGATATCGTCGTTCGTAATAATTTGCTTGTTAGCGTTTTCTAAGACATAGAAAACCTATCTGTATGCTTATAATTTTTATAAAATGCTCCGAAAATATCTTAATATTAATTATAATAAATTAATAATAATAATAAATTAACATGAAAAATTATCTTGGCTGAACAATTTGCCGCGTAAATAAATATAGAATGGCTTCCTACTGACTTATGCCAGTTGCATAAAAAACCCTCGAAAAACACGTTACAATGCGAGGGAATTCCGCATTCTAAGGAAGTCAAAGTATTGTTGTTCTTTGATTTTAAAAAAAAGGCATGTATCATGATAAGAGCCGTTGTATACAAGTAGTCCAGTTCTTGGGAATTAACGATTTAGCTGTGTTAACAGGAGGGTTTCAGCGGAAATGCAACTTGAGAAAGATTGTCTACTCATGTCTATAATACAATTATTAAATTTTATTAAACCCGAAGTTATGTAATTACGTACTGTTTACCTTAATTAGTCGACTGTATTATACCGACAATATAATGAAACCTATATAAGACGATGTGTAAGCAGTATATAAAACTACAGAACGTTAGAGAAGGATGGTTATGTGAAAAACCAGTGTATATATTTAGTTAAGAATTATATTGTAACCGAGAAGTTAGAATCTCGAAAGTGTCGCGTTAGCAACACTAGATAATGGATAATATTATAAACATTTTACATGTAAATGATTTTTGTGGAAATGATTTAATTAGTTAAATAATTTAGTAGGATTTATTAATCAATTGTTTTGGAATAGCGTGTGTTTTATGAGCGGATGTTTTGGGAATGAATGATTGTTCATTGTTAAGAGAAATGTGGAACCGAATTGGTCTAGAACAATTGCGGGGTGCGAAAGAAAGGGTGTATAATTTTTTTAGAATGATTGTTTAAGAAACAAAGTAGTTATATGAACTTTTGTAAGATCTAAATGTTAATTTTACGTGTTTTTAATAAACGCACACACAAGCAGTCTCTGTGGACTAGCGAGAATGATTCACCGTTGTGTTGGAGAGCGATGACATAATATAAGCAGGTGTAAACTCACTGCCTTGTATTAATTGTATAAACCAGTTTCGAGTACGGCGTGGTGCCGGTATTTCATTGATGAAACAAAGTTACTGCACGTGCGTTCTGCAAACGCAGGCTTGTGAATCAAACCATGTGTCTGGAATGCCATTTAGAGACTTCATTAAACGTTTTTATTTTTAGGCAGTGTAGGCCTAGATCAAGCCAAGATTTTATACTCATAATTTTTAATACAGCATTGTAGTAAGATGTAGAGTTGAAAGGAGGTGAATGACTGCGTGCTTTTTATTTTTAATTTCTATTGTTAAATTCGTTTATTGTTATTTTGTTTATACTAGATTAGTTTACCCTATTGTTAATAAATTTTATTCAGATTGTTTTCCATTGTTGTTGGAGTGTGATTCATTTTAAATATAAGGTGAAGAATATTGTGGATGTAGTGTAGGTGAAGCTAAATTCGCAGTCCCCGAGAGGTAAGTAAAGGTGAGTGCCCCGTGTAGTTGGTTGTTGATCCACAATATTCTTGTAACTGCAGTCTGTAAATCCCTAAAGGCCATGTTGGAAGCGATTTCTAATGTAGTATAAGCCGGTGCTGTTAGAAATAGGCAATCCAGCGGGGGCAATGGATATTCCAACAGGATCCTTTCCGGATTATCGGGTACAGTACTGCCCCCGGAAATTGAATTAATTTGAGACAAAATGAGAGTATTTTCCGTCCCCATGATAAAATTTAAACAGCAAATATCATTTCTGGAAGTGTGACACAGGAGGGTAGTGTTACAAGCTCGAGGCTGTGGGAGAGCCCGATCACGTGATATATTGCACAATAGACGCTTCTAGAAGGCTATAATTGGCATAGCAACAGCGAGTTTGGAAATTAATATTATAAATATTGTTATAAATTATGCTATTGGATCCCAGCCCAGAGCCAATGAGAAGAGGTCTTATTGAAGACGGGATCAACTTTAACTACATAATATGATGAAATTATGCAATTAGACCCTTAGAAGAAGATTTTCTTATTTGGTAATGAAGAGAATATTAAGAGAAATTATGTCTGATACTTTAAAAACCGCAGATCGGTTAATCTACGCAGTAATAAGCATTAGTAATCTACGTGCTAAAATTATGGTGGGATATTGATATGGCCGCCAAAATTTCGACTTGGAGGGGGAGATCCAAGGATCGAGGTTCTTATTCCAGCAGTCTTTGAAGAATGAGGAAGTGTTTTACTGGGTTAACGGAGATCCCAAGGCTTTGTCCGAGTGCGACGACTGTCGACTTGTGGAGACGCGAGGATAGCTAGGTGGAACGTAGGAGATTACCGCACTTCCATTTTACGTGAAGTTGTGAGGACCATTGAATTAATTATACCTCTTATATAATTGAGATCTGAATGTAACTAAGCGAATTTATATAAAGAACAGGTCGCATACTACATTCTGCGAAAAGTCGAGCGTTCTAAAACTTACCGTTTCGACTATATCAGCCTGTTAAGACAGATTTTCAAATGTGTTGGAAATAAAGCTGAATATCATTTTAGATTGCAACGTGAATTTGGCGAACGCAGTTCAAGTCAACAGTAGCGGAGAACTTAAAATATTGGCGCAACACATAAACAGTAACAGAATGGCTATTATTATTCTTCAAGTGTTTTCATTCAACATAATTAACATTGTTGATATGATGAACTAAATAGTCATGCGCCAGAGACATATTCGATAGCAGTGTGATGGTTATCATTCTCCTGATGGGAGTGAATCTGCACCACAACAAGTTCCACAGTTGGACAACTATAAGAAATGGTCATTCACCTGAAGTACTGTGGTTAAACCACTATAGACATTTATACCTGGTGGGCGCAATCGTGTCCAATTACCATTAGGACATCGAAATATACCTATAATAAGACTTACCATTATTTACCTCAGCTATATAGACTCTCTTTCACTCAGCTCGTGGGGAAACATCCAGCTTCTAACCAAATGATATGTACTAAGAGAGGACAGGTTCGGTATTATAGCTAATTCTATCTACAAGAATTGAACACGGAAACTGAATTTAATGAAATTGAATTTAATTATAATAAAAAGATCACTTTTAAAACACATGCTAATGGAAGACGTAGACTTTACTATTAACGTGGGGGTTAAATCAAGACGAAGCGGAGACATATTAATTTAACTTATTGCAGAATTAAAATGAATTTACAGTTACTTTGCACAAAGAAAGGTTGATTAATTTGGAAAGAAAAACAGAGAGATATGTCGTAATGTCATCTACGCTCACCAGTGCTGACTTCATGGTAGGTTATGCTCAACCTCGAGCAAATCTGTTGTCTTCTGTACGAGATCGCCATCATCTTCTTGAAAATTCTTGATATGTACAATTATAGCGTTGCGTGAGATGAAGTACTAGCTTCAAGAATCCCATTTATGACAACAGCCAAAGACACAACTGTTATCATGAATATGCGTGAACAAGATATGTTCCCAGCATATTGCAACTGTATTAGTTTATGAGCTCAGGGATGCTGAAAAGTAGACTAGACTGACCATCAACATAATAATCGAGTCTGATTAAAGAAAAAGAATCAAATGGAGTGACTCTCCATCCCTGGGTTGAGTCTTATAAAACTTCTTGATATCCTTCTCTCCAGCACGCATCACACGTGGCCGTAGGCCAATCTCTTCTTGCGATGCTGACCCAAGTCCCCCAATCCATCAAATTGGGTTGTCGTCAATGTTCTGATTTGCTCAGGGGTAGCGTGGATCCTATTCTGAGAATTACAGGTCTTATAGCCAAATAAGGAAATGCTGTACGTCGAAAGCCTCGTTTCCCTTGTCATCAGTAAGCATCACCTCACATGAACCAAGTTCGTGGAAAAGCGCCTCAGAGAGGCGTCAGTTCTTGTCTGCTCCAATTCTGGGAAAGCGCCCCGCTGTTCATCTCGTCGAGAATAACTTGAGTTGCGACATCTACTCTGCCTGGCTAAATGACTTAAAATCTCTACTTCCTGCTCAATCTTGCCCTCGCGTTAAATTTATAGTATTCGTATATCGAAAATCTTCGATTAGCTCCAATTGGATATAAACATAATAAAATACCCTCTCCTTCCATATAAATTGATATCAAAAATAATTACAATGAAAAGTTAAAATTAAAATTACGTGGGTGGTTATTATGTATCCCAACGTCCATATAGGTTGATTAAAATATCGTATCACAGCACCAACTATGGAAATATCCCAGCAGGAGTTAAGATACAACGATGGAGCTTCGTTAGGCAACGTATTCTTGAATACAGACGTAGTGTACGGTCCATCATTTACATTTTCGTCAGTCTACGAACACTAATATAACATCAATTAGCAATGGAAATATTTCATTCACCATTTATATGAATATTTCTATAATTATATTCCAATGATGAGGCTGATGCATATTTACGACGGAGAATGAAGATTCTGAAGCCTCCGTGGCTTAGGCGGCAGCACGCTGGCCTCTCACCGCTGGGTCCGTGGTTCAAATCCCGGTCACTCCATGTGAGATCTGTGCTGGACAGAACGGAGGCAGACAGGTTTTTCTCCGGGTACTCCGGTTTTCCCTGTCAAAATTTCATTCCAGTAACACTCTCCACTATCATTTCATTTCATCTGTCATTCATTTAATCAATGCCCCAGAGGAGTGCGTCAGGCCTCGGCAGCCGGCACAGTTCATATCCTCGCCGCTAGATGGGGGCTTCATTCATTCCATTCCTGACCCGGTCGGAGACTGGAAGCAGGCTGTGGATTTTCATTTCAATGAAGATTCTACAGAAGAGATTTGTCAAGATGCCAGGGGTAACCCAGCAACACAGAAGAATTTGCCAGAAGAATGTCGTTCGAGCCCAGGCGAATGTTGGTGAATTCCAGAGAGGAACGTTTCCTATCTCTGAGGTCGCAGATCCGAGGTTCGAATGCAGATCCATCTCAGTATCTTGTACTGAGGAAACATCCAAAGTATTGTGGGAATACTTACATAGATCTTCAAGTTTTCGTCCAAATAAGGTAGCAGTGTATCTCATTTAGAGTATAGAGCTTGATTAGTGATATCCTGAGCCAACGATCTTATTTCATATTTCCTTACTCCATATTTCCATATTTTCACATTTCATGTATTTCAGTACTTTCATGTATTTTACACTTCAGATGTTTGTTAAGATTGTTATGCTTCAAGATTATTTAGGAGATGATTGCCTTTCATCTATTTTTCAAATCTATTCTACGGATCAGTTGTGGAACTGACATTAAAAATTTTGTTTGAGGAATCATATTGCCTCATAGAAGACTAGTCGTTTCGACTTTCGAATTTTAATAATTTTATTTGAACCAAGTATTCTGACATTGTGTCATAGCTTCAAATTAAATTCTTATTAAATTTAATTTGAGCACTTTAATGTAACAACATCTAACTTCAAGAACAGAAGAAACATCGAATGATATTGTTATATCATTATTGTACATAAACTGTCGACGATCTAAGAAATACTAGCCGTTTGATAAGACTGAAGTCTTAATCCCTATAAACATTCTTTGTGTAGAGTAGAAAAACATAACGACATTGACAAACCTTTTTATTATTTGTAAAGCTGAGAGCTTTGTTCATTTAATATGTTAGAGGAAATACCTTTTGATAGAAGATTATTCAAATCTTTGGCTAGGAATTCAAAGCTAGTTTATCCCGGTCAAGATTGAAATTCTATTTGACACTATAAATAACATGTGTGTTATTTTACACTATTTGTGTAACATCACGTCATTTGTGGACCTGATATTACAACGATAAACAATTTAAAGCTTGACAATTGAGGTGAGACAGGAGTATTATTTTTATTACATGTATTTGCGATAGACGAGTTAACAGTTGTGGAGTAAACTTTAGGAGGTTAATCACGACTGTCTAATATCGTTCATTACAATTGGAAGTTTCGTTTGAAGAACTTAAGCATGTATAATTGTAGTTCAGTAGTCACATGGAATGATACTGAGGGTCATGCCATTATTTGAGGGAAGTTCCTACAGAAGATATGTTAATAACAATTAATCCGTTTTTGTTTATTATTTAACATACTGGATGATAATTTGTTTATGCCATATATACTGTTATATGAGGATTTGTAGAGCTATGAAGAATGCTCGTGCGAGGGGAGTTCCGCATTTTAAAGGCAGTCAAAGTATTATTGTTCTTTGATAAGAAGGCATGGATCATGATAAGAGCCGTTGCATACAAGTAGTCCTGTTCATGTGAAGTAACGATTTAGCTGTGTTGACAGGAGGGTTTTGGCGGAAATACAACTAGAGAAAGATTGTCTACTCATGTCTATAATACAATTATTATATTTTATTAAACCCGAAGTTATGTAATTACGTACAGTTAACTTTAATTAGTCGACTGTATTATACCGACAATGTAATGAAACCTACCGTATATAAGACGATGTGTAAGCAGTATATCAAAACTATGGAAGGTTAGAGAATGGTTATGTGAAAACCAGTGTATATAATTAGTTGAGAATTGTATTGTAACCGAGAAGCCAGAATCTCGAAAGTAACGTGTTAGCAACACTAAATAAGGTATATTATTATGAACATATTACATGTAAATAATTCTTTGGAAACGATTTAATTAGTTAAACAATTTTAGTAGGAGTTATTAATCGATTGTTTTGGAATAGCGTGTGTTTTATGAGCGGATGTTTTGGGTATGAATGATTGTTCACTGTTAAGAGTAATTGTGGAACCGAATTGGTCATGAACAATTACGGGGTGCGAATGAAAGAGTGTATACAATTTTCAGTATGATTGTTAAAGAAACATAGAAGTTATGTGCATTTTTGTAAGATCTAAATGTTAATTTTACGTGTTTTATCAACGCACTCAAAAGCAGTCTCGATGTGGGCTGGCTAGAATGATTCACCGTTAGAGTTGGAGAACGGTGTGACATAATATAAGCAGGTGCAGACTCACCGCCTTGTATGATATGTAAAACAGTTCCGAGTGCAGCGTGGTGCTAGTATTTCATTGATGAAACAAGGCCAGTGCACGTGCGTTCTACAAACGCAGGCTTGTGAATGAAATCAAGTGTCAGGAATGCCACGAATGTAAGACCCTTCATTAAACGGTTTTATTTTTACGCAGTGTAGGCTTAAAACAAGCCAAGAATCTTATGCTCATAATTTTTTTGCACAGCATTGTAGTAAGATGTGGAGTAGAATGGAAGTGTGAATGATTGCTTGTTTTTATTTTAATTTGATTGTTAAATTATTTTACTGTCATTTGTTTATACTAGGTTAGTTTACACCATTGTTAATAAATTTTATTCAAATTTGCATATTAAGGCTTTCACGGCCCGGATTATTATATAAATAATTCATGCTTTTGGGCTAATGCCGTGTGTATTTTAAATTTATACCATACGTTTCCGCTATTCAGGCCGAGAATAATTTTTGTCGGGCTGTAGATAGACAAAGAGCTAAGTTCCTTCGATTGTCCTCGAGACAAACAGCTCCTCGTACGGTTCTTGATACTAGTAAAGTTGTAGTCAATCTTTCTAATACCCCTTTAGATGACTATCAAATAACTTTACTAAGCAAAGGTCTCAACTTTGCTCTCGCACCCTCCAAAATTCCTACAGAGGAGTTGATCTCATCCGTTGAGGCTGCCATCTACAACTTACCTCCAGATGAAGCTGAAGAAGTTAGACAAGAAAGTGTGAGGATATTAAGATCCTCTAAAGTACCCGCACCCAATTTAACTCGGGGTGAAAGAAAGGCATTGAAGGAACTAAGAAATAAATGACACCATTTCTATTCTTCATGCTGACAAGGGAAATGCGACAGTGGTGATGGATACCGTTGAATATAAAAGTAAAATCTCTATTCTGTTATCTGATCCTGTCTACAGACTGTGCACTAGTGATCCAACCACTCGTGTATCCAATGCCACTGCTAAGCTTGTTAAACTGTCATCTATTCCAAAAGAAGAGGGAAGATGTCTTATTCCGAGAGATGCTGTTCCTCCGAGATTGTATGGTCTTCCAAAAATCCATAAGCAAGACGTCCCTCTTCGACCAATTGTTAGCACAATAGGTTCTCCATCTTATGCTCTTGCGCAATATCTCAGCAAGTTGCTTCAGCCGCACTTGGGGCGCACACAGTCCTACATTAGGGATTCAACCCATTTCGTCGAAAAATTGTCAACCATCGCCGTTCAACCAAATGCTATTTTGGTGAGTTTTGATGTAGAGTCCTTGTTTACCAGAGTGCCGGTGGACTCGGTCATGTCACTCATCAAGGATTTGTTTCCTGAGGACATTGCCCGATTATTCCACCACTGTTTGTGTTCCAGTTATTTCTTGTGGGATGGTAAATATTACGAGCAGACTGATGGTGTGGCCATGGGAAGTCCACTCTCGCCTGTCGTGGCAAATTTTTTCATGGAACATTTTGAGGGGGAGGCTATATCTTCGGCGTCTTTCAAACCTGTGATTTGGTGGAGGTATGTGGATGATACGTTTGTGGTGTGGGAGGAGGGTTCTGAGAAACTGAACCACTTTCTGAACCACCTAAATCAGCTGCATCCTTCAATCCACTTCACAATGGGGCTAGAGTCAGGTGGATGCTTACCTTTTTTGGATGTTCTTGTGAGGAGGAAAGCGGATGGCTCCATGGGGCACAGCGTCTACCGTAAGCCAACTCACACTAACCGTTATTTACATGCGGACTCCCACCACCACCCAGCACAAAAACAAGGAATTATAACAACTCTAGCCAAAAGAGCGGAACGTATTTGTGAGGCATCAACTCTTCAGGAAGAGTTACATGCCTTACAAACCATGTTTAAGGGTAATGGCTATAATGAATCCACTATATATAGGTCCCTACATCCCAGAAGGAGGGGTAGACAACCTTCTCAGAGCTCCGACATGAGAGGAACTGCTTACCTCCCTTATATTCACAACACCACTGACCGCGTTGCTAAGATTCTCCGCAAGCACAAGATAAAAACAGTTTTCGGAACTATGACGAAAATTGGTCAACGTTTAGCATTAAACAAAGATAAATTGTCCCCAATACTACAACCTGGGGTGTATGAAGTCCCATGTACTTGCGGAAAAGTCTACATTGGACAAACAAGACGGTCTATTGCAACTCGCATCAAAGAGCATCAAAGGAACATCCGTCTAAACCAACCTGACAAATCAGCTATAGCTGAACATGCCCTGTCTTCAGGGCACGATGTATGTTTCAAGGATGTCCATGCGCTTGCCCTTGTTAAGCACAACTGGTCTAGAATTATAAGGGAGGCAGTTGAAATTCGTAAAAATCCCAATAATTTTAACAGAGACACTGGATATCAGCTAAGTGACACTTGGCTACCAGTTATTAAGGATCTAGGGAGATAGTTCCTCTCAGTCTCTCTGTTCTTCACATATTTAAAATTGTACATTTTCCCTCTAGGGCTCAGAGCCTGGATTTGATCTCCTTTGTTCGTCACTGGAGGAGTTTCCAGCTGTTTTTTCGCCGTTGACTGTATGACGTTAGGTATCGTTCAGATACACTTCCCTTTTATTTATGTGTCCTTATATCCATCTAACCCTCCCCCCTCCCCTCCCCCCCCTCCTCATTCTTCGAGGAGTTTCTATATTTTCACACCGCCCCCTTTACCTTCTCGTTACTAACTTCTCTGTCCGCCGTTCCACCATGGTCCATACAGTAATTTCTGGCAGCTGCTCTCTGGTGACGAACAGAGGAATTTATCTATATTTTTTTGTAATCTCATTGAAATACTTTCTTAGGCCACATTGTTTATTTCCATTGAAAAAGGAGGCAAGGTTTCTCCGAAACGTATGGTATAAATTTAAAATACACACGGCATTAGCCCAAAAGCATGAATTATTTATATAATAAATTTTATTCAGTTCGTTATTTGTTTTTGTTGGCGTGTGATTCATTTTAAATTTTAGAACTAGAGTATTGTGGATGTATTGTAGGCGAAGCTGAATTCCCAGTCCCAGGTATGTGTGCCCCGTGTAGTTGGTTGTTGATCCACAATATTCTTGTAACTGCTGTATGTAAATCCCTAAAGGCCATGTTGGAAGCGATTTCTAATGTAGTAATTTGCCGGTGCTGTTAGAAATAGGCAATGGATATTCCAACAGGCTTCTTTCCGGATTTTCGGGTACAGTACCTACTGTAAGGCCACGGCCGCCTCCTTCCCTCTTCCATGCCTATCCATCCCAATCTTCCCTTCCCTTCCCATCCCTCATTAGTCCCCTGTTCGCTTTGCAGGTGAGGCCGCCTGGGCGAAGTGCTGATCACACCTCCCCAGTGGTATACATTCCGACCAAGTGTTCTGCCTGGAAAGGCGGTAGTGGTGAGATCACTCGCTAAGTCCGTGGGAACCACCAACCTGGAGGGTAAAATTGACTTAAAAATGAACGAGTAGTACGTAGTAAGCAACGCTTTGATGGCACGGTAAAACCTGGAAACTGTTCTTGTACACATAACACTAAACCAGAAATATTCTCTGGGCTATTGTATACTTGACCACTACTTGACCACTACACAATTACACGCCTTTGAAGTCCAATAGTTGGGTTATTACTGAACTGCTGTAGGACACTGAGCTTTGAGTACCGGTACTGCTCGGGTTCAAGCTCTGTGAACTTGCGGGGTGAGGGGAAAGAGCAGGGAAGGGTCAGGCGAGAAGAGAAGGGTCCGTCAACAGCCCGCCGTGATATCTGGTATTCCTTTCTACTCCAATACTGCTAACATAGGACCGTTGCTCAAACCACTGGGGTGTTACGAATGAGTGAGTGAGTCACCGACAAATGTATTTGGTTCTGTACTATGCACGGACCAAGAAACCTCACTCGTCAACACCACTTCTCCTAGTCCGCGATGCACATTCCTCTCAGGTTCACGCAGCTTAGACCCGAGCAGTAATCGCTTCCGCGAGCAGCTGTCTCACCCGTTAACGCCTGCTATCGACACACGCCATATGGTCTCACATGGGGAATCCCGCCGACCATAAATGGGGTTCCCAAGGGTCGCGGCCTGAAAAGCGAAGTCTTATGAAGGACTCCCTGGGCACTTCACTTACCTTCGTAGAAATGCGTATGCGTTGGACAACTTTCGCGGAACCCAAGACTGTCAAATACAAAATGATGGGGGCTGAACCTACTAGTACGTACCCTTGCACAATGGGCCTTTCCCTTTATTTACTCTCCAAATTGCAAATAGGCTAACCTTAAGGTACTCAAGTAACTTACCCTTTCCACCACTTAAATTTGATCACCTGAATATCAAAAATAACTTAATTTTGACAATTAAATACATCTATCTTCAAATCTTTATTCCCACGTAATTACCTTTTTCTGACCAGCGTGACTTAATTACCTCGCCGAACTACATCTCATTAGCACCATCTGCGTATGTGTGTGCATTTACTTCAACACCAATGGTACTAAAATATTTCATTTCAGACCATACTCCCGAAATATCTCACTTCTTATAATTACGGTACCACATGTAATTACGGTTCCTCTTACCTCCTCACAGCGTACTTCAATTCCTCACAGCATCCTTAGCCACGGCATACTTCAACTTACCGCTCGTGAAACCTTTAGCCACGGCATACTCCAACTTACCAACGATGTTTAATTTTCCACACTTCTTAATCATTTCAAACACAAACACACTTCTTATTTCATCTCACTTTCCGTCACACGCATAAATCTTACCTCTTAAGTCACCTGTCATCTAACTTTACCAAAATATACGTGGGTACTCACATGTGTCTAGTATATCTATATTCATGACCTGCTTTATTAGCCCCGGGGAATCAACAACCCGGCATTGCATGAATTTGAAATCAACCTTACTTACGGGTCTAATATGCAAACGAAAAACTTAACCCTTTTCGGTGTAAGTTAACATCAGTCGGTCCCACGCATGTTTAAAGCCGCTCGACGTTACACCATACAAAAGCTGTATAATCACAATAGAAAAGGGGTTCCTATAACAAAGGACATCCTGTTATTACCAGTGCATGAGACAGGAACCTGTAGTTTACAGTTTCACTTAGATGGTAAATGATAATATATGATTTTCATACCTTTTCAGGGGTTCCAGGGGACTAAATCTATTGAAATTCCCGTTTATTATGACAAATATACTGGAAATATGTAATAAATTACGTAATTATGTGTGTTTCTTTCTTGTTGAATTTGAACTACAGTACGACGGCCATGTTGGCTCACTCCAGCTGGGCGAGATATGACGAGACATGACGAGAAATTGATGTCACGGCAGTATGCCCAACATGTAAGATATAAAATACACCATCACTAGGAAAATCTGGAGGCGTTAGGCTGTAACCATTGTCAAAACTACTGATCTGGACGCGTTAGGCTATAACCATTGTCAAAAAACATTCGATTGGACAAAACGAAAGTTTGAATGGTCGGGTCTAGGTGTGGCCTTTGGTCGCGAGAAGCTAGCGGGGTACGATTGACAAAAAAGAACATTGATCTGGACGCGTTAGACTGTAACCATTGACAAAACCATTGATCTGGACGCGTTAGACTGCAACCATTGACAAAACCATTGATCTGGACGCGTTAGGTTGTAACCATTGACAAAACCATTGATCTGAGCGCGTTAGGCTGTAACCATTGTCAAAAACCATTGGATTGGACAAAACGAAGGTTAGAATTGTCCGGTGTAGGTGCGGCCTTTGGCCGTGGGAAGCTAGTGGGGCACGGTTGACAAAAAAAAACCATACAGTAGATCTGGACGCGTTAGGTTGTAACCATTGACAAAACCATTGATCTGGGCGCGTTAGGCTGTAACCATTGTCAAAACCATAGGATTGGACAAAACGAGGGTTAGAATAGTCGGGTGTAGGTGCGGCCTTTGGCCACGGGAGGCTAGTGGGGCACTATTGACCCAAAAACCATTGGATTGGACGTGTTGAGATTGGCGTTCTTTTGTTTTACGAAACCGCCTATATCAGTACCGTATCGGTGGGGTTGGCAATACTGTTCTAACGCCGAAATTGGCCGACACAGCTGGAATGGTTACTATAAAAGTCGTGTTTTAATTTGGGACGGTGGGTGGGTTATAGGCAGCCGAGGAGTGAACTTCATCATTCCCAGATCAATTTTGAATCATTAGAAAATGTATTTAATGCAAATTTCAGAACTTATTTTTTTCCATGGGTTCATGTCTCCTGCACTGTTACCCTAGCGGCCTCTGCACTGGTCTTAATCCATGATATCACACATTTCAATGTCCTGACACATCCCAATTTTCTCTTCGATCATACACGCCTTAATCACTACACCACATTCACAATGGAATAATAACATAATAACCCCTGACACTACAGCCCATGAAGAGCCTAGGCCTAACGAGCGACCGCTGCCCATCCATCTGGCCTGCAGATATTGGGGTGACGCGTGGTCAGCGCATCGGATCCCCTCGGCCGTCAATCTTGGTTTTCGTGACCGGGGCGCTGCCTCACTATCAGACAGCTACTCAATTGAACTCACGAGGCTGAGTGCACCCCGTTCCAGTCCTCACGTCAGTTTCTAAATTCCCTGATGGAGACGGAAATCGAACCCGGGGCCTCCGGGTAGGAGGCAGGCGAGCTACCCCAACACCACGGGGCCGGCACAATCATAATGGAACTTCACTTATTTTTGAAACTTTAGCCCAACTTAATTTCACAGATGTGTGGGCAACAGTAACCTTTTTTCACACTTAGACATTACCGTTAAAACAGTACTTTAATATGGTTTCACATACAAAGTTCACAATAGTTCATCCTGATAGGGGATTTTACTCACTCCCTTTGTTATAGGCCTATAAAGCTCATCTCACTTAAATTTACATTTGTACAATATGCTGTCAATTGCCATAGCTTTAATAACTTCTTCTCTGAAATATATATATATTTTACTGATAATACTCGCAGGTCCTTTTAGACCACGGACTAGCGCGGCCTAACCCTTCGAGGTCGCAAGTGGTACTAGCCAAAGAATATATTGTGGCTGGCCGGTCTTATATCCGCTAGACCTTCCCTTGTCACCTCTAAACATTTACACACCAAGAGCTCCTCCCACACAATTCAGATAGAACTCATAGAGGACGGTATCAATCACACACTGTTGTCTGCCCATCACCAGCATGTAAATCAAATTTTAATTCGGTCAGCCAATAAATCGCTATCACCAACGCGTTATTTGGGCTATTTTTTATATCGGAGAAATCCCCCTGTCACGTGGTATCTCCTACCAAATTCTCGTGGCCCCCTGGCGCATTGATATGAGCTATTTTCTCGAACAGTTTCTCTTAATGGAGGTCGAATTAAATAAAACAAAGGTCACTGAATCCATGATTCCTATTCTGCATCTTCCTTTGCACAACTAATTCCTCCCGGGCACCTTAAGTTTGCATGATATTGATTAACAGGGCGGAGCCTTACCATCAGCAATGGAACTTTCCTACACTCAGGGGTTCCCTCTCACCCTCCGAGCGGACCGACGATCGAGTTTATGCTACTGCTCGGGTCCAAGCTCTGTGAACTTGCGGGGTGAGGGGAAAGGGCAGGGAAGGGCCTGGCGAGAAGAGAAGGGATTGTCAACAACCCGCCGTGTTATCAGGTATTCCTTTCTATTCCAATACTGCTAACATAGGGCCGTTGTTCAAATCACTGTGGTGTTGAGAATGATTGAGTGAGTCACCGACCAATGTATTTGGTTCTGTTACTACGCACGGACCCTGAAACCTCATCACTCGTCACCATCACTTCTCATAGTCCCCCATCCACATTCCTCTCAGGTTCATGCAGCTTGCACCCGAGCAGTGTTGTGTTCAACACAGCTGGCTGTCTCCACTGGTAAACAAATATTTCGCAAACCCGAGCCTTATAGAGAATGGAAAATTCCGTGCGTGAGCCGAGTCCACTTACATGTTTCAAGTGCGCCAAATGATTTTTCGCCTAAAATCACCAAAAATTGCAGCTCCAAAATCGCAAGGGTGCAATATAAAATAATCAACCATGCTAGCGATGAGAAATACTTCACCAGTTCTCAATATCTCCGAAACTACTACAGCATTAAACTGTCATTTTGCAAGGTGATAGAGTTCTATTAATTATGTGGACATACATTATGTAAGTTTCAAAAACCTGATAAACACAAAAACAACATGGCGGCCATGCGATATTCAAATATTAAAAATTACTTTTTTTTTCTTTGTCGTGTCATATTCAAGCCATAACAGGAAAGCTTCGTATAATAATAATAATAATAATAATAATAATAATAATAATAATAATAATAATAATAATAATAATAATATAATAATAATAACAATAGTAATAATAGTAATAATAGTTGTAATAATAATAATTGTAATAATAATAATGCCATTGAATAATGTAACTTGCCTCTCGTAAATTATATAAGTCGTATATTTGACTTTTCTTAAAATTTACAGCTGTCTCTCTTAACAGGAAGTTGCCATCTCGCGGAAGGAATCATAATTAACCTATACTGAAAGTTATATGGTGTTCCTTGTACTGCTCGAGTCAAAGCTCCTTGAACCTAAGATGAATGTGGATCGTGGACGATGAGGATTGATGTGAGGGGTTCCCGGCCCGTGCGTAGTAACAGAACCAAATACATTGGTCGGTTACTCATTCACTCATTCGCAACACCACAGTCGTTTAAGCAACGGCCCTATGTTAGCAGTATTGGAACAGACAAGAATTTCAGATAACACGGTGGGTTGTTGACAGGCCCTTCTCTTCCCGCCTGCCGCGTCACCTCACCCCGCAAGTTCACAGAGCTTGGGACCGAGGAGTAGCATGTAAGTTTTCATTGAAGTGGTGGCGATTCTATTGTTGCAAGGGGAGAAAAATCGAGGTCATAGTACCCAATTTTGTAATATGGATATCGAAACTGCAGTATAGGTTATGCGCATATTCATTTCTGAAACGGAACACATGCTGCTGATGTTCTACCGGTAAGTTATTTGTGACTTACCTCACGCACGTATGGTCTGAGATCAATATGTGCCTTGTGCCCTTCTTCCGCCAAATCCATGTGATTGACATACTACGGTGTGACAAAATCTGCAATCAGCAACGTTAGGTTCACTCCTGAACATTGAAATTCCACATCCTGCTTCCAGTCGACCGAGCGGGTCAGGGATGGAATGAATGAAGCCCCCATATAGCGGCGAGGATAGGCACAAATCTCACATGGAGTGACCGGGATTTGAACCACGGACCCAGCGGTGAGAGGCCGGTGCGCTGCCGCCTAAGCCACGGAGGCTCGTATTTTGTGAAATAGTATTCTTTAATCTACAGTTTAGGGGCAGATGACCTCGTAGTTCCGCCCCTTAAAACAACAATAACTAACTAATCTTCAGTAAAAGTAATTGTACATCCCTGTTTTATGAGTAACAAGAAATATGCTGATTTGATTCGACTGTCCACACGTGAATGTACCTTATCTGCATGAGTCATGAAAGCAGTTGCAGCACGTCTGATGAGCAGTGAGTCCCTAGCTATTTCAGCACTTGTGATGGAGAGAGAGGTTGGAAGAGAAAAGAGAGGGCCATGGTTGTTGCATTATTATTAGTATTCTTGTACCGTATTCAATTTAAAGGTGGTCGGGTACTTTCTAAGTCTCAAAAAGGCTGAAAACACCTGCTGCACAGTGTGTAATGGGGTCTCCCAGCCTCATGATGTCAAATGGGAACCTGCCAGATGCAAGGCAGGCGGACAGACACAAAGGAACTGACCACCCTACCACAACACCACCAAGCGAACATTTCGCAGTGAAACATACATTAGACAAGCGTGCGTAGAAAAAGAGGAGCATGTATCGTGCCTTTTCTTCCACATAAGATACACACTATCTACTTACTGTAGGTCAAGTCACAACGGTCAACGCATCCCCAGTTGGAGCCTTTCCTCCTCATAATCCTGACGCTCAGTGCTGTCCAAGTAATTATGACAGGCCCGTGTCGGCTTCCTTTCTCATGCCACCATATGTCTTGACCGTTCTCTCCTGGTATGAAGGGATTGCGAACACTTTCAATAGCATGTTGTTGTTGATTCATTTAGGGGATTTGCGACATACTGGTCATGTAACACCTTGTACTTGGGTGTGTATAGAAGTTGCCGGATAACCTGTGTCCCTGTGATGACTATACTAGTGTGTTTATTTGAAATCGAGGTAGGATTTGGGTAGGAAGCAGCCGTGGCCCTACGTTAAGTACCATTTTCCTGGAGTACACGTGGGAAACCACGTAAAACCACTTCCAGGATGGCTGCGGTAGGAATCAGAACCCACCACTTTTCAGTTTTGCCTCACGAGGACGAATGTACCCCGTTCCAACCCTCAGACCAGAATTGTTTTCTTTCCGACTGGCTGCGTGGTGCAGCGGTAACGTTCTCGCCTGCTGTGACCAAGGTTGAAGGATAGAATCCTGGCGCAGACAGTTGGCATTTGCAGGTGCGCAAATGCGAGGGAGCTGTATCAGTAGATTTACTGGCAAGTTAAAGATCCCCTTCGGGGCAAAATTCCAGCACCCCGGCGTTCTAAAACTCGCAGTAATTAAAAGGGACGTAAAACTAGTAACATTTTTTATTACCAGTGCTTTTTTTAATAATTAAGGGGTACTCTCAGTTGTAGTCGACAAAACATCACGATCTTGCAATTCTTGGCAATTTGCAGAGTCCGGTTATTAGTCTACTTTTCGGGCTGACATATTAAACGAAATGTTGCACTGGGTTCATTTATTTGTGGTCAACGTGTCAAGGTGGTAAATGCACTCAGTATTTCTAATCATTTTACATTTTAAAATTACGTGTAATAAATATAAGCCCTATGGTTGTGTCTCATTTTGCTGTCCTGCTTACAGTAAATTCCACACTGGTAAAAGAGACTGATCACTGCCATCTTCACGCTTCCTCTCCTTGCTTTTCGTGTCAGTCACCAGATGTCTTCCTTCAAAGAACCATGAATTTACGTACCGGTAATCCACAGGATTGAAAATTCTTAGTGGAGGGCCAACCAACTTGATGAACATAAGATTTGCTACTGTGTTCAGATGCAATGTTGCTCTTGTTGGAGATATGATCAAGTTCATTTGTGAGAAGCCTCTTTCACATTCACTTGTCGAAATCGGGATGCTATTCATAGTGTTATTAAGGGGCAGGAGAGGCAATGGGCATTTCTTTTCAGCAAGATATTCACGGAAACCGCTTAAGATGTGCCTTTCATGGAGCTTAAAACGTTTAAAAAGTTTCTTTTTTTCTGGTTATCCATAAGTTACATCAGGATTTTTGGGCCAAGTGGCCATGTCCAAAACAGTAGTCAATTCTTATATTTCAATGTCTTCTGATTTTAAAAGACGGTTCTCCATACACCTGCCCAGGCACTCATAGAACAGCATCAATATGATTCCTTTTATTTCGTGCTCCTTTTTCGAGATTCACGGCTTTAAACATTAACTACTGCTTCTAAGGTTTCAGTGTAGTATGGGCCATGTTTTGTATTTCTCCTAGAAAACACCTTAATTTTCTGGCATATCTTCTTATGGGCCGAATAAATTGTAATATCACGAGCTTGTAAGTCAACACTAAGTTCTGCCAACTCCTGAAGAGCATCACACATCAATGCAAGGCCGAATATAAAGTTGACATTGGTTAGACGGTTAAGGAGTCCTCCATACATGACTTGCTCAGATTTCTCTCTTTCGCGATCATCTTTGGCACTTTTAAAATGTGCCACTAAAACTTCAAAACTTTTCCACACAGCTGAGACTGCTCTAAAGCTACAGGGAATCCGGGAATGTTCTCCGCAGTGCCTACAAGCTGCTGTGAGAGATTAGGTCACCAGTTACGTTGGCAGCACGGCTGTCGCTTGTATCACAACAAACAAACAAACAAACAGGAAATTTTATGCTCACCACAGCCATTCATAAGATACTGTTGCACTCTTCCCATGTTGTTGTTGTTGTTTGAGTCTTCAGTCTTTTGACCGTTTTCATGTAGCGCTTCTTGCCTCCCTGTCCTGAGCTAATCGTTTCATCTCTACATAGCTACCACACCCTACATCCGAGGCAATCTGTTTAACAATATTCTAACCTTGGTCTACCCCTACAGTTCTTGTCCTCGACCCTTCCTTCCATAACTAAGCATGCTATTCCTGTGTGTCTTTATATGTGTCCTACTAACCTATCTCTTCTCTTCATTAGCAGTCACCAGAAACATCTCTCCTCTCCCACTCGTCTTAATACCTCTTCGTTTGTAACCCTATCTACCCAACTGATCTTCATCATTCACCTGTAACACCACATTTCAAATGCTTCAATTCTCCTCTTTTCTGCTGCACCAATTGTCCAAGTTTCACTTCCATAGAGCGCCACGCTCCAGACAAAGGCTTTCAAAAATGACTTCCTAATACCTAAATCTATATTCAATGTCAACAGATTCCTTTTTTGTAGAAATGCTTTCCTTGCCTGAGCCCACCTACTTTTTATATCCTCTATGCTTCGTCCATCACTGGTTATTTTGCTTCTTAAGTAACAGAAGTCTCCTACTTCCTTCAGCTTTTCACCTGTCAATTTAATGTCCATCGAGGTTTCTGATTTATTTCGGCTGCATTCCAGTATTTTTGTTTTACATTTATTAATTTTCATCATGAATTTCTTTCTCAAGACGGAGTCCATACCATTCAAAAGCTCATTCAAATCCTCAGGCGTGTCGGCCAAGCTGACGATGTCATCGGCAAATCTCAGAGTTGAAATTATTTCTCCTTGAATCTTCACTCCCACTTTAATTTTTTCTCCAATTTCCTTCATTGCTTGTTCAATGTAAAGATTGAAAAGTATGGGTGATAAGTTGCAGCCTTGCCTTACACCTTTCTGAATACCAGCTTCTCTCTCATGTCCTTCAGCTCGAATGACTGCTGTCTGGTTTCTGTATAAGTTAGATTGTACATCACCCTCCTTTCCCTGTACTTTATTCCAATCGATTTCAAAATGTCAAACAATTTAGTCCAATCAACGTTATCAAAAGCCTTTTCTAAGTCTACAAATGCCATGAACGTTCTCTTATAGTTACTTATTCTACCTTCCAAAATCAGCCTAAGACTTCGTACAGCTTCCCTTGTTCCTACATTTCTCCTGAAACCAAACTGGTCTTCACCCAACTCTTTTCTATCTGTCTTTCCATCCTCTTGTAAATTATTCTAGACAGGGTCTTTGAAGCATGAGTAATCAAGCTGATTGCACGGTGATCTTCACATCTGTCAGCTCCCTCTTTCGTTGGTATAGGGATGATAACATTCTTCTTGAAATCAGGGGGTACCTCACCTGTCTCATAAATCCTACACACCAAGGGAAATAACCTGACCAGACCTTCATCTCCTATGCAGCGTAGCAACTCAATTGGTATATCATCTATGCCTGGTGCTTTGTTCCTGCTTAAGTCCTACAATGCTCTGTCAAATTCTGATCTCAATATTAAATCTCCTTTTGCATCCTCATCAATTTCCTCATCCCTTTCCATTACATGATTCTCAATCTCCTTTCCCTTATACAAACACTATGTAAGCTTTCCATCTCTCCACCTTTTCTTCCCTATCTGTTAGAAGCTTTCCATTTGTGTCCTTAATATTACAGCACTTAGTCTTCTTTTCCCCCAAAGTACTCTTAATCCTTCGATAAGCTGTGTCTACTTTTCCTAATTTCAGACAATTTTCTATACCTGCACATTTCTCTTTCAACCATTCTTCTTCCGCTTCCTTGCACTTCTTGTTAACCTAAATTCTCAGACATCCGTATTTTGCTTTCCCCTTTTCATCTCTTACATTCTTGTGTTTCCGCCTTTCATCCAACAATTCTAGTATATCCTGAGTGATCCACGGTTTTCTACCTATTCTTTCTTTCCTACCAATGTTTTCTTCTGCGGGTTTTGTTATTTCATTCTTCAAAAGTGCCCATTCGTCTGCAATTGAAGTTTGTTTAGGGTTTTTCATTAGTCCTTCCTCTATACTCTTCTTGAATCTTTCGTTTACATCCTTCACTTTCAGTCTGTCTATTGCCCACCTTTTTGGCTTTTGACTTTTCTTCAGTTTCTTCAGCTTTAATCTGCATTTCATAACAACCAGATTGTGGTCAGAGTTTATGTCAGCACCAGGATATGTTTTACAATCCAAAATCTGGTTTCGAAACCTCTGCTTGACCATAATGAAGTCGATTTGGTAACGCCCTGTATCTCCTGGTCTCATCCATGTGTATATTCTTCTATTGTGGTTATTGAATAAGGTGTTAGCCATGACCAACTCATGCTCGGTGTAGAATTCCATCAGCCTGCTTCCTCAATCATTCCTTTCACCTAATCCGAAATTTCCTATTATCTTACCTTCTCTCCCTTTTCCTACCACAGCATTCCAATCTCCCATTACTACAACATTTTCATCACCCTTGATATACCTCAGAATTTCATATATATCTTCGTAGACCTTTTCAATATCTTCATCATCAGCTTGACTGGTAGGCATATAGACTTGTACCACTGTGGTGCACGTAGGTTTAGTATTGATTTTTGCTACAATAATCCGTTCACTATATTGCTCATAATATTCCACCCGCTGTCCAAGTTTCCTACTCAATATGAGACCAACCCCTGCTTGGCCATTGTTTGATTTAGTGCTAATGACCCTATAGTCTCCTGACCGAAAGTCCTGTTCTTCTTGCCAGCGCATTTCACTAATCCCAACCAAATACAACCTCAACCTATCCATTTCCCTTTCTAAGTTTTCTAACCTTCCACCTCCTAGCAGACTTCTAACATTCCACGCTCCGATCCGTAGAATGTCAGATTTCCTCTTTGTCACTTCTGTGAAGTTAACCCCCTCTCGAGTAGTCCCCACCCGGAGATCCGAATGGGGGACTAGTTTACCTCCGGATTGGAATTTTACAAGAGAGGAGGCCATCATCACATGTAATTATGCATAGAGAGGTGCATATCCTCGGGAATAGCATTACGGCTGTAGTTTTCCATTGCTTTCAGCCGTGCAGCAGAACGCAGTGTAGCCATTAGTTGGCTTATATTATCAATATCTTAACCGTCTATAAGACAAGTAAAGAATTGATTTATTCTGAAAGGCTGCTACTCCCTTTCAGAATAAGTAATAGAGCAATTCTACTAAGAAAAATACTAACCTTCTACTAACAATTAAAACCAAAATTCTACTAACAAAAATACTAAAGTTCCACCAACAACAAAATACTATCACTAAAACAGTCCGTCACCAGGCACACTCGCATGCACCCTCACACATCACAGTCTAATGAAACAATGAACTGTAGCTAATAAACAATGCAACTGCCACCAGACACACACACAGTCTAATAGAACAATGTCATATATCTAATAAACAAACTAACTACATACTTACAACTAAAACTAACTACATACTTACTGTACATTCTAGAACAGGAATTGGAAATAATAATAACGCAACAATATTATAGAAGAGCTTCAAACCGACTTAGCAATAATATTTGTAAATAAGATTGGCACGTTACGCTAGTTTTTACAAACTTCTGTAATCTAAATATTGTATAATATATATTTGTGCATAAGTGTAATACATAAACAACGCACCTTATCTAAGCCTCATATGAGTCGTCCAGTTGCAAAACTCGTTCAATCCACTTGTGAATAAGGATCACGTCATAAATTTATTTATTTAACTAGTTTTTTTTATATATTGTATTATTTTGTTTTGATTAATTTAATTTAATTTTGTTTTGTTATCTTTTGATTTTGTTTTGATTTATTTTATTTCGCTTTATTTTGTTTTGAATTGTTTTGTTTAATTTTTTTGTTTTATTTTATTTTGTTTTGTTTATTTTTATTCTTTTATTTTGTTTTGTATATTTTGTTTTAATTTATTTTGTTTTGTTTTATTTTGATTTTCCAGAAAACAAACATAAAACAACAAAACAAAAACACAATGCAAAAAGCAAAATTCAAAAACAAAAGCAAAAGCAGAAAACAAAAAACAAGAAACACAAAGCAAAAAGCAAAATTCATAAAAAGCAAAAGCAGAAAACAAACACAAAATCAAAACCAAGAAAGAAAAGCGAAAAGTAAAATTCAAAAGCAAATGCACAAAGCAAACATAAAACCAAAACTCAGAGCAAAAAGAAAAAAGTAGAAAACATCAAACACAAAAGATACGCGAGGCAAAGTTCAGAGAAACGTTTCTCATGAAAATGATCCTTATTCACAAGTGGATCAAACGAATTTTGCAACTGGACGACTCGTTTGACTTTCATGTTACTCAACTCTTCCTGGCCAATTGAAATATTTGAAGCCATTTTTGAGTGTTGCCTAAATAGTCTCTTAGTAGAATAAAGGTACTCATCGAAAACACTGAAGACATTTCATTACAAGTTATCTTATTTTCTTGAAATTGATATCACTGATTCCTATAAATTAGTGGATATTTGCCAAAAAATAAAAAATAAATAAATTTGGGGGGCATTTCTTAAAAATAAATCACAAAAATAACGTGCAATTTTTGGACGCGATATCTTTGCTCTTTTTCAACTTAATTGAGTCATTATTGTCGCAAATTGATGTGCTGTATGTTGAGAATGTTGTACAGCAGAATCGTTTTTGTATCATTGATTGAGGCAAATACATGGGTTGGTTTTTTAGTTTTGGCACCAATGCTTCAGTACCATGGAGGAAAGAATAAGAGGAGATGCCCTGAGCTCGTTTGAATGAAGCCAAGCGCTGCAACCAAAGTGGGCGTAACCTTAACTCGTATTCGTTGTTCTGTGACCCGCTCCGTGAAAGCTGTACAGCGTTGCTGTGATGGAGCCCATCACTTCCGAGCGAGGCACGCCATGATGCGTGATGGGCTCCATTTCGGCAACGCTGTACAGCTTTTTCGGATGCGGGTAGCTGGTGAACGATGTGTTATTTCCGCCTACAAATACAAACCGATATAAAATAAGTGAGTTAATTTACGTATTTCACAGTCATACAGCATAACTTTTTGATGTATAAGGATTACATCGCAACCAAGAACTACATTTTCCAACCACCCCGAGCCGAAGAAAGTTACATTACAAAAATGATAACAACTTTTTTTCTTAGACACGCAAAATTTTTAAATTAATAAATCAGTTATACAACATTCCAATGTATATTGTGTTAAAATTTGGATTCGATCTGATGACGGGTTTTTGAGATAATAATTCTTAAATGTGACACATGGTTGAAATACGCTTAAAAATGTGCACTTTTTGTGCTCCAACTGCGACAAAAAATATTAAAATGTAAATTAAAAATTCCAAACCTACATGAGTTAACGTGCAATAGAACGACGAAAATGATGATGTTATTGGATTTTATATAGGTCTATTGGTTACTTCACAAACAACCTTCAAACTCGAGTGCACATAATACTTTGGTCGACAGTAAGTACCCTATATACCAAAAAAATAAAAATCATTCCTCTGCAAATCCCAAATTATCAAACGGCTGTTGGTCAATAATTACGGTAGGCCTACGTAATTAATCAATTCGAGGCTAATCGTCAAGTTTCTACCCCCCACAAAGAAAATATCGTACGGTACCGAAAATTATAGGCTATACCGTATTTTTGTGCAAATATGCGTCCTTTTTTAATTGTTCTGTTTATTAATTTTGAGGTTCGTATTCTTGAATATCAAAATGTGTACGACCAATGAGTGAAAGTGGCTGTGCTCGAAATTAGGCCTAAAAACTGATGAATGCCTCAACACCAATAAGAACATAAAACTCAATTTGGTGTAAATACCGTAATTAGTTTGGCATCATTAATTCCCAAGATGTTCCTTCTTTGGTATAACTCGCACCTTCAGACACCTGTATTCAATTTAATCAGTGTTTCAGCGTATTATTAAGTTTTGCCGCGTCTTCCTTACAAAACTAGCCTCGCAAAGGTGCTCTAATATTTATATTTAAATTGGCTTTTAAAACGATAACGCAGCTTATTTGTGCCAACTACCGTGATGTACAGAGTGTATTCTGCCTATCAAAGAAAAAATCTTGACTTGTCATTGCAGTTTTATGTCACTAAAATCCATTACTAGTTGGAGTGGTTTACGGCTTTAAGCATAGGGTCAGCCATTTTCTTGCAACCAAAGTGGGCGAGCCGTTTGGGTTCAGCAGCTTGCGCTAGGTAGCGCAGCAAAGGCATCTCCTTCCTTTCTTTCCTCCATGTTCAGTACCAAGTTGCAACAATGTTGGGCGCTGCCACTTTTACCGACGGTTGCTGCCCTGCATCCCCTCACTCAGAGCACATGACCTCGCCCGTCCTCACCACCGCTCGTGCGCAGTCGCGCCTGTTAGATGAGTAGTGTGAGACCAGCACTCGCGAAAGACAGTCGCAATGTTTTCCAAGCAAGAGCAGAGAACGTGGATAAAAATTCAGTGTGCTAGAAGTCGCAGTGCTAAACAGTGTCACCGAGGATTGCAGGAAACGTGCGGTGCAGCTGCGTTACCGTTCAGAACGGTAGCAAGATGGGTTGCAGCCTTTCGAGATGGGCGCGAACGTGTGGAGCACATGCCTCGATCTGGTCACCCACCAGTAAGTGATGACAATGTACAGATGGTGTCCGCGTTAGTAGAGGTGGATCGGAACGTAACAATTCGTCAATTAGAGCAAGATACCGGACTGGCGCATTCAACTGTCCTCCACATCCTGAATGACTTACTGAAAATGAGGAAGATTGCGTCCAAATGGGTTCCGCTTGACTTAACCGACATGCACAAATGGCTGCGATATGACGCTTGTCGTATGCACTTGCAGCGTTAAGAGCGCGAAGGAGAGGACTTTTAAGGGCGTATCATAACCATTGACGAGACGTGGGCCAGATCTTATGAGCCACAGTTAAAACGCCAATCGAACGAGTGGCGGCACCACGGATCACCACGGAAACAAACAGTTCGACCAACCCCCACCAATGTGAAGGTAATGTTGATTCTTGCATATGATTGGGATGGTGTGATCATTCACCATACTGTTCCCCGAGGGCAAACCGTTAATGCGGCGTACTATTGTTCGTTTCTGCAAGACCATCTCCGAGGAGCTCTGAGAAGGAAATGGCGCCACCACATGGTTACACCGCCCATCGTTCTGCATGACAATGCTAGGGCACACACAGCAGGCGTTGTGTCGGCATTGTTGGATCGCTGGGGCTGGGAGGTCCTCTATCATCCCCCATATTCTCCCGACATCAGTCCCTGCGACTATGATCTCATCCCGAAGATGAAGATGACAATGCGCGGGGAGCGCTTCCGTACCATTGAAGACGTTAAGCAGGCTGCCGAGCGCTCACTTCGTACCTTCAATAGATTGGGCAGTGCCAACGGGATCCAACGACTTCCGCATCGCTGGGAACACGTTGTATGCAACGGTGGGGACTAGATCGAGGACCTGTGAAACTTGGAACCATCTAAGTGAGTTATTAATCAAGTTATAACTAAGGTGCCAAAACTAAAAAACCAACCCATGTTTTGCAATTTACGTTATTTTGATTGAAAAATAAATTAATTGTGGGGGGGGGGTAATTTCAATTTAACAGCTTAATTCTGCTTTACAACATAGCTGCATTATTTGTCTATATTTTAGTTTTTAAATGAAACTAATATCTGCATTCTGAGTGCCCAAGTCAAGACAAATATTTAAAAAAATGAAGTAAGAGAAATCATAACTTGAAGTTGAGGTACACATTTAGAGTAGAGAGTCTTAATTTTCAACTCCAAAAAACTGCATTCTCTTAGGATTTTAGGTCAATCTTCTGCATTCTCCGACCCGAGAGTATCTCATGCATAGTTTTAGTTCTGGAGTAGACTGTTTCAAAGCCAGATTAATGTGTGCTTTATCTGCTGCACCTATGCGTCAAAGTGGCAGCTGCTGAAAAGCGTGCACATCGATCATTAAAGTGAATATAAATGAGGTAAACAACAATAAAACTAATATAAACTATATATTTATGGAAACTAGAGAGGACATACTATCGAATAAGACAATTAAAAAAATCGAAAATTTTCTTCTAAATGACTAATGGAAGGGTCGATGAGTACCAAGCAAGCAAAAGTTTTTGGAATTCGTTACATTTCTGTGAAGTGAGCAGGATCTGATGATGATCTCTTGATGATCGAAAAGTTAGAGTCCCCCATACCCTTTCATTTTTTACATAAAAGCGTGTTATTTTGTGATAAAGGTTAGGGCATATGAATACTTCTTTCCCGCCTAATGCAATTGGGCACAATCTGTGTTTTCCGATTGGAAAGCTTCCTATTATGAACTAGCAACCCGCCCCGGCTTCGCCCGGTGTTTTTAACAGCGTAAACAAAAAGACGCACGGACGGCAGGTCCCACACGCAATTCAGAAAAGCCGAGGTGAACAACAAAACTCCAAACACGTATCCTACTCTTCTCTGAAGTCTTAACTCGACACGACACGACAGTTTGATGCTGGCCAAAGCTGGGGTGTCAGGCTCTCTCGCTAGCTCGTAAACTCTCTCCAAAGCTAGTAATTTAAATTTCCACTGAATTGAGATTGTTTGAAGAAATAAAAACGTAAAAACACTTATAGGGGGCGATGCAGTTCAGATAAAGATATGATGTCGCGGACTTTTTTTTTGTAGAATTTTTCATGCTGAACAATTCTTACACTCATAGTAGTATTAATAATATATAGATTTTTTAGCGGTTTACCCAGCGTAAGCTTAAAAAGACACACGGGCGGCAGGTTTTTCTTTGACTCGATTCACTGAAATTGTTACTGCTCGGCTTCCTTTGGTCACAAATGAATGCTTTTCTACAGAAACCTTCCTCGAGAAATCCTTTGCATAATTGTTGAAACCGCATCAAAATCCATCCAGTGGTTCTCGAGATTACCCTTTACATCCAAGAATCGGGGACTTATGTTTATACTATGTAGAGATGGAGCAACCATTCATGTAAAATTAACTCGAAAATCGTTCAGGGGTTAAATAATGTAACCAACCCACTTATTTTCCGTTGAAGTACACACTTCTTGCGATACGTTCTACCTTCTTTCGCCTCTTCTTGATCTGAGGACTCATATGTTACCGGTTGTCTGGACTTACTACACCTAGGCTACCCTGTATACAAACAGTTGATCAGTTCATTCAGTTTTTGCCGTCCTGCTTATTAAATTCACATTTTAATTATGTTCTGATTTGTCTCCATTATTACTTCTCCTTTCCCGATACTGACCTATGCTTCAGAAACGTGGACAATGAAGAAAATAGACATAAGCAGAACTCAGGCAGGTGAAATGAAGTTCCTGCGAAGTAGGATCGGAGTAACAAGAAGAGACAGGGTGAGGAATGAAAAGGTCAGGGAAATGGTGAAAGAGGAGCCCTTGCATGGTAGGATTGAGACATCAAGACTGAGGTGGTATGGACACTTAAAGAGAATGGATGAGAAGAAGATTCCCAAGAGGATACATGAGATGCAGATGCAGAAGAAACGACCAAGGGGAAGACCAAGAGATCGATGGCTGAAAGGAGTGGAGGAATGTGTCAAGAAGAGAGGCGAGGACTGGACCAGAGTGACAGCGGAGAGATGGTGGGAAGAAAGAAATAAGTGGCGAGGCTTATGTTCCTAACAGACCCAGCCTGGGGCTGGAAACTGTACAAGATGATGATGATGATTACTTCTCCTTTCTAATGCTGGTGACTAATAAGAACCTACAACATTACAGCGCTCATATAACTGGTGGAATGCCAACAACACATCGTTCGCACAAGCTCTGACGCCTGATTTATTGGCTCAATGCATTACTACTTCGTGAGTCAGAACTCGACGGGCAAGGTGGGATTTTAACATGTTAATTATTGTTGTTTTAGGGCCAGTTGTACGAACTCGGGCTATACCTCGGCTAAAGTTATCTCCGTAGTTAGCGCAGAATTGAGTTGTACGACATTGGTATAAGAGATAATTCGGGTATAAAATACGGCATAGCTAACCGAGCATGGAATGGCGGGCTATCTGCTTATACCGAGTATATACCAGCTGAGTCAGCCGTCCCTCATTCTTCCAGCCCTCGGCCACACCTCCAACGTCCGATGCCAACATGGTCGACAGCTCCCCGTCGTACCCAAGCCACAACGACCCCAAACGACCCTACAAGATTTATGATGACACGGAAGCAAGACCTCTCTTCCCATATAATCTAACTATACGCACTGACGATTTCGACAGCCCACAGCCCACACATGTGGCCTTCACCCTATCAAGGACACTTTGCTGCCAACTAAACTGATGATGCAACCACTCGCAGCTGCTCGTATCCACTGCAGAGAACATTCCCGGACTCCCTGTAGAAGCATGCCATCTTGTATCTAGAATCCTTCCAATTTTAAGGCGAACGATTTCTAGTTCCTCTGCATGTGCTTTCAATTCCCTGGCATTTTAGGTCACTGGTGGTAAACTGTATACAGTTTATCAAGGAAAGATTTGAAGTGGTTTACATGTGAGGGGAAATCTTTACTCACAACATCACCTACCGATAGCTCTAGCCTGTGATTGACTCAATGCCAGAACAAAGCATTGGAAAACTGTTAACGTACTTTATTAAAGTTTTTACACCCTCCTTCTTTCCTATCATTACTGCAGCCCCGTCAGTTGAAACTGCATTAAGATTCGGTTTCAGAGACTCATTATTGAATCCAAATGCTCCCAAATAAATCATCAATGCACTAAATACACCTTAGGCAGTGACATCTTGCAATGCAATACTTTCCCAAAAAAATGTTTGCTGGCTGATCCACATCTGGAAGTGTTGTCCTCAGGTACACTATCAGGAATGACAGCTGACTGAGTGAGGTACTTTCATCTATAAGGAACCGACAGCAGTGGCTACGCTGGCTAAAGCGCAGCGGTAGGTCATGGGGCCAAGCTCTCAGCTGACTCGGTAGACGCGTGGGTTCGAGTCCCACCGTCGGCCGTCCTTAAAATGGTTTTCCGTGGTTTCCCATTTTCAACACCAGGCAAATGCTGGGTCGGTACCTTCTGACAGGCCACGGCCGCTTCCTTCCACATCCTTGCCCAGTTGCATTCCTCTTCGTCCATTCCATATCTCATCCCGACGCGCAGGTCGCCCACGGGCGTCGACTTGGCCTCTCAGGAGGTCACACGACAAAAAAATTCTATATGTAGGGCAATTTTAATATTTACATGCACCATCATGTTTGCTACCTTTTTTTTCTAATTTTTGTCGCGATATGAGAAACACTATTTTATGCATGCGTTGTTGAATGAAGAATGTGGCCCATATTAACGCCATTCAACTCCTGTACGTCAATTTCAGTTTCGAAATCGTGGAAGGCTGGCTACTTTATATGCTGTTTGAAATATATTGGCAATTATTTCCTTTCCCTTTTCGAAAGCCTTAGTGCATGCAGTTTCCAAAGTTTTCAGTATTGCGGTTTTTAGTATTTTATCTGCAGCCTGAAGAGCTGAACTCTCTTTACAGTATGTTTAAATACTTTCTTGCGGAGAGAAAGCATTTGCTGAGATTTCTTTTCAGTTTCAACACTTGCACAAATAGAAACTGAAACCCACTGCTGTGAAATGTTCATCCCTCGTGATGTGCTTTCAGTTCCCAAGTCGACAACTTCTTAACAAATTTTGCAGCCAAGTTTTTTTTCTTACCACCAACCATTCGTACTTACTGCAAAATTCCTGCTTTTTCTCCAAATCCCAGCATTTGGGAATGTCTTCCGTGCCACCGTTACACGCGGTTGAAAGCTCTTTGTTATGATCTTCTTTTGCATCACCACACGACACTGTTGACGTTTCTCCGTCATTGTTTATGTTCGAATCATTAACTTTCAGCTTAGTCGATGACTGGGTGGATGTTAAATCGTTCGTTATTTTCTTCATCCTTCGAAACTAACCACACGCACAGAATAACAACCTACCCCGTCTCCAAACACTAGCTTGTGTGCTTATAAGAATGGAGTGCCGAGTTGCCGACCAAAAGAAACTGATTCGATAGATCGATTTAAATCGACAATTACTTGAAATCTCCTTCAGCTGTCGTGAACAGCGCCTTGACGCCAGCTGATCGATGAACTTTCAAGTCGGAAGTTATATTTTCCGGACTAGATACAATTGTACAAATAATTTTTCTTAAACAGTCTTCAAATTTTTAAAGGGTACTCGTACCCCCGCGTTCCCCCTAAAAAAAAAGCACTGAATAATTAAATTTCTTGGCAGAGCAGGGAATCGAACCTGACCTCCGCGGTGACAGCCAAGAATGCTAGCCACTACGCAACGAGGCGGACCAATAACGTATAGTAAAAGGTGTGTGGTTTAATATATTTAAGAAACCAGATTGCTTACGTTATTAAACATGTGTAACAGAGCAATCGTACGTCCTATTAATATGGGGTGTGTAGCATAACAAAATAATTGATGTCGGGGGTGAATGTACGATCGGCGAGTAGTTCTCCCAAGATGCCATGTTACTGCAATCACTTTGTGGGAGGCTGTTCTATGGAGTCAGTCTGGCAACAACAAGGGACAATAATGTGCTTGGACGGGTTCCCTTTCCATCCTTCTGAAGACCTGCCTGCATAACCTTCACTTTGACACCAGCTGGCTACACGCCAGTTACGTGTTATCTTGTTTACGTGTTTCAGATTTGTTAATGTTAATTCGTATAGGATGTGTGTTGAATTTGTCTGATAACCTGTGTTTCTGTGGTGACAGTGGTAGTATTTGGAGCTGTAATTATTAGGGTCGGAGATGGAATAGGTGCTCCGGAACTTGAAATAAGGTATTACACTGACATTTTCCCGGAGGAAGTGTGGAAAACCCTAGGGGATAAACCACACTGAAGATAGCCACTGTCAGCGCCAGGATTCGTACTTCTGATCTCCGGACTTGCTGCAGCGCGCCATTGGCGCCGTGGTAAGCGATAAGTGATAGTTGATGGGACAATGGTTGAAAATATTTGCTATAATACAATGAAAAACATTTACTCTCACTCTAAATTTTTGCATACTAGTCAAATGTAGATTCCCCAAACAGGGATAATAAAGTCAACTTGTGTTGGTTTTATTGTAAAAATACCTCGAAACCTCTTCATTGCCACGAGATATAAACGTGATGGAAAATCCATTACATTACTAGGGTATACATGTAAGAAAATATATGATTTGAGAAATTAATATCGAACGAGAACAGATCTGCACGAAGAATGTAATAAAATAGCTTTAGTCTGTAGAGAAAAGTTAGTAGAATCTACAGGTATGCCAAGCCGTTAAAGAGATGTTAAGGCGGGTACACACTTGCGAGCGACTGGCGAGCCGAGCGGCTCACCAGCCTCGTCAGTGTGTACGGGCTTCTGAGCCTAGTTCGAGCCGACCTTGAGTCGCTCAATCTGAGCCGGCTGAAGTCGGTTTTTACAGCGAGCACAAAGGAATCCTCAGTGTCAGTGTGGACGGCAGAGATACGTGCTCGCAAGTCTGTACCAGCTTTTGTGAGCCTGTCTTGAGCCGAAATCGGAGAGCGAAGGTATGTTTCCCGTTTCGCGATTTTGTGACCTATTCTGCTTACAAAGTAAAGTCTCAAAGTCAGTAGGCGACATCCGTGTGAAAATTTTATACTGACCACTAACGATCTGGAACTTCATGTCCAACAATAATTCCGACCCACTTCGTCTTTTGTACAGTTCATTGCGCCAACACCGACGGGGTTTCTTTTCATTTTCATTTAAATTGGACATCATCATAGCTGCGCCACTCGCAACCATCACACCAAGCAGAGTTTCTTGTTCGGAAGACATCCGTTTTGCACGTGGAAACAACACACAATGACTGATTCTGCTCGCATTATGGCGCAAATAATGCTCATAAAAGGCTCGGGCATTTACTTTTTCCTCGAGCGGCTCATGAGCCGCTTGGCTCGCCAGTCGCTCGCAAGTGTCTACCCGCCTTTAAATGTGCTGAAGGATACCGAAGAGAGTAATGACTAGGGACCACAATTTTATGTTTTTAAAATTGTAATTCTAGTTTTTTTAACATAAAATAGATTTTTTAAAGTCTTTAATAGGTAGAATAGGTTTTTAAATAGGTTTCTATGTTTAAAGTGCAGCAAAAGTTGACATAAACTACGCAAAGCTTAAAATTAAAGCCTAAGTGGAAAATCTGATTGCAACGAGAGTGTAAATATTTTACATAATGATACGTCTTTTATCAAATTACCACCAAGAAATTGGAACTTTTAGGCAATATTTCCACTCCTTAAATATGTTCATTATCCAAATTCACAACACTCCACACGCGACGGTACTTATAGCTCACCCAATGGGTGTCCGCATAGAAGCAGCTACAAACTGTGGCGAGCCGAATATGTTCTCGGACACTCCCGGCACTAAACGCCATACACTAAGAAAAAGTAAAAAAAAAAATTAAAATAAAAAAAATAATAATAATAATAATAATCCAAATTCAATAAAACCAAGCATGTCACAGGTGGTTTTTACCCTCTAATGCGTTTAATTAACTTGGTTTATTTAGAATAATTTGGGACAAAAAGAGATCTATCGTGACAGTAAATAACCAAACAATAAAATATACTGTAAGTCGAAAAGGGATGAAAGTATTTCAATTTTCCGGCAGGTAGGATTTCTCTCAACTAGAACTAGGAATAAACACTGTCCTGTGGTTTAATTTTAAAAATTATGGACAAAAAATTAAAATTACAATAAACGGAACAAAACTGCAACTAGGCAATTTTAGGTACTCGCATATCACTTAGGCCTAGTGTTTTTTTTTTTTAGTTACTACAGAATTCATGAATATGGTTCTTTGGTGTGTGATTCGGAAAAGTATTCCGCCCCTTAAGACAACAATAACAAACTAACTAAAGTATTGGGTGTTTAGAATTAAGTAAGTATATAGGTAAAAATCTAAGAATCTGGTCCCTAGTAATGACTGTCAAAACATTGCCTATTGGGAATCATTAAGAAACTACCTGAGGGTGTACTAGTCACGTTGACCTGCTTTATGCGCCTTTTAAATAACTTACACATGTCCTTTGTAAATACAACAAAAATGAATTAATTAATTTTGTACCTTAGCGGAGAAACTTTATACTGGATGCCAATAAAATAAGTTTTCCCTAGCCAAGTGTACGAATTTCCTTTTGATTCACTGTACCAGATTTAGTTGCCCTTCTTTGACATGTTCACAGAATAGGATAAGAACAAAAATTGGAGTTTACTATTCCAATCTGAACGCTACCGAGACTGGTGAGTAGGGTAGGCTATGAGACTCTCGTCAGCAGAAGTTGCTTTGTCAACACCCGTTGTCCTGTGTGGAGCAGTGAATGGATCTGTTGTGTGCTTTGAGGAGCCTGCTTGTGGCATATCTACTTCTGGAAGATGCCCTCATAAATTGTGAGAACAGCTGAAACAGAGGGTCACAATGGACGTGTCATAAAGGCCTGTGCAATTGTCTTCCTTCCCGGCCGACGAACGATAAGCAATTCGACCGCACTGTGCCAACGTTACGTTAGACTTTCTCCAAGAATTCAAGTGGGAAGTTTTCGACCATACACCGTTTAGTCCAAATCAGCACTGAATGATTTTCACCTTTTTCGAGAATTGAAGGTATGGTTGGGCGGCAACGCCTCGTCAAAAAGGAAAAACTTCAGGAGACTCTCCAGACGTACCTACCTCACTGGCGACAGAATGTTTTGCCGAGGGCATTGGAAAGCTGGTGAACGATACGACAAATGTTTCAATCGTTTTGGCGATTATGTTGAGACTTAAGAATAAAACAAGCAAACATTTGGTAGTAAAATCATTTTGGTATGTCAATCTGCTACTTTTATACAGTCCATCGGAACTTGAAAAAAGAACAGCCCTCGTATATTCTGTTAAACAACTTTATACGGAATTGACGTAATTTAAGGCAATATCACCAGTAGAAATATTGTTAATTTCTCATTTCAGTGAATTAGGCGATGTCATGATTTGCACAAACTTCTGCATTCAACACACAGCACATCCACACAAGTAAACTTTGAGACAATTGTGCTACGCTGTGGCCATGAGATAAAATTTTAAAGAATATATATATATAATCATGGACAAACAAGATGTTCAGTAAAGAACATATAGCCTACTTTCTCCTAAATGCATGGGTTTAGTTATAACTCTTTGTCCTTTTCAAGGAGTATAATTGAATAATGGTTGTAGTAGCTTGTTGAAATACAACGTGCTATACGTAAATTATAAGTTGATTGATTGAATCCTCACCTGGATTATGTACCTAGGTATATACACACTAATACAGCCATCACAATAACAAGGGTTATGAGACAAAATTCAACACTCACCCAAGTACACGGGGCTAAATGACCATGATGTCCATGCATCTCAAATGAAACAACTACAACAGCTTCCTACCCAAATCCTTCCTCGTATTAAAGTACACACACTAGTAAGCCTACAGACATAACAGTGACACAGGTTATCAGACAACTTCTACACACACCCAAGTAAATGGAGCTACAAGACCATGATGCCACAAAACTCCTAAAGAATCAAAAACAAAAATTACAACAACAGTAGACTCTACTGTGGATCAAGGTCAACGAATATTAATCGCTGTAGTCGAGTGTTGGAAATATGTGGTGTATTGGCCTATATAATATTTTCGATTGCAAATACACACTATATGCTTAACATTATAATGTGTGAGTAGTTATAAATCAATAAATACCAAAGAAAGCGAAGAATAAAATTGATGTAGTAGAGTAACGGACCCCATATTGGGATAAACGCTAGGAAAAAAGAAGAAGAAGACAGGGATTCGAACCACATTAAGACTATGAGCCTCGGTCGCTACCACTGCGCCACGGATGCAGCACGATAAAATTATATAAACAACTTCGTTAGTATAACTGTATCATATTTTGTGTTGAAATCAACGATTTCATTAGCGTTTTCTGGCGTTTCTATTAACCATTTGATACTAAATATGTATTATTTTGTCCAGTACATTCCTAAAAGGATATAAACTTACGAAGTTACCAAGATATGTGGATTTACGAGCAAAACATAGCCGCCATTGACTCAATGGGCCGGCATGGAGAAGCGCGATACGGCACGGTCAGCCTGAAGCGTTTGTCACTACTGCGGTTACATATTCTATTTTAAAATGCTTATATCCTACCGGTCACCTCTTGAGGACAGTTTAAACCTACCTATGTAGGATGAGCGTATTTGGTAAGTATAATAGTAAGTTACGGTTAGGCTATAATACTTGCATGATTCATACAACCACCATCTTGAAACTATTTGGCTGATGACCTTGTAGTTTGGGCAAAAGAGGCTTCCCACATCAAGGTATATTGTTGCGAAATTTGGTAGAGATCGGATGATTAGGTTGGTCGTAATATGATTTAAGCTTTAAACATTTGTGTGGCCGCTATTACGTTTCCGTCAAGATGGCGGCGATATACACCATGACACTGAGTTGTCCCTTGCTAGTACTACCTCTGTACCAAAGGTGGTTCGATTTGGTTTCGTTGTGTTTGAATTGATATTGGGGATAGATTTGCACACATACACGGCCGCCATCTTCAAAATATTGGGTTGATGACCTTGTAGTTTGGTCAAAAGACCCTTCCTACATGGAGGTATGTTGTTGCAAAATTTGGTAGAGATCAAATGAGTAGGTGAATCGTAATTTGATTTGAGCTTTAAACATTTGTGTGGCTGCCTTTACGTTTCCGTCAAGATGGTGGCGATATAAAACATTACACTGAGGGTCCTTTGCTAGTGCTACCTCTGTACCAAATTTCATTGAATTCGGTTTCTTCGTGTTTGAATTGATAGGGGGAATAGATTTGCACACATACATGGCCGCCATCTGCAAACTATTGGGCTGTTGACCTTGTAATTTGGTCAAAAGACGCCTCCCACATAAATGTATATTGCTGAAAAATTTAGTAGAGATCACATGATTAGATAAGTCGTAATTCGATTTAAGCTTTGAACATTTGGGTGGCCACCATTACGTTTCTGTCAAGATGGCGGCGATATAAAACATGACATTGAGGTGCCCTTTGCCTGTGCTACCTCTGTACCAAATTTCGTTCAATTCGGTTTCACCGTGTTTGAATTGATAGGGGGGGGGGGGGGGGCAGACATGCAGAGTACACACACACAGACACATTTTTTGCAAAAATCGAAAGTAGGCTAAAATATACGGAACACCAAAAATGAGAAATTCAAAAAAGAATAATTTCTTTGAGTAAATACACACTTGATAATTTTGGGATGGTCGAACTGCGCTAATTGGATTAACCCAGAGACTCCAGTCAGGTTATGCTAATTGCTTTGCGAAGAATACGGGTAGGCAACCTCCCCTGAAAGGTTGGTTAAGCCATGAGTTGACTGACAACTACGTACACCTGGACGGGATCCCCTGGAGTTTCCGTAGATACAATCAGTGCAGCTAAAATGTTATCCATGTACAACAAAGAAGTGGAGAATTCCGAGTTATAGGAATTTATAAATTTTGTAAGTGTGAGTTGTCACGACGAGGCCAAATGTGGAGGTGTTCGAGCAAGGAAAGTTCTGTCCATTCATTTACGAATGCACCTTGTTTTGTAGCGGAATAAATATAAGAATTTTTGTTCCACGATATCGTTTTAAAGCTCATAGTGCAGGCTATAACTTGCATACGAAAGCATTCTTACGAAGAAAAAAAAAATGCAGATCTGAACAGTAACTGTAAAGCACAAAGAAAATGTCGGAACGTGAGCTTGAAGTGAAAGGCTAATGAAATCCAGGGAACTGGAACAAAGTCAGAACATTCTAATGATTAGTATCGAATACCCTTTTGAGATAACAAGAGTAGATAGTGAAGAACACCTTGAAGATCATTGGAGGTTGACACATTCCGACAGTATTTACCTTCACGTAAACACGCCTCAGGCAACTTCCCCAGTTAGGATTTTCCTAATTGGCCTTCGTGAAGAGAACCCATTAGCGCAGCTCAGTATCACCCAATAATTTATGATATGCCTGTTAGAAGCACAACAAACAAAAAATAAAATAAAAATAAAATAAAAAAATCTCTACTATAGTATAAAACAAAGTCCCCGATTCTTGGACGTTACGGGTAAACTCGAGAACCACTGGATGGATTTTGATGCGGTTTCACCATTCTGTAAAGGATATCTCGAGGATGATTTCTGTAGAAAATAATTTATTTATGATCAAAGGAAGTCGAGCAGTAACTATTTCAGTGGAAAAGTCGAAAAAAAGCCTGGCGTCCGAGCGCTTTGCAAGCTTACGCTGGGCAAACCGTTCAAAATATCTAAATACTATGCGTGTAAGAAGTGTTCAGCATGAATAGTTCTACAAAAAAGTCGCGAGAGCATATGTCTATCTACAATACGTCGCCCACTATAAGTGTTTTTACGTTTTAATTTCTTCCAATCATGTCCATTCAACTACTGAGGCGACAGTTTACGAGCTAGCTAAGGGTGAGTCTATGATCTTTGTTACAGCCTAGCTAGTGGGCGAACCTATTGCCCCAGATACAGCCAGTAGCAAACCGTGGAGTCGTGTTGAGTTAAGACTTCTGAGAAGGGTGGTTGTGTTTGGAGTTTCCCTGGAAGTGCAACTCGGGTTTTCTTAATTTCGCCTGTGGAACACAGTCAAGTTAAGATTGGACGGAAGGGGGATTTGAGTTTCATTCACCTCGCCATTCCCTGGAAGTGCAACTCTCATTTCGCCTGTGAACTTTTCGTTCCGCAAAATTCACAATCAATTTAAGATTGGAAGGAAGGGGGATTATATTACATTAAATTATACTGATTGGCGTATAATCTCTACTTAGTATAAAACAAAGTCCCCGATTCTTGCATGTCACGGGTAATCTCGAGAACCACTGAATGGATTTTGATGCGGTTTTCACCATTCTGTAAAGGATACCTCGAGGAAGGTTTCTGTAGAAAATAATTTATTTATGATCAAAGGAAGCCAAGTAGTAAAGATTTCAGAGAAAAAGTCGAAACAAAATCCTGGCGTCCGTGCGCTTTTTAAGCTTATGCTGGGCAAACCGTTAAAAATATCAATATACAATGAGTGTAAGAATTGTTCAGCATGAAAGGTTCTACAAAAACGTACGCGAGAGCACATCCCTATATTCAATATATCGTCAGCTATAAGTGTTTTTAGATTGGACGGAAGGGGGATTTCTGTTTCATGCACCTCGCCATTCTTAAATTACGTCTGAAATGAATTTGTTGCACATGCATCTCCATGATAATATAGTCGGTGATTTTAACCCATCATAACAACAACCCCTGGCACTATAGGCCTACAGCCCATGAAGGGCCTAGGCCATCAAGCGACCGCTGCCCAGCCATTTGCCCTGCAGATATTAGGGTGACGCGTGATCTGCGCATCGGGTCCCCTCGGCCGTTAATCTTGGTATTCGTGATCGGGGCGCTGCCTCACTGTCAGACAGCTACTCAATTGTCCTCACGAGGCTGAGTGCTCCCCGTTCCAACCCTCACGTCAGTTTTAAAATCCCTGACGGAGCCGGGAATCGAACCTAGGGCCTCCGGGTGAGAGGCAGGCTCGCTACGCCAACACCACGAGGCCGGCTTTAACCCATCATGCCAAGACGTAAAACGGATATAGATCGTAGTTCATTGACATCGTAAAGAAGCGCTTATCACGTAATGCAATCACAACTATTCCCGGGCGAAGCCGGGCCGGGTTGCTAGTATATATAAGTTACGAAATAGTAACCATTCGTTATTTTGACATTTATAACTGTTACTATTTTTTGACAAGTATTGAAGGCATTTTTCAGTGTTGCCTAGTAGTCTATTTTAGAATGAATTTCAGTCGGTCAACACGGCTGTTCCCAATTAGATTAGGTGGTCATTACAAATATCTGAGCATCTGAGGTACTGCACCAAAAGGTTTTAAAATTAAAAGTTGAAATCAACACAATGGAAAATTTTCTGAACTCCCTGGATCAATAAAAATACTACTAATGATAATAATTAAGCTTATAAGTAATGTAATAATAATAATAATAATAATAATAATAATAATAATAATAATAATAATAATAATAATAATATGAGTTTTACGTCCCGTTTAACTACTGCGGCTTTTAGAGACACCAAGGTGCAGGAATTGTGCCCTAAAGGGGATCTTGAACGTATCAGTAAATCCACTAGAATAACTCCCTCGTATTTTAGCACCCTTGAATATCAATTTACTTCGCCGAGATTCCATCCCGCAACATTGGGCACAGCAAGCGTGAACGTTATATCTGCGCTACGCAGCCAGTCTTCTCTGAAACTAGTCCGATCCATCTGTCTGTAACTATCTGAACCAGCACAAAAGAGACCATTTTCACATTTCATGGCAGGAGGTGGAAGAGACATTTTAAACAAATCAGAAATGACTTAGACAATTACCACCTCCTACAATGCTCTGCTTACAACAAGTACTGTAGTTGAGATTAAAACACGGTAATTTATGACCACATTGACAATGTCTCAACATGTTTGACCACATACAGCACATCGAACGTCTTACTTCACTCTACAAAAGCTCAAAAATTCCTACAACACTGCGTTTGCCGCAACGGATACGCTAGAAATAGGCTATTATGTACGAAATATGCTTTACTGTACAACATATGCACTAACAACTGTTCATCAAGTCATGGTTATTATGCCAGAAACATGAAATTACAAGTGCAATAAGATATGCCACATCTTTAGAAATATGGTGGTGTTGGCCCATTAATGGCTATACGAGGATGGTCATGCAGCCCTGTGTACTTGGGTGTGTTTGGAATCTGTGACATTGTAATTATAATAATGATCGTGTGGCCTCCGGAGAGGCAGAGTGCAGGTCTTTCTAGTTGACGCCCTTGGGCGACCTACGCGTCATAATGAGAATGAAGTGATGATGAAGACGTCGCATACACCCAGTCCCCGAGCTGCGGGAATTAATCCCAGGAGATTCAAATCCCTGATGGCTCGGCCGGGAATTGAACCTGGGACACTTCAGGCCAAAGCCAAGCGCGCTAACCATTTAGCCACGGAGCCGGACATGTGTCATTGTGATGGCTGTAGTTGTGGTTATTACTGGAAAGGAGGTGGCCGTAGCCTTAAGTTTGGAACCATCCCGGCATTTGCCTGGAGTAGAAGTGGGAAAGCACAGAAGACCACTTCTAGGATGAATCAGGTGGGATTAGAACCTGCCCTTTATCAGTTTTGCCTCACAATGTACCACGTTCCAACTTTCAGACCAGAATTATATTTCTTATTCCGCAACGTAATGGAACGCGCACAACAACCGCGATGAGGAGCTGTAGAATGTTTGGAGATTGGAGGTTCGAATGCCGGCACTGGCAGCGGCTATCCTGAGTGAGGTTATTCCTGGTTTCCTTCCCCGGTCCCTACAGACAAATGCCTACTCTCGTCCCGGGGCACCTACCTAATTAGTTACACACACTACTACAATCTACAGAGAAACACAGGTCATCACACAAGTTCAACACGCAACCAAGCACACACGATGTCCCAAGCCCTAAAATGATAAATGATTTAACAATAAAAATAACATTTCTTGGCAGAGCCGTAAATCGAACCCAGAATCTCTGGATTTGGAGTCTCAATACTCAACCTGAGATTGCAGAAGGCCGCTCAAAAATACGCAGTTGCATATCTATTATTATTATTATTATTATTATTATTACCGACAGTAGTGGCTACGCTGGCTAACGCGCAGCATTACAGTAGGTCATGGGGCCAAGCTCTCTGCTGACTCGGTAGACGCGTGGGTTCGAGCCCCACCGTCGGCCGTCCTTGAAATGGTTTTCCGTGGTTTCCCATTTTCAACACCAGGCAAATGCTGGGACGGTACCTTCTGACAGGCCACGGCCGCTTCCTTCCACATCCTTGCGCAGTTTCATTCACCATCATTCATTTCATCTCTCATTAACTCCTCTCATGAGGTTGGCGTCAGGAAGGGCATCCGGCCGTAAAAACCATCGCCACAAACACTTCCATAGCATCTCATCCCCGACCCCGTTCGAAAACGGGAATAATAAGGGGTAGACATACATTATTATTATTATTATTATTATTATTATTATTCAAAAGTTTGTTGCTTTTCAGTCGGTCAACACGAATGTACCCAAAAGAGTTGGGTTATACCCTAATCCTGAAAAAAATTACATGCGATTTATGAATACACAAGGATGACCCGTTTCGATCGATAAGCGATCATCATCAGATCCATTACACTTCAGCTATAAAAATATTGTAAATATTTTCACCTGTATTTTCAAACATAGATTTTATAGCCGAAGTGTAATGGATCTGATGATCACTTGACGATTGAAACTGGTCATCCCAGTGTAATTATTAATCGCATGTAATTTGTTTCAGGATTAGGGTATAACCCAACTCTTTTGGATACATTCGTGTTGACCGACTGAAAAGCACCAAACTTTTGTTTACTAAGGTAACACTGAAAAAATGGCTTCAAATCCCATAATAATAATAATAATAATAATTATTATTATTATTATTATTATTAATAGTAGATATTCTAGGATGAATAAGGTGGGAATAGAACCTGCCTCTTCTCAGGTTTGCCTCACGCAGCAATAATAATAATAATAATAATTAGAGTTGTCGATTTAATCGATTAATCGGACCGGTTAACCGATTAATCTAAAAATACGATTAAACGATGAATGTGCTTTAGTCGATTAATAGAACCGATTGTCATAGTAGTGTGGTGTACGGAAAGTAATTGTTTTGCGTAGCACAATACCTGTGTAGTGTATTATTATTTGCCATTTGGTGTGCTAGCATCAGCTATTGTAAGATTGATAGGTCATTAAAGTTAGCTGATGCTCATACCTTTGCTTCAGAAAAATAACAGCGATAATATCTCCTGAATTGCTTTCCTCTAAACTGAGGGATTTGCCCACCGCTTTTTCAAACAAAAGGAAAGGAAATATGGACAGGCTCTTATTGTCTTATTACTGAAGTTTACAAGTCGTTGGTGGAACTAGAAGATGACTTCGCAGACCCTCTCCAATGGTGGAATTGTCCAACTTCTACGCACGCATAGCGAAACATTGCTTTGCATTCCAGGAACTTCAGTTCCGTGTGAGAGAGTGTTCATTGACGGTGGAAATATTGTTACTAAGAGAAGGACAGCCCTTAGTTCTGAGGATGTCAAATTACTGACATGTGTTAAGTCCTGGAGCAAAGAAGTGTTACTGTATGTAACTGTGAACTTCAACTTCAAACTATTGTGTCATTAAATAATCAATATTGAAATATACACACATCAAAAAAAGTTTTGCATCACCTCGGTTCCCAGATCTCCGGCATATAGACGTTGACTGTGTATATTGTATCAAAGATACAGTCCCTTTGACTGTTCATAGATGTCACTAAAACTGCTCAAAGATGTAAACAACCATGCATGAGCAGGGCATATTAGACGGAGGGGGTACGACAGCCGATCAGTTCCAGTCATTCCACCAGGACGAAGGTACGCTGCTCATGTTGTCTGTAGTTCTACCATGCCTAGAAGGTCAATACTGCAGTTCGATCGCGTCCGCATTGTTACTTTGTGTCAAGAAGGGCTCTCAACAAGGGAAGTTTCCAGGCGTCTCAGAGTGAACCAAAGCGATGTTGTTCGGACATGGAGGAGGTACAGAGATACAGGAACTGTCGATGACAGGCCTCGCTCAGGCCGCCCAAGGGCTACTACTGTAGTGGATGACCGCTACTTACGGATTGCCGCTCGGAGGAACCCTGACAGCAATGCCACCATGTTGAATAATGCGTTTCGTTCAGCCACAGGACGTCGTGTTTCAACTCAAACTGTGCGCAATAGGCTGCATGATGCGCAACTTCACTCCCGACGTCCATGGCGAGGTCCAGCTTTGCAACCCCGACACCATGCAGCGCGGTACAGATGGGCCCAACAACATGCTGAATGGACCCCACAGAATTGGCATCACGTTCTCTTCACCGATGAGTGTCGCATATGCCTTCAACCAGACAATCGTCGGAGACGTGTTTGGAGGCACCCTGGTCAGGCTGAACGTCTTAGACACACTGTCCAGCGAGTGCAGCAAGGTGGTGGTTCCCTGATGTTTTGGGGTGGCATTATGTGGGGCCGACGTACGCCACTGGTGGTCATGGAAGGCTCCGAAACGGCTTTACGATACCTGAATGACATCCTCCGACCCATAGTGCACCCATATCGGCAGAATATTGGAGAGGCATTTGTCTTCATGGACGACAATTCTCGACCTCATCGTGCACATCTTGTGAATGCGTTCCTTCAAGATAACGACATCGCTCGACTACAGTGGCCAGCATGTTCGCCAGACATGAACCCTATCGAACATGCCTGGGATATGTTGAAAAGGGCTGTTTATGGACGTCTTGACCCACCAACCACTCTGAGAGATTTACGCCGAATTGTCGTTGAGGAGTGGGACAATTTGGACCAACAGTGTCTTGATGAACTTGTGGATAGTATGCCACGACGAATACAGGCATGCATCAATGCAAGAGGACGTGCTACTGGGTATTAGAGGTAGTGGTGTGTACTGCAATCTGGACCACAAATGCTGAAAGTCTAGCTGTATGATGGTACAACATGCAATGTGTGGGTCTCATGAGCAATAAAACGAGCTGAAATGTTGTTTGTGTTGATCTCTATTCCCTTTGTATTTAAAGGTTCCGGAACTCTTGGAACCGAGGTGATGCAAAACTTTTTTTGATGTGTGTATTTAAAATAATATTATTAACCTAAATGCTTTTGAATTATTATTTTTACTTGCACGCCACCAATACAATGGAATTGTAAACATTTTAAAATATATTATTCAAAGGTTTCTTTATCTCGAACTGATACTGTGTGAAACCGACTAAAATTCGATTGATCGACCGATTAACCGATTAAGGGGGGACGTAAGCAAAATTGCACTCCATTAAAGAAGTATTGTAACTCCCAGAGTTTTTACGATAATTATATATAATTTTACACACATGATTATCAGTGTGTTGGGCATGTCTGTATTGATTTTCATGGAGATAATTCAAATGGTTCTTCAGCTAGGAATATTTGAATTTTCTGAAACATGTACCCTTAATATGTACATTTTCTACAAAACCATCACATTGTAAGTTACAAAATTTAACGTGTAATATCTACAGACCAGGTTAAAAATATCTGTGGAACAAATTTTGATATCTTATTTACTTTATTTTAAACAGCACTTCAAAATCTGATGGACATAATTTGATTAAAAAATAATGACATGTTACCCCTTAAAATACAAAATATGTTATTTAAAAAAAATGTTCCAGGTAGTTATTTAGAATAATGGTTTACAGCAGTATGTTCAAGGATGTGGGATAGAACGTACAATAAACTTACAAAAATGTAAGTTATGGGAAACTTGAATCAAAGATTTGAGTTTGTTTATATTGTATTACCACTCATCTAATGAATTAGTGCAGACCATATCCATTTTCCTCTGATTCCTCTTATTCCTCCTGCTGTTTTCTCATTGAATGTCTCCTTTGATGAGCCTTTGTTTCCAATTTCATCAGCTGATGATGTCAGATTACCCTCACATTCTTCCTACAGAACTGGGTGTGGCAGTATACAAGCAGTTACATATACTAATTTTTCTCACATTTACAGATGGTATTGAACTGTAATAGTTTGGAATTAACATCTTGATACCGTAAGGTAAATTATGGGCGAATAAAAAAATACTACTTTTACTCATTTTTACATACGTCCCCCTTAAAGGCATTCGGTTAACCCATCAAAATTTTAAATCGATTGACAGCTCTAATAATAATAATGATTATTATTATAATAATTTTATATTATATTAATGCAGCCAATGGCCATTTATTTTCTGTTCACGACGGGTCAGTGAAAGGATTTTGGAAGGAATACGGCCGTGAACCTATTGAAAGGAACCATCCCGTTATTTGCCTGGTGGTGAAAATGGGAAACCATGAAAACCATTTTCAGGACGGCTGAACCGCCGCTCTCCCGATGCCAGCGAGGCACGAGCTATCGCGTTATTGCTCTTCGTCACTGTGGCCGGTAATACATAATTATAATAATAATAACAATAATAAGATTATATTTTTTAAACTAGCCTTGATGATCATCTATATAAAGTGGATACACTGTAAAAGAAATAGAATGTACCTCGAATGGGGTTCAGACCCAGAGCTCTAGTAAATTGGAATTTCCTAAAAGGCATGCTGAATTGTTGAACTGGAAAGTACAACAGGTAGCCTAATCTCTGTTAAACACGCACATTATCAAAGAGAAGATGACTTACCGATTCTCTCAACGGGCACAAAGACTGTGAACCAGTAAGCGATATCACAACCAAGCAGCAGCGGAATAATAAAGTGCCCTTGCGCCTGGAGATATACAGTGGTTACTCGGCTCAGATTTCGGATCACCTTCGGCTGAGGTCGGCGATACGTTCGGACACAGTTCGGCTACATTCGTTTCCCCACCTCGAGACATTGGAAGGTACGAAGTTCCATCCAAAATATAGCACATTCTATTGGACAGAGTCAATATTTTAGGGGCGGCTCTTCGAAGACCTAAGATACAATGGTATAGGATATACTATTTCTATTCCACAGACATGCTATATAGATCCTCGCATTGCCACATCATAGCATTACGAAACCTCTGCAAACAAGAAATAAACTCAACAATTGCTGGTTTTCGTGGTGTAGGGTTGCAATATTCAGACTATTCCCAAAGGACCTAGGTTCGCTTCCTGCCTGTACCAAGAATTTAATTCTGATATTATGGTTCAAACAGACTCGAGAGGCAAAACTGAAGGGAATTTAGATACATTCCCAACCTCAGCGTTCCAAGTGGTTTCTTTTCGTTTCTCTCTTCTGTTGTAGGCAAATGCTAGGATGTCAAACACAACAGGTTCACCCACTTCAACGTCTCAACCTCAATTAAAATCACATTCACCAAGGCAGACACTACACAAAACTAATTATCAGACAGAATTCACACGAACCCAAACACATGGGATTGATGACCTAAAAAATTTAAACGGAGAAAACTAAAAAAAAAAAGCAACACAACAATAATCACGGTTGGGAAGAAATTTTCCTAATGAATAACAGCGTACCCATCGTTACCCGGTTAATGTGCGTAGGTCATTATCTCACCAGTAATAGTCGCAGTTTGTGGTGTGTGCTTGCTTCTCATCACAGTGGAACGGGTGAGATGCGAGATATTCGAAGTGAAATATGACGTCCTCTGGCTCGTACTCCACGTAGAAATGAAGGTCCCGTGGCTCATAATCGTGAAATTAACTGTCACGTCAAATTACTAGCTTGCTTTCTTCGGTGGTGTTAGGGTACCCTACACTCAGCCTCGTGAGGAAAAACTGAGAACAGAGGGGTTCGATTCCTTCCACCTCAGTTGTCATAGAAACGACATTCAGTAGTTCACACTTATTCCTGAAAAATACCGGGATGGTTTGTGGAGAGCGAGGGATCGAATCCCACCTCGGCCCTCCTGAAAATGGTTTCTGTGGTTTCCCGTTTTCACTACCAAGCAAATACCAGGACGGCTCCTTCCAATAGGCCCACGGCCAATTCCTTTCCAAAATTCCTTTCCGTGACCCGTCCTGAAAAGAAAATTAATGGCCATTGGCTGTAGGAATCCAAAATAAATTTTGCAACTTAGTTATATAAACGACCCCACTCAGAAAACAGAAAGTAAATGAGGTGATTCACAGTTCCCACACCCCTACATAAAGTGAGTGGGGAGGTTAACTGTTTCCACTCCCCAACATAAAGTAAGTGGGGAGGTTTCTTGTTCCCACTCCCCGACATAAAGTGATTGGGGAGATTTACTGTGCCCACTCCCCAACATAAAGTGAGTGGGGAGCTTTTCTGTTCCCACTCTCCAACATAAAGTGAGTGGGGAGGTTTACTAGGCCAGTCAAAAGTGACACAAAAAATGGCTAAATTCGCAAAACATGATGTATCTCTGATTTTTTAGTATGTTGTTTGGACCCAGTAGGGCTATCTATGCCCAAGTTTGCAACTCTCAAAAGGTTGTGGAAAAATGTTCACACACCAAAAACCGCGAAATTTTTGGACTTGTTTCAGATTCTGCTTTATAACTCCTAATCCATCCATTCTTCGTCGAAAGCTATTATATACGTTTGTTAAAGGCATTAAATGTGTGACAAAGTAAGCCCAACCGGAGCTCTGTAGGTCAATTGGTTACTGAATTTCGGCACTTTGTAAATAGGCCAGGTTTTCCAAAAATTGTACATTTTAGTTCTAGACCTTCTTTGGACCGAAACTGCGCCGAAACCGTTGATCCTACGGGTAGAACTTGCAGAATATAATTTATAGGCAATTTAAGTAGCTTTCAATTAAGCGCAGAGCGGGGTCTGTATGCCTCGCAGTTCTCTAAAAATCTAAAAAAAAAAAAACGCATATAAGAAAATAATAGCATTTTTCCAGAAATGTACCTAACCACTTTTTGTTGCAAAACTCGTCTGGACACCTGTTCTATGCGAAAAGTGCTCGTTTATATTAACAAGATATGAGCACTCTGCAAGACCAGATGGACCCAACCGAAAATCAATTGTTCACGAAAGGATGCTTCACCATCCGCAGATCCGACAAATTTTGGTCAGGTGTGTGGACTGACTTGAAAATCGAACTGGTATTGATGCGTTCCATGAAGAGTCAGCGTGGCCTAACCCTTGGCAGAGGTATCTCTACAAGTGTGCTCTCTCGATGGACGGGCGGGATGGTATATATGCTGAATATATTATGTGAAGAGGTAGAAGGGTATTGTGATATTTCCTCAACAACAAGTGAACAGCATGTCAATATGCGACCTACGCAGATTGCACGAGATACTTCTGACGTGAAAAAACTGAAAGCTTGGTTCAATAACCATCCACCGTTTCCATCGATAGATAAACTCGTATCCAACAGCAGTGGCACTCTAGGTGGCCCCCACATAAATTGCCACACTGCCTGAGAAGAAGGACTGAAAGGGGTGAACCGAATTATTGGAAAAACGTTTGGAAATGTTAGTTTCCCTAGGAAAGAAAAAGTCCTCTCTTTGGCAACGCCTACCACCTCTATCAAGATCCACAAGAAGAGAGTCGATGTCGAGCCACTCACCATCTTCCAGCGCATGTATATCATGAAACAGTCAGACCTACAGTTGAAGGCCCACTTCACATTTGAGCTCACTTCATTTCCAATGCCCTATTTCCGACGAAGGGATGCGTAAGGGCACAAAATCAGCTTTTTGCGCTGCCTTCACTCAAGCCACAGAGAACGTCAGTGTGCAGGCAAAAACATTTGCTGTCGTCGATGGAGAATACCTCCTCCATAAAGTCGCGTGGCATCGGAATGATTCGGTACGGGCTATTACAGCAAGCTACTTAAACTACATATTTAACCACTTTGGGAGAAATGTGTGTGTAGTCTTCGACGGGTATCCTGAGGATGGCGCCCAAAAGAGCACCAAATTTGCAGAGCGATCACGACGGTATTCTGCAGCATCAGCGGAAATTGTGTTTGACGCATCGACCATCATCACAGTCCCCCAAGAGAAGATGCTCTCGAGTGACAAAAACGAGGTTCGTCTCATTGAGCATCTCTGTTCTGCTTTTGCTCTCGAGGGGATTGAGACAAGAATATCAAAAGAAGACGCAGATCGCGATATCGTCGTGACTGTTCTGCAGAAAAGTGCCTCCATTGACCACGTCATCATCTTTGGAGAGGATGTGGATTTGCTTGCGCTCCTCTGCGGTGTAGGATCCACTAAAACAAACGTATACTTCCAGAAGTGGCAGAGGTTAGGCGGGTTGAGTCCAATTCTCCACCAGCTCATTCAACGAAGGGGAAGTGGAGCTACCACCTGGATTTGAACTTTTCACCCACGCATTTACTGGGAGCGACACCACCTCTGCTCTCTTCTGGCAGGGGAAGATGAAAATGTGGGGCCACTTCAGACAAAATCAAGCCCTAGTGGATGAAGCAAGAGTTTTCCTCCAGACAGATGCCACACACCAACAATTCGCAGCAGCCGGTGACAAGTGCCTAGTTGCCCTATATGGAGGAGTCCAAACGACAGACACCCTCAACGATGTACGCTTTCGTACTTTTGTAATGACAGCAGCCAACGCCAAAGCGAATCTGGCTTTTTGCGTTGTATCACCGCTACCGCACATACCACCAGGTGCAAAAGTGGTTGGGGGTGGAGAAAGAGGCCACCGACTGGGGTTGGCAATTGACCTCGGCTGGACTCATTCCCTTTACCAGTTGGCAAGCTCCTACCCCCGCAGAGCTCCGAAAACTCCTCTCTTGCAAATGCAAGAAGGGGTGCAGAGGTGGCTGCACTTGCCTGAAAGCAGGGCTCAGATGTTCTGTGATGTGTGCTACTTGCTCTGGGGAAACGTGCCAGAACGCTGCCCTTATCATCATTGAAGAAGACGACGAAGACGAGCCTCAATACAACCTTGACGATCCACCAATACTGGAGTACCTACGTGCAGGGGACGAAGACGACGAGCCACCAATAGTGGAAGACCTACTTATTGAAGAGAGCAACGAAAGTGACGACCCAAAGCCATCAAATACAAGGCGACGAGTTTGACTATGTGCCTAATTTGATTGATTGATTGATTGATTGATTGATTAAATTACTGTAATTTCGACTTCTTATGTTTATTTTATTTTTATTTTATTATATTATATATATTATTATATTATATTATTATATTATATTATTATATTATATTATATTATTATTATAATATTAAAATACATTTAACCGTTTCTTTAAATGATTATATGCCTTCTTTTTCATTACCAACACAAAAAACAAAGGATAGGAAATGTTAAGGAACATTTCTGGAAAAATGCTATTTTACCTTATAAGGATTGTTTTGAGATTTGGAGAGAACTACGAGGCTTATAGACCCCGCTCTGCACTTAATTTAAAGAAAATTAAATGGCCATCAAATTATATCCTGCAAGTTCTACTCGTAGGTTCAATGGTTTCGACGCAGTTTCGGTCCAAAAAAGGTCTAAATCTAAAATTTTCAGCTTTTGGAAAAACTGACCTATTTTCAAAGTGTCGTAATTCAGTAACCAATTGACCTACAGAGCTTCGGTTGGGCTTACTTTGTCTAACATTTTATGCTCTTAACAAACGTATAGAATAGCTTTTGACGAAGAATGCATGGATTAGGAGATAAAGAGCAAAATCTGAAACAAGTCAAAACATGTCGCGGTTTTTGGTGTGTAAAACTTTTTTCAAAACTTTTTGAGAGTTGCAAACTTGAGTATACATAGCCCTAATGGGTCCAAACAACATACTAAAAATCAGAGATACATCATGTTTTGCGAATTTATTGTCACTTTTGACTGGCCTATACTGTTCCCACTCCCCAACATAATGTGAGTGGGGAAGTTTACTGTCACACTCCCCAACATAAAGTGAGTGGGGGGGGGGTTACTGTGCCCACTACCCAACATAAAGTGAGTGGGGAGCACAGATTACCTTACTACAGATGTCCGACAGACATGCTAATTCTTTGCACCTAAGACTTCAGAGCTGTCTGGTGTATGGACTGCCGTACTAGTAGACGTGTAACATGGCCGTGCGTGTAGCCTACCCCACCCCTACCCCTCATTCCGCTAAATTCTCGTCCTAAATGCTCTGTCCACGTCCATGTTCCGAAAATCACAATCTTCCCAATACGTATAGCACGTTTTTTTTGGCGTGGAGATAATATTATGATCTACATGAAATAAATCAAATTCGAAATACCAATAACAGGAAATTTAATAAAAATAATACCAAAGTTAGAAATTGTGAATTCCAGAACTTTGAAATGAACAATCACAGCATTTAGGACATAACCTCGTTAATATTATACTTGTTTATATTTCTTTCAGTTGCAATTGGAGCATATTGCATTGTTGACAAATATTAGGCTACTACAAGGCCTGCAGCATATTATTACTCAGCTTAAAAAAGTGGTCCATTCCAATAAACCACAGTAGGCCCAATTAGGCCTATAACCAATGTTATTAGAATAAACTACAAAGGAAAAGTACTGGGAAGGGAGAATATTCAGATCTTAAAATGTTTGATGCTGTTAGCAATAACAGTAAAATTATAATAGAGAATCCTAAGGAAACAAGATGGTGTAACCAGATCCTCATCACACTAAAATTGTTAGTGTAGTTAATGCCAAATTATTAGGGTACTGAAATTTCAGAAAAAGAATTGGATATCACAAAATTTCTATACAGTAGTTCATTTCATATTCCCTTTAAAATATATCCAGTTAAAAATTTTGAAGGGTGAAATACAGCAAGTAGGCTGCATCAGAAAATATCATCGCATACTAATACAGTAAATTCCATGACGTGCTGTGAAAGGGAAAGGAGAAATAGGACTTTCTATGAAAAATAAGAAGAACACTCAATACTGCTAGAAATCATCATGTTTTATTTAAAAAGTTGTCAACGAAGAAAAAATAACAGCGAGAGCCAAGATCAAACTTAGCGAAAATACAGTAATCAAATCTGGTCCTCCTAAATGTATGTGTTGAGGCATGTTCTTTTCTTATTTCTTGCCAAGGTATAACAGTAGGCTATAGCACATGATAATGGACCTAGTTCCTCCTTGATGCCATGGCTGACACTGATGAATCGCAAATTCCTACAACACATACCGTACAAGTTTGTATGTTGAAACAGTTAACTTAATAAATGTGTAATGCTTGAAACGGAGAATTTGATTTTGCTGATATGTGTATGTGTGCACCTACTATAACTACATTTTAAAAGAATCGTTGTGTTTTTGATATTAATTCATTTAGGGCTTTCGATAACATATTCACTTAGCCCCATGTATTTGGAAGTGTGTGGGATTTGTATGATAATCTGTGTTATTGTCTTATCTGTAGTAGTGTGTATACTTTCTGTACTTCAGGTGAGGACTGGAAACAAAAATTGCCAGATAAGTGTGGGGTTCTCGGGCCTTTGGTAGTGTACCCGAATCCGGAATATGATGCTGGTGAGACCCATGCAAAATTTAACCATAGAGTTTTGAAAGTTAGCAAGGCCTGGAAAGTGGTCATGAATCCAGTTTTGCGGCGAGAGACGGTGGAGAAAAGGTGTTGTCCAATGAGGAAATAGATGGCTGGGTGTACGGCGACCAGATGAAAGAATTAATCTGATTGGATGCCCGGGAAAGTAGACTGCCCGCTATACAGGAATTGGTATCCATAGGAGAAGGCTTGTTGCTATGCCGAGGTCACGTGATGGTAGAAGCCAATGAAATATTTTCCGAAGTAATATTTTATTTGATTGAAAATGGTATTTTGGCTTTATATATCATTTTTGGGACTCTGGAAAATTAGCATAATTTATTTGGTAAATTACCATTTTGAGAAATATGTAAAGATTTGATCCAGTTTGATGATATTTCGATATAAGCAGATTCGCGCCATGATTGCGCGCGTAAGGGTGTTTGCTATGCTGAATTCAGAGGGAACAAGGAGGTGAAGCGGCCATTGTGAGTTGACTCTGATCGCGACTTTCGAAGAGGATAGATGTGTCGAGCGCGTGATCCACGTAGGACAGAGACATGTTGTGCAATCATGAAAAATGCTTAAAAAAACGTGTGAATTTTGATCTTAAATGCAAGTAAGTTCACTAGTAAGAGACGTGAATGAATTACAAAAAGTTTGAGAAAGTTTAAAGTGATATTAAGACATTGATATGTGGAACAGATTGTCGCGTGCAGAACAAAGGCATCTATTGTGTCGTGGAGAGCAGTTGAATTTTAACTAAGAAAGGTTTAAAACTAACACAAGTGCGTTGTAGGAAGAAACAGTGTGTGGAAATAATTGTTGAAAATCCGTATGCAGAAGAATCGTGTGAATTGTAGAATTATTCATATTCGAGCACAATTTTTATGAACATGGAAGACGCAGTAGAAATGTAGATGATTGGGACATGTGACTTAGCTACGTGGGAGATGAGTTCGTGCTAAATATGCAAAGGGGAAATGTAGTCTAAATTATGCCATAGGAGTGTTCATGGGTGACTCATTTCTATACACCAAGAACAAAGGCACGATGTGGTCATGGAAATTTAAAAGGATGGAAGACTACATAAGTAACATGAACCGATAGAATATCTATAAACATGGACGGAATCAACCAGAACTTCGAGAGGCCAAGATCAGAAGAGCGGAACGAGAAGAAGCTCAAGAGCCAAGAAGACGCCAGGACTCGAACCAGCGAAACCCAGGGAGGCGAACGAGGTCTTGCGAGGGCTAGACGATGCGGTCGGGCGAACGTTCGGTTGGAGCAGCTTGCCAGGCCATCAGCGGGCCGTTCGAGGAGAGCCAGCTCGGGGTCGAAGCATCGCGGGAACAGCAGAGTCGGACTCAGGCAGGAGTCCCTAGTTCGTTCTTCAAAGCGTGGTGCTACACGCTAAGGTCATCGTTGAAACACCATGAAGCCTACATAAAGTAAGATGAGAAGTCCATTTGTTTGAACATTGTATCTTGCTTACTTCAAGTTTAGCAAGCCCTCACCAGATGTCAGATTAGGACAGTGCTCTTCGTAACTCCACTGCCCGCTGTAGGGGGCCGCATACCTGCTAGCTTCTTCCCTGCCGGGGGGAGAGTAAGACAGTGTGTCTCTGAGTGAGAGCGGTAAAGGTCGGTTGCGTGATGTTAGACAATGGCGTAGTCGGTGTAACAAACACCTACATTCAGTATTTCTTTTGTGTGTAAATATGTGTAGGGAGTGTTTTCTTATCGTGTATGACGTGTTTATTTAAGTTGTGTAAATATACTGTAGTAATAATTCCACAGAGATCCAGTGATATGAATCAGCTACCTACCTCGTGCTCTATACATACAGTCCATTTCTATCCTCGTACTATCCTTAGTCAAACCTTGTATATATATATCCTCACCTCATTCAACTCTTTTCATGGTCCTCAGGACCCAGGACCATTATTTAATTAATTATAGATGCATCATATATGTTCCCAATTTTCAGTGTGTGATGTGCCAGCTGTGACGGTAAGTATTTTAGCCGGGGTACTGCTGATTGCAACGATCCATTGTCATCTTGGGGATTCTGGCTGTCATATTACTGGTAAAAAGGGCACAGTACCATGGTTTTATTGGTAGGCTACATCACGAGTTTCAAAGCAGAGAGAAGTAGGTCACTATTACAGTAACATATTCACTGCGGGCAAGACAGAAGCGCGATTCATCGCTAAAGACGACCCTATGCCATTCGTCGACCCACGTCGATCGTTCTCGACACCAGGCCAGCCTTACACGTCGCTGTTGTGGGGTCAATGGAACATCTTCTGCAGGGACATGGGATCGTAAGCCAGCTGCACGCAGGCGATTACCAGCTGTTTGTTGTGTAACGTGGGGTGCCACAGCTGCTCGAATTTGCGCTGCTGTTGCATGGGGTTCCATCCGGGCCATCCGAATGATGCGGTGATCCTCTCTCACAGTTGTCTGTCGCGCTGGGCCTGTGCCAGGTCTACGAGTGTGGGTACCTTCATTTGACCACCGCTGCCATACATGTTGTACCGTAGATGCCTGTCGGCCAACACGTGCAGCGACAGTCCTTAGCGATAATCCAGCCTTACACAGGCCAATTATCCGAGCCCTCTCAAACGGCGACAGTTGTTGATAGCGTGCTCTTCTCTGTCGTCGAGGCATGTTTGACGGGGAACACTGTAGAACTGAGTGGAGGACCATGGAAGACAGACTATAGGGCAAGTGAAAGTAATTTAAGTCAAGTGCGTCGCTAGGAAAACTGGGAGAGAGAGTCAAAGTGTAACAGTACAAAATAAGACAAAACAAACCATACAATTACCACGCAAATCCTAATGTGACTAGCTCACCACATTAGTGGAAAAGAGCTACCCTTTTATAGGAGGCCTTTGCCCTTTAAGGGACATTTGAGGCTGTTCTTTATTCTTTTTGCAGTATAATTGTGTATACTAATATAGGCTATAAATATACTGTATATTAAGCCGTACATTAAGATATCTATGCCTTGTTTCTCTGCGCTGTGATGATCAAGCAGTGATAAAGCCTATTTCAAAATTTGAAATTTGCGTGGTGAACTTCTTTACCCAGGCCTATGTGCACAATGAGTAGTCCATTAAGTGACATTTTTCACAATCTTTAATTTCTCTGCTAAATGGGTCGAGACTAAATAGGCCTATAAGGTTTGTTCGATGCATATTCAACTGCTTTCCGATGATGCTGGAACTAAATGCTACGAAATATAAAATATATTGTTGGTGTCTATGAGTGACCTCTTTTAAATAAATATCCCCAAAAATTGCCAAGGAAGCGAACAGCAAACACCGTATACTTTTATTTACACAGATAAAGTATCAAGGAAGGAAGGAAGCGAACAGCAAACATGATGATGATGATGATGATGATAATTGTTGTTGTAAGGGTCCTACCATCTAAGTTATCGGCCCCTAATGGTTTGGGTGATCGTGAAGACGATAATGAAATGTAAACTATAATTAAAACTAACTACTAACTTATATACTAGAAGAAGAAAAGGAAAACAAAAGGAGAATAAGGAAAATAAAGGAGAAGAGGAAAAGAAATGCCCTCAACCCTCGAAAAATATAGATTGAGGGACTTGGAAGGAAGGAGAGCCATGAAAGGCAGATAGGAAAGTTAACGAGGAGAGAGTCCGCCCCAGATGTAATGGATAAAAGGGGAAAAACCGGACCCAGCTCAGGAATCCCTCGGGGTCGCCAACTCCCGAACTCACCAGCCGTGAGCCCCTGAGGGTGTAGCAATATCCAGGGTGCACCAGAAGTGGTGGGGCTACACACACCCTGCCTCCTTGAGGGCCTTGAGCAGAAGGCAGGAGATACCATGAAAAGAAAAAGATGGCTGACCCCTCGCAGAAGGAGGGTATCAGAAAATTTGAGACGAGGGCCAATTAAGGCGGGAAAGGAAGAGACTCCCTAGACCTCGGATAACCTAATACCGTCGGGGTCGGAAGAGAACAAGAGTTGACCAAGTGAGGTCGACAGGAAAGAAGACGGAGAGCAGCCCTGCACAAGTAAGTGGAAGCAATGCCGGACTCAGCTGGGGCCCCGTGGTCGCCAACCCACGTCACACTAGATGTGAGCCCCTGGGGGGATAACAGCAAACACCTTAGACTTACATTTCCACAGATAAAGCACAAGGAAGGAAGGGCGGAAGGAAGGAAAGAAGGACGCCCGTAGTTTTACGTGACCATTAATCTCACAATCATATGCCACGGTAACCCCTATTTTACGCGAATTCAGAACAACCAGACGTGGCAATACACCTTGTAAACCCCTACATGCATTAACCGAAATCGAACCCGGTCCTCTCAATTGCTGTGCAATCACGCACCCTCTATGAAACTATTGTTTGTAGGTTATAGATTAAGAAATACGCTGATTAAGGGAGGTGCTTGATCCGTGTGCTGATCTTGTCTTTAGGCTATAGTGCACTTATGAGGCAAAGTGCACCCCGTTCCACAACTCACGTCACGTCAGTACATGAGGGCACACTGCACAGCCTAATTGGGTAGCTGGCCTTCGGAGGTGCTGACAGTGACCATCACGCACCTTCTTTCACATTCACTCCAGGATTGTCAATTCTAATCCAGTCCACCCCGTGGTGTAGCGGTTAGCGTTCTTGACTGTCTCACCAGAGGCACGGGTTCGATTCCCGGCTCTGTCATGAAATGTTAATCTAGTCTGAGTGCTGGAACGGGCAACGGCCATCTTCTTCCCAATCCTCACCTGAAGAACATACATACTCACACACTATACTGGTTATATGGTTTAAACTTTGTAAAATTGTGACTGTGTGCTTATGTGAAAGTATCATTTGTATATAACGTGATGGCTGACACACTGCTGTGTCAAGGGTATTTTTGCTCAACTCTACTTCCACTCCCAAAATAGATAGACAAATAAATTAATAAATATAAAATAAATCAATAAATATAAGTTAAATATAATATAAATATGCAATAATTAAATATAAAACAAATAAATAAATAAAATATAAAATAAATTTAAAATTAATTATTATACTACAAAATAAATTATTGTATAGTAAATTAATAAAAAATATATAATAAATAAATAAATATAAAATAAATTAAATAAATAAATAAAAATATTAAATAGATATAAAATATAAAATAAATAAATAAATAAACAACTAAATAAACAAAACAAATAAATATTAGTGCATTATGCAACTCGCCTATAATGGCAATAATTAAGACACGAGTATGTTTATAAAACGAGCGAAGGGAGTTTTAAAATTTCCATACGAGTGTCTTAATTACCACTATAGGCGAGTTGCATACGACTGTTTATGTTCGACGATAATTATAACTATTTTATGTTCGAACATAAATATTCATAAATATCTGTCGAGATTTCGCCAGTTTTATGTACTGAACAGAGCGCATGGGACGCAGAGAATACCTTGTATTTGACCATGGCCTCCTCGAATACCCCACTATGACACTAGGCACGCAGTGAAATTTAAAATAGAAGGCCGTGAAAGTCAGCGCCGGTGCGATGCTATCCTTACGTAATTGGTCACACAACTGTTTCTTGAGCTCTGATTGGTGGGAGAAACTGTATCATAATGAAAAATAGTGTTATAATGACCCTCATTATGATACAGTTTTCTGACATATAATATTTACATTTCGACATCGTCGAACATAAATAAATCACAATAACACAGGATATCAGACAAATACTAAACACACACACAATCACACGACGTCACAAACCGTTAATGAACATAATCATCGTGTAGTTGAACTTAGTCACCTGTGAAACTAGGCTAAAGCACTCTATACCCGAGCGTGCTAACTGGCCATGTTGTATCCATGAGACATTCTTACCGCAACCAACACTAACATCTATATCTGACGTAGTTATTGATGAATCGCGATGATTGCTTCATTGAATACTGCCACAATACAATTTCAGTTCATAAAGGAAATACCGGTAATATTAATATTGAAGTTTTTAAATAAATTTTTCGAGGATCACAAAACTGATTTACATAAAACTTGCTTTGGTAGCCTATAAAATTTGAACTTTCAATTCAAGATTTCTAGCGACCAGTGTTTTATGAGGCATTCAAACCGGACATTTTTAGCATACTGAAAATACCTCTGCCGAATAACTTGACGGATAATATGTCAGTTTTATGAATTGGTATTGCTTTACAGAAATGTTAAGTGAAATCAGCAGTGGCATAGCATTATGTGGCTCATTACAAAGAAAATGTCCCCGCCATTTCTCAGTAATTACGTGAGATATGAAAGTTTGAATGCTAGGCTCAGCAATAAGCCTGTATCTGCTGCTATGCGCAGAGACTTGTTGAAGATGCCCTATTGTCCTGCTTGTGTAATATAGTTAAATGGGACCGATAGAATGTAGGTTGAAATTCACTGCATGCAGGGCTACCAACATAATTGAGGGAGACAGAGTAGCAAGGAGACATGGGATTCCCCCTCCTTGTCTGCAGCATGCTTCAAGAATTTATGCATCTCCTCTGGTGCTGGCGCCACCGTGCAGGACGACAATTTGACTACTAGCGCTCCATAATAGGCCAGGTCATGCGGGCAGCTAGCGAACTTCCACTATACTCCCTCTTCGTAGTAGTGTTAACCAGAGAGAGTTTAAAAAGTCCCTATCAAAGAGGATATAAGTAAATAGGGATCATTGATCTCTATAATACAGTACTACTGGATGTCGCACTCCTCGCATTGGCCGTACAAAAAAGTGAGTCCAGGTAATCGGTTACATTCGCCTGGAGGGACGGAAGAAGATCTGTTCTCCGTCAGCTGTTTGACAGGGTGTAATGGTTGAAAGGCGGGCAACATTTTATCGAAACCGGGTGAGTTAGCCGTGGTTGTTACGGCATGACTGCTGGCAGTCGCTCACATCCGGGAGGCGAGGTGGTTCGAATCCCCCCGCCGGCAACCTTGAAGATGGTCTTCTGTGGTTTCCCATCTTCCTTCCAGGCAAATGCCGGGGTTGGTCCCTAACTATAGGCCACAGCCGCTACCTTCCAACTCCTCGTCCTTACATTCCAACTTCCCTCCCCAACGGTACTTGTAGCTCACCCATTGGGTGTCCGTCTCGAAGCGTCGAGCGTTCTTGGCCGTCACCGATTCCCGGCTCTGACAAGAAATTTAATTCTGGTCTGAGGGATGGAACGGGGTACACTCAGCATCATGAGGCAAAACAGAGAAGAAGCGGCTTCGATTCCTATCTCAGCCATCCGAGAAGTGGTTGTCTGTGGTTTCCCACTGTTACTCCAGGAAAATGCCGGGATAGCACCTAACTTGAGGCCACGACCACTTTCTACCCAAATCCTACCTCAAATACACACACACACACACACACACACACACACTGGTGCAGACATCACAGTGAAACACGTTATCAGACAAATTATACACGCACCCAAGTACACGGGGCTATATGACCACGATGTCGCAAAGCCTTTAAAAGAACCAACAACAAGTTAATCGTAAGTTATGATGCGGGCCCTCCTACCATCGTGTTCCCAACGCACCCTACTTGGTGTGTGATGTAATGGCATCGAACGTCGGTTCGATTCCCACCTTTGCCAAAAAATATTATTATGTTCTGGGGAACTGAGCGGGGTACACTCAGCCTCGTAGAGAAAAACTGAGAAGAGGTGGGTCAGATTCCCGCCTCAACCATCCTAGAGACGGTTTTCCACTTCTATGCAGGCAGTGATGGACGTAGCAAAGAGGATATAAAAAGTAACTTGGCTCAGGAAAGGAAAGCATCTCTACAGGCAATACATCTGTTGACATCAAACATAGATTTAGGTGTTAGGCTAGAAAGTCATTTTTGAAAGCCTTTGTCAGGCGCATGGCACTCTATGCAAGTGAAACTTGGACTGTTGGCGCTGCAGAAAAGAGGAGAACAGAAGCGTTTGAAATGTGGTGTTACTGGGGAATATTGATGATCAGATGAGTAGATGAAATAACAAATGAAGAGGTTTTAATGTTAATGTCATTGGTTTTACGTCCCTTTTAACTACTGCGGCTTTTAGAGACGCCGGGTTGCCGGAATTTTGCCCCGAAGGGGATCTTTAAAGTGCCTGTAAATCTACTGACACGGCTCCCTAGAATTTGCGCGCCCCAAAATGCCAACTGGCTCCGCCAGGATTCGATCCTCCAACCTTGGGACCAGCAAGCGAAAACGTTATCGCTGAGCCACGCAGCAAGCCGTGAAGAGGTATTAGGACGAGTGGGAGGGGAGAGATGTTTATGGCGACTACTAATGAAGAGAAGAGATGGATTAGGAGACGCATACTAAGACACCAAGAATTAGCAAACTTACTGCAGTTATGCAAGAAAGGGTCCAGGATAAAAACTAAAAAGGAAAGGAGGAAATTTGTAGTTTTACGTGACTGCTAATCTCGCGATCATGAGCCACGGACCTCCTTTTTAGCCTATTTTCATTTTGTGAAAAAAAAAAAAAAAAGGATTATGAGATCACCTTTTGTCCGTGTGTGTGTGCGTATGTGTGTGTGTCCTCCTCTAATACCGTCTAAACGGCTGGAGCAATTTCAATGAAACTCGGTAAGGTTATAGCCCCATTTCGGCCGATACGACCATGCCCTTCAAATTTTACTACGTCTCACCAATCTAACATGGCGGCTGTGCAAAATATTTAACCAGCATTCAATATCTCCTAAACTATTACTGATATCACCCTAAAATTTTGTACGGTGATATAGGGCACTACTAGCAGTTCACCTATGCGTTTTTAGAAAAACCTGGTAATGACTAAACGAACATGGCAGACAAGCGAAGTTGCGACTTTTAAATAGACTTTTCTCGCGATTTAACCATCCAAACACAATCAAACTTGGTACAGCAAATTTTCATACACATTGTAATGCACTGGCATTTAATTTAGTTCAATTGCTTACATAACCTCAAGGTAACGGCTGTGCGAAATATTTCACTGGCATTCTATATCTCCGAAACTATTACTGATATCACCCTGAAATAGTGTGTGATGATAAAGGGCACTAATTCACGTTTGTCTATGTAACTTTCAAAAACCTGTAAAGTTCCAAACGAACATGGCGGCCAAGCGAAGTTGAAACGTTTTAATAGATTTTCCTCGCGATTTAACCATCTGAGCGCAGTGAAATATGGTACAGTATGTGATTAAACATATTGCAATGCACTGGCATCTAATTTAGTTCAATTGTTTACATAAGCTCAAGATAGCGGCTGTGCGAAATATTAAAATTAAGTTTTTATTTCTTGTGTCGTAATCATGCGAGCGAAGTGAAAGTTTGAGTAATGAAGCTACACAATAATTTTCCTTTAATGGTACATAACTCTATGGCCAATACATATAACAATCCAAATTGGCGACCATCCGAAATGTTTAGACGGTTCTCAATATCTACGAATCTTTTACAGCAATCAAACTGAATTCATTTATATGAACATACGTTCACCTATAGGACTTTCAATAACCTGCTGAACACAAATTCAACATGGCGGCGACGCGAAGTATATATATTTAAATGGACGTTTCTCGCGATTTTACCATCCGAGTACAGTGAAACTTGGTACAGTAAATGCTTATACAAAAATGTTAATTCACTGGCATCTAATTTATTTCAATTGTTTTTATAACCACAAGATGGCAATTGTGCGAAATTTTAAAATCTCGTTTTTACGTCTTGTGTCCTAATCATGCGATTGAAGTTTCAATACTATACGTACACAATAAGCTTCATGTAATAGCACATAATTGTAAGACCAAGATATATAAAAATCCTACATGGCGACCATCCGTAATATTAAACGGTTCTCAATATCTACGAATCTATCACAGCAATCAAACTGAAATTTTGTATGTTGATAGAGGCAATTAACATAAGTAGGATATATGTAAATAGGCATTAGTTCTTCACGGAACAACCTGTTTTACGTGGAATCCGAACCACAGAATATGGCATTTCAATTTGAAAATCTCACATGCATTGAAACAGTATAAAAACTGTGGGGGTACACCAAGGTTAGAATATGTACAGATTGTCTCGGATATAAGATGTGCTAGCTGTGTAGAGATGAAACAATTAGCTCAGGATAGGGAGGTATGGATAGCTGCATTGAACACAAACAACTATTACTACAGACAAATCACGGTATGATTCCTAACTTAAAGCTACGACCGCTTTCTTCTCAATCCTACAAATACAAGTAGACTACAATTACAAGTGCGCATACTGTTACAGACACCATGATAACACATGTTATCTGAAAAGTTTTTTTTCTCACTAGAAATTACACGGAGCTGATGACTGCTATGCCCAAATCTCTAAATGTATTAGCCTACTTGATGCTGTGGCAGGAGTGGAAATGACTCGACCACCTTACCTAACGTTAACTCCGACTCAGGGTGCCTATTCAGTGATACCGTTATAGTCAATGGCTCCGATTGGGTCGCCGACGTCCCTTGTGGATACGACACACTGATAATTATCCACAGACTGATTTAAGTTTCAGGCATTGCCGTTGAATCTCTTCAGGCGTCGAGCAAATGACCAAAACTGGCAGAGATAAGCCTATGCAATGGTACGGTAGTATCCAGCGGCCAGAAACTAGCATTCCTACATTCCTATTCTTAAGAATTCACAACATCGCTGTTATTATGCAGCACCGACTACTTTGTACACCGCACGATTCCAAAGATCGCCAGTGGCACAGTTAACACACAACTGGACAGTCCCTGTTGCCCACCTGAGTTGAAAAGTTCGTGAACTACAGGTGATCCTTGGGGTGTGGTGGCTCAGCGGTCAAGCTGTATGCCTCTCACCAAGGCGGACCGGGTTCGCTTCCCGGTCACTGCATGTGAGATTTTCGATGTGAAATGCCATGTCCTGTGGTTCGGATTCCACGTAAAACGGAGGTCCCGTGGCTTATGATCGCGAGATTAACGGTCACGTTAAACTACAAGCTTCCTTCCTTTTTTACAGGTGATCCTTGTAATCACAAAGCATGCTCTGTAGTGTTTTACACAATTACACTGAAATCGTAAATTTATGACGTCGTGACTTTTTTTGGTGGATTTTTGCTGGCTGTGTGGCTCAGCGGTAACGTTCTCACTTGCTGTGCCCAAGGTTGCAGGCGCAGTCATCTGGTATTTGAGGGTGCACGAACGTGAGAGAGCCGTGTCAGTAGATTTACTGGCTCGTTCAAGTTCCCTTTCGGGGCAAAATTCTGGCACACTGGCGTCTTTAAAAGCCACAATAGTTAAAAGGGACGTACAACAAATAGCATTATTAATTATTATTTTTGGTGGATTGACAGACCAACAGAATGTGAAGATTTAGACAAAGAATTATATAAAATAAAATATAGGAAAGCTAAATTTCCCGGCTGCAAGTTATGAGTTTTGTCTTGTTGTGTTGGTACCGTTACTGCATTAAAAGATTCCCAACCTATCCAGCCGAGCACTGACGAAGGAACAGTATATAAATAAATAAACAAACAATGGAATAAATAAAATATGGCGTATCTACTCACCGGAACAGACGCAGAGAGCCACCCTCTAAGACGCACCATACCCTCTCTGAGACAACAGCGCCACTGGTGTCGTCTCTCAGCAACTCAAGCCATCCAGCCCTTTCTGGATGCTGCATCTGAGGCTTGCCGGAGACCACAGCCGCCTTCCCTTTAGGCATGGTTGGTGCCTCACACGATAGGCCTAATTGCTAATATTTTCAATTAGAACCCAAGCCTGTTGTACATTGTTAGAGAAAACGTTGGCACGCACCATTCGATTCTCACAAATTTTGTTTGTTTTGCATTTAATCGCTTGGTAAACTTTATAATAGAAAACTGTTCTAAAGTGTTGATATATCTAATCAGAAATAAAGTTGTCTCTCGGAAGATGCTACTATCACTAGAGTTTGTTTTAGATAACTACAGCACAATTATATCGTATCAAGATTGAATGCTTTCCAGAGCAAGATAAACGAGTACTTCGGCATAGCCACCCACGTGAAACGTGCAATAAGTTCACTGCAATAGTGGATAACGATGCTCTGTCATTTCCTTTGATCGAAATTTATTCTCACAACACCTATTTTAAAATCCAATGGTGCAAAGTGGACGTAAGTCCAGCGAGTGAAGAGTCATACATTCAATTCATCTCTTCCTGCCACTGTTTCCTATTCAAAAGCTGAAGGAAGAGTAAGGAAAATTTGGTAATTACGTACAGTTACTTACGATTACAACAGAACGTGTATATAACTCGTCTTTTGAACACTAACCATGCACTGAATCGTGAAAACAATTGATTTTCTCAGTTCAACATCGTGGCTGTGTTGTAGCTAAGGAAGGACAGACAAAGTGTTGCTGGCAATACGTAAGTAGCTATTTCAGGCTAAACGTCGTCCCGTTTGACGCCAACATCTGTGAACCTCCGAGGCCAGACTAGATATTCACCGCACTTCGTCGCACCTCGCAGCCAACTGCCAACAGCTCGGCCCTCTGTCATCACGTGGGCGCATCAGATACAGTACGAGATTACGTTGCGATGCGTCGTCCCCACTCCCCGGCTTGGCAGTCTTCCTTTTCACGTTACGGAGAGCTCAGGATGTACACCTTCTGCGGGCTGGGAGATGAGTGACTATGTGACGTGTGGTTTTTACGGCTGAATGCTCTTACTGACACCGACCTCATCAGGGGAGCCAATGACAGTGAGAAGATGAAATGAATGAACATGAATGAATCTGGGCAAGGAGCCGGAAGCGGCTATAATAATAATAATAATAATAATAATAATAATAATTATTATTATTATTATAATCATAATATAATTACAACAATAACAAGAAGTTCCGTGACGAACTAAAGAGCCTACTTTTCTTAAAATTTAAGATTCATGCCAATGATTAATCGATATGGATCTATCTAGAATAATGACGAAATTAAGTTGCTAATATCGAAATTTCTAATTAGTTCGAAATACTGTATAACTGGCATAATGTAGCCTAATAGAGCACTACAGTTGGCAGCCCTGGTGACTGAATATATTCTTAGTTCCATCTCTTAAGGTACAGAATACAAAATTTGGTTGGAGTCCAATGAATAGCATGGACGTTACATGCAGTTAAACATTGGATCTAACAGCGTGCGTAAAATCATGTTGGCAACACTGTCATGCATGTATTGGTCAGAAATAATCTGAAATAATATGATCTATTGTTGTGCCAATTTTGAATGAAATCCATTAGTTAGTATAGAAGTTACATGCATTTTAAAATTGGACCTATCAGCAGGCTTAGAATCATGTTGGCAGCACTGACGTATATTAGTTACTCCAAAGTAATCTAGAATGCCAGGTACTATACGTGTGCAAAGTTTAGAGCTATTGGCTTGCATTCTTTCTGATATATTGATATTAGGGTAACAAAAGTAGAGACAGCATTTATTAACAGTTGGCAGCCCTGGTTGCTCTTAAGAATACGCATAGTCATAGCTGTTATGGTACACATAGCACATACGAAATTTGGTTGAAATCCAAATGATAGTATGGAAGTTACATGTATTTAAAGTTGGACCTCTCAGCAGGTTCAGAATCATGTTGGTAGCACTGACGTATATAAGTTACTCCAAATTAATATAGAATGCTATGTACTATACGTGTGCATAGTTTAAAGCTGTTGGCTTGCATACTTTCTCATATATACTGGTATTTGGATAAAAGAAATAAGAGCATTTTTTAACAGTTGGCAGCACTGGTGGTTCATAAGAATACGTTCAGTCATATCTGGTTATGTACACATACAACATACGAAATTTGGTTGAATTCCAATTGATAGTGTAGAAGTTATATGCATTTAAATATTGGACCTATCAGTAGGCTTATAATCATTTTGGCAACACTGCCATGTATGGCCTTCTGGAAATTAAACTGCAATATTATTATCTATATGTGTGCCGATTTTGAAATAGCTCCCATTCATACCTTCCAAGATATCCAACATGGAGCTCAAATTTCAATTGCGATTTTTCAGCAGTTGGTAGCACTGACATCATTTTCAAATATGGCCGTGAGATATTCAGGTATAGATCTTTACTCCTACCAAATTTTATTTCGATTGCTCCAGCCGTTTAGGAGTTGATAGGGGGGGGGGACACACACACACACACAGACAGACAGACAGACAGACAGACAGACAGAAGGACAGACAGACAGGCATTTTCCCGGATCGATCTCATAAGACTACTTTTTTCCTCATTTTTGCAAAATGTGAAAAGTAGGCTAAAAATGATAATAGGGGTCTACAACTACTAATACTAATAATACCCCCTATTATTCCTGTTTCGCGTCTCTAAAAGCCAGAGTAGTTAAAAGGGACGTAAAACCAATAACATTATTACATTATTCCTGTTTCCAACGGGGTCGGGGATGAGATGCGATGAAAGTTTATGTGGCGGATGGTTTTTACGGCCAGATGGCCTTCCTGACGCCAACCTCATGAGAGGAGTTAATGAGAGATGAAATGAATGAAGATGAATGAAACTGGGCAAGGATGTGGAAAGAAGGAGTCGTGGCCAGTCAGAAGGTATTGTCCCAGCATTTGCCTGGAGTTGAAAATGGGAAACATCGGAAAACAATTTCAACGACGGCAGACGGTGGGACTCGAACCCACGTCTACCGAGTCCACAGAGAGCGTGGCCCCATGGCCTAGCGCTGCGTGTTAGCGAGCGTAGCTATCGCTGCCGGTAACAATAACAATAATAACAATACTTATAATTATACTTATAACAACGATAATATATTTTTTATGAGGGAATGTGAAAATTTTGCCTGAGACACTTTTAAGGGGTCCGCACTCCACAAGTGTGTGGGATTCATACCCACTAAAAGCACACATGCTTCTCCCTCGAGGTGTGTCTCCGCCCAGGAACCGCTCTCACATTACTTTAGGGCGGTGTCGTGGTTGTTCCTCTTCTTTCAGTTCTCCTTTACTACGGCTCATATGCATCTAGGTCCCTCTTGTTTTGGCCCAATATACTTTCCACACACACACTGCTATCTAATCCTAGGATTCTTGATATTGCAGCATAACATGCACGATGTTGTTTGGAGTCAGTTCTCCACTTCTCCCTGCTCAGCGTCCATGCATCTTCTTAGTGGCTGCCAATGGCCACAAACAAAGTGTGGAGTAAGTCTCCGATGCCATTGCAGTATATGAACATCGGACTACTCGGTTGCTCTATTCCGTGGAGGAATTTTCGCAAGTATCTATGACCTGTCAAGAACTGTGCGAGGTAATAGTCCACTTCACCATGATTCGGGTCGACCCAGTTGGCTAGGGATGGTATCAGCTTCTTCGTCCATTTCTCTCGGGAATCATCTTCCCATCTCTGTTGCCATCGATCCATTCTGTAGCTGACAGCTACTAGCTCCATTGTCCGTTTCCTTCCCAGCCCTTCTTGCATACGCCAGATCTCCTGTCTTTCTGAGACCAGTACGTTAATAAGAGCTACTGCTGCTACTATGAGAATCGCAGTTTCAGACACCGTAATATATGCGCATGCAACAACAACAATGATAATAATAACAAAAATAATAATAATAGATATGTTGATTATCCTTTGAGTAGATTATGGCTGCCCTCCATAATTACGTTACGATCTTCTTCTTGGTGTCAGGAAGTCATGGAGTAGCAATGGCATGACTTCCTATCATATACGGTACCTTTCTATCTATGGAGGCTATATGCCATTGTTGGCTCATGTCTTCTTCCTTTCTAGCCTCGACAAAGGGACAAGCTATCGTCCCTAAACGCATCAGTTATCTCAAAGCTACATTATGGATTTAATTGGTCGAGAAAATTTACATAATAATGATGATGATAATAATAATAATAATAATAGACTAATAATAATAATCATAATTTCGGTCCCTTATTAATCTTGCTTCTGCGAGTTCTCCGAAGAGGTGAGATGAGTATCTACTGTATGTGACAAAAGTGTTTTATGGCTGGATGCTATTTCTGCCACTCGCAGAAATTCACAATATTAGTGGGGCATGGGATGAAGACCACACAATCGCAGGTGAGACCGGGATTGCTTCCACTTGCTTCTGCCCGGCTACTCCCTTTCAAATATCTTGTTGACCACCCTTGGTCAACACTTGGTCCTCTTCCAATCCAGAAGGTAATGGAGGATCCGAGGCCTAGGGTGAATTTCATTTTGCATCTTCATTTGCCCGTGTCTATTCTTTTATGATGTCCTCATTTTAAGAGGGTTCAGATTATGTTCTTTAAATTTCTAGGTACCTTCTGCGAACTAGAAGATGGTCTAGAGGAGGCACCACGCATGATGCACCTCGGATCACGCTACACCCTCAAGGGCTCACGACTGGTGTCCAAGAAGCTTTAGAGGAGGCACCACGCGTGATGCACCTCGGATCACGCTACACCCTTAAGGGCTCACGGCTAGTGTGCAAGAAGCTCTAGAGGAGGCACCACGCGTGATGCACCTCGGATCACGCTACACCCTTAAGGGCTCACGGCTAGTGTGCAAGAAGCTCTAGAGGAGGCACCACGCGTGATGCACCTCGGATCACGCTACACCCTTAAGGGCTCACGGCTGGTGTGCAAGAAGCTATAGAGGAGGCACCAACAAAGATGCACCTCGGATCACGCTACACCCTTAAGGGCTCACGGCTAGTGTGCAAGAAGCTCTAGAGGAGGCACCACGCGTGATGCACCTCGGATCACGCTACACCCTTAAGGGCTCACGACTGGTAGGCAAGAAGCTCTAGAGGAGGCACCACGCATGATGCACCTCGGATCACGCTACACCCTTAAGGGCTCACGGCTAGTGTGCAAGAAGCTCTAGAGGAGGCACCACGCGTGATGCACCTCGGATCACGCTACACCCTTAAGGGCTCACGGCTAGTGTGCAAGAAGCTCTAGAGGAGGCACCACGCGTGATGCACCTCGGATCACGCTACACCCTTAAGGGCTCACGACTGGTAGGCAAGCAGCTCTAGAGGAGGCACCACGCATGATGCACCTCGGATCACGCTACACCCTTAAGGGATCACGGCTGGTGTGCAATATGCTCTAGAGGAGGCACCACGCGTGATGCACCTTGGATCACGCTACACCCTCAAGGGATCACGGCTGGTGTGCAATATGCTCTAGAGGAGGCACCACGCGTGATGCACCTCGGATCACGCTACACCCTTAAGGGATCACGACTGGTGTGCAATATGCTCTAGAGGAGGCACCACGCGTGATGCACCTCGGATCACACTACACCCTTAAGGGATCACGGCTGGTGTGCAATATGCTCTAGAGGAGGCACCACGCGTGATGCAACTTGGATCAAGCTACACCCTTAAGGGCTCACGGCTGGTGTGTAAGAAGCTCTAGAGGAGGCACCACGCGTGATGCACCTCGGATCACGCTACACCCTTAAGGGCTGACGGCTGGTTAGCAATATGCTCTAGAGGAGGCACCACGCATGATGCATCTTGGATGACTCTACACCCTCAAGGGCTCACGGCTGGTGTGCAAGAAGCTCTAGAGGATGCACCACGCATGATGCGCCTTGGATCACGCTACACCCTTAAGGGCTGACGGCTGGTTAGCAATATGCTCTAGAGGAGGCACCACGCATGATGCATCTTGGATGACTCTACACCCTCAAGGGCTCACGGCTGGTGTGCAAGAAGCTCTAGAGGAGGCACCACGCATGATGCGCCTTGGATCACGCTACACGCTCAAGGGCGCACGGCTGGTGTGCAAAATGCTCAAGAGGAGGCACACGCATGATACACCTTGGATCTCGTTACACCCTTAAGGGCTCACGGCTGGTTAGCAATACGCTCTAGAGGAGGCACCACGCAAGATGCACCTTGGATCACGCTACACCCTTAAGGGCTCACGGCTGGTAAGCAAGATGCTCTAGAGGACGCACCACGCATGATGCACCTCGGATCACGCTACACCCTCAAGGGCTCACGGCTGGTTAGCAATATGCTCTAGAGGAGGCACCACGCATGATGCACCTTGGATCACGCTACACCCTAAAGGGCTCACGGTTGGTAAGCAAGATGCTCTAGAGGACGCACCACGCATGATGCACCTCGGATCACGCTATACCCTCAAGGGCTCACGGCTGGTTAGCAACATGCTCTAGAGGAGGCACCACGCATGATGCACCTTGGATCACGCTACACCCTAAAGGGCTCACGGCCGGTTAGCAATATGCTCTAGTGGACGCACCACGCATGATGCACCTTGGATCACGCTACACCCTTAAGGGCTCACGGCTGGTTAGCAATATGCTCTAGAGGACGCACCACGCATGATGCACCTCGGATCACGCTATACCCTCAAGGGCTCACGGCTGGTTAGCAATATGCTCTAGAGGAGGCACCACGCATGATGCACCTTGGATCACGCTACACACTTAAGGGCTCACGACTGGTAAGCAATATGCTCTAGAGGAGGCACCACGCATGATGCACCTTGGATCACGCTACACACTTAAGGGCTCTCGACTGGTAAGCAAGAAGCTCTAGAGGAGGCACCACGCATGATGCACCTCGGATCACGCTACGCCCTCAAGGGCTCACAGCTGGTGTGCAAGATGCTCTAGAGGAGGCACCACCCGTGATGCACCTTGGATCACGCTACTCCCTTAAGGGCTCACGGCTGGTAAGCAAGATGTTCTAGAGGAGGCACCACGCGTGATGCACCTTGGATCACGCTACACCCTCAAGGGCTCACGGTTGGAGAGCAAGAAGCTCTAGAGGAGGCACCACGCATGATGCACCTTGGATCACGCTACACCCTCAAGGGCTCACGCCTGGTGCGCAATATGCTCTAGAGGAGGCACCACGCGTGATGCACCTTGGATCACGCTACACCCTTAAGGGCTCACGGCTGGTAAGCAAGATGCTCTAGAGGAGGCACCACGCGTGGTGCACCTTGGATCACGCTACTCCCTTAAGGGCTCACATCTGGTGTGCAAGATGCTCTAGAGGAGGCACCACGCGTTATGCACCTTGGATCACGCTACACCAACAAAGGCTCACATCTGGTGTGCAAGATGCTCTAGAGGAGGCACCACGCGTGATGTACCTTGGATCACGCTACACCCTCAAGGGCTCACGGTTGGAGAGCAAGAAGCTCTAGAGGAGGCACCACGCATGATGCACCTTGGATCACGTTACACCCTCAAGGGCTCACGGCTGGTAAGCAAGATGCTCTAGAGGACGCACCACGCATGAATCACCTCGGATCACGCTACACCCTTAATGGCTCACGGCTGGTAAGCAAGATGCTCTAGAGGAGGCACCACGCGTGGTGCACCTTGGATCACGCTACTCCCTTAAGGGCTCACGGCTGGTAAGCAAGATGCTCTAGAGGAGGCACCACGCGTGATGCACCTTGGATCACGCTACACCCTCAAGGGCTCACGGTTGGAGAGCAAGAAGCTCTAGAGGAGGCACCACGCATGATGCACCTTGGATCACGCTACACCCTCGAGGGCTCACGCCTGGTGCGCAATATGCTCTAGAGGAGGCACCACGCGTGATGCACCTTGGATCACGCTACACCGTCAAAGGCTCACATCTGGTGTGCAAGATGCTCTAGAGGAGGCACCACGCGTTATGCACCTTGGATCACGCTACACCAACAAAGGCTCACATCTGGTGTGCAAGATGCTCTAGAGGAGGCACCACGCGTGATGCACCTTGGATCACGCTACACCCTCAAGGGCTCACGGTTGGAGAGCAAGAAGCTCTAGAGGAGGCACCACGCATGATGCACCTTGGATCACGTTACACCCTCAAGGGCTCACGGCTGGTAAGCAAGATGCTCTAGAGGACGCACCACGCATGATGCACCTCGGATCACGCTACACCCTTAAGGGCTCACGGCTGGTAAGCAAGATGCTCTAGAGGAGGCACCACGCGTGGTGCACCTTGGATCACGCTACTCCCTTAAGGGCTCACGGCTGGTAAGCAAGATGCTCTAGAGGAGGCACCACGCGTGATGCACCTTGGATCACGCTACACCCTCAAGGGCTCAGGGTTGGAGAATTTGAATTTATTCATAAATAACTGCCACTGAGGCTAAAGAGCCCCTTTATGTAGCGTATACAATGTTCTGGCTTGAAGTTATGTAATAAAAAAAATAAAAATACAAAATAAACCTAGCTTAACAACTAAGAAAAACTAAATATAAAATATACTTATAACTAAACGAGCCAATTACCAGACACTTCATACAAAATGAATTATACAAATTAGAATATAGAATAATTAAATAAAGAACCTACCTAATAATGTATTATATCTATTAAAAGAAAACAAATTATAGTACAGTAACAAAGGGTACAATTTTGATGTAAGTATAATATGATCTATTATTAAAACAATTACATGAGTGACATGATTACTAGAACTACTATCAATTCCACGAAAGTTGTATCTTGGATACTAAAAATATTATAGAAAGCTGTATGGCACGGATATATTTCAAAGGTTTTGTATGGAATATTTATATTTTTGAATCGTATTCCTTCAGGAATCTTGATATTAGGTATTTCTTGAGTTGTGTAGTGTTAACAGAGTTTGTAAATGAGTGAAGGTGGAATGTATTAAAGAGCCGTGAAGCTGTGCAAATGAATGATTTATTGTATTTAGTTGTACGGTGGACAGGAATCTGTAGAGTGGAATCAGTAAATCTATTTTCTCTGTGGTGGACGGAGTTCATTGGTTTAAACACATTATAGAGATAACCAGGAGTTTTTGTACACAATATTTTCTGGGTGAGGAGCGCAATTGACAGCTGCCTACGTTCACGAAGTTTCAACCACTGCATTTCCACATAATAAGGTGTAATGTGTACATCACGCCTGACGTCTAAAATGTAACGAACGCATGCATTTTGAACTCTCTGTAATTTTATGTTAAGTGTTTCTGATAAGTCGTTATACACTACTGATCCATATCCGATGATAGGAAGTATCAAAGTTTGGATTAGAAGCTTGCGCATTTTTGACGGCGTGTAAGGGATATTCCGCTTCAAGATATGCATTGATGATATAGCTTTCTTTATTACAGCAGCGGTATGCTCTCCCCAAGATAAGGTTCTATCAAAAATTACTCCTAGGTTGTTCACAGAGTTGCTGTAGGGGATATCATTGTCTAGTAATTTTATTGGTGGTAGTGAGTTAAGATCAACAGAGTTAAGAAGTTTAGTATAGCCAATGCATATTAGTTGAGTCTTAGAAATGTTTAACTGGAGGTTATGGTTTAGGGTCCACTGATGGAGGTGAGCGATATCTTCGTTGAAAAGTTCTATATTGTGAGGCGCATCAGAGGGACTGAAATGGAAGTAGGCCTGTACGTCATCAGCGTACATATGACAGAGACTGTTTTTGAATACACTGGACATATCATTTATATAAAGCGAGAAGCACAGTGGCCCAAGAACTGACCCTTGGGGTACACCACTTTTTACTGATTGCCAATTCGATGAGGAGCCATCAAAGAAGACCACTCTCTGTTGCCGACCTGCTAGATACGATTCAAACCAAGACAATGCATTCCGCGATAAGCCAATGGAGTGTAGCTTCGCAAGGAGCAACTCATGGCTTACGCAATCGAAGGCCTTACTGAGATCAAAGAGGCATAGAATTGTAAGCTGTCTTTGGTCAATTGCAGAGCGTATGTCGTCCGTTATTTTTAAGAGCGTGGTAGTTGTGCTATGACCTTTCTTAAATCCGGATTGATGAGGATTTAGGGTGTGGAACTCGGTCAAATATTCACACATTTGTTCATGAACTATTCTTTCTAGAACTTTGCTTAGAGCACAAAGTATGCTGATGGGCCTGAAATCACTGCAAGACGCAGGTATTCTCTTCTTAGGCACTGGGCGTATATTCGCACACTTCCAGAGCGTCGGGTATACTCCGTTTTGTAAACAGAAGTTGAACAAGTGTAAAATGGCCGGCAGGAATATATCGAGACAATTTGAGAGAAGGGAGATTGGAATGTTATCCGGACCTTTGGCTTTAGTACGAATAGACCTAATCGCTTTCACTATTTGTTCTGGGTATACGTATTTGAAGTAGAATTTTTCATGGTTTGGCGGCGGAAGAAGTCTATAATGCTCTGCGGTCTGGGATATTCTTGTTGTGTTACTGTTGGGAACTACGTTTAAGTAATGATCGCTCAGCTCGGAGGGGGAAACTGGCATTTGGATATCAGGTGGGGGGCTGGCACCTATTCCAAGGGATTTTGCAGCTCTCCAGGATGCTGCAGAATTCTCACAGTGTCTGAAGAGGTTATATGTGTACTTAACTTTAGCATTTCTGATCGCTTGTTTTGTGTTATTCCGTAGAATTCTGAATTTTTCATAGTCATCCGGAAGTTTTGTCTTTAAAAATTCCTTGCGGGCTCTGTCGCGAATCTTTACCAAGTCTTTAATTGTTCTGTTAAACCATGGGGTTGAATGGTGTTTAACGTTTACTATCTTTTGAGGGGCATGTTTGTCATACAGAAAGTAGATGTTTTGGTTAAAGAGACTGAGCTTTTCGTCTACGTTGTTTGTTTTATAAAACTGCTCCCAAGGGAGTAATTCTGCATCCGCACTAAAATCACTTGAATTAAATTTACTAAAGTCACGCACTAGGTATGTCTTGGGTTTTGCTTTAGGAGCAGATAAAGAAAATACAGCGTACAAGAGGTCATGAGCTGAGAATCCAGGAGCAGGCTCCTGTCCATATTCTATAACAAGATCATTGCAGTTGGAAGATATTATATCGAGAATGCTATCGCAGGTAGCGGTGTGGAAGGTTTCAGTGAATGGCAAACATTCAAGGTTGCAGGCGTTCAACATCTCACGAATACTTTCTGTTTCAAACGTACCACTGCCAAATCTAGCATTTATGTCTCCAACAACGAAAATATATTTGTAATTCAGTAAATGCGTGTACATATCGTTCAAGAATGAGTCTAAATAGCCAGCTTTTGGTGGACGGTATACACAAGAAAAGAGTATCTTTAAGTCTGGCAGGATCATTTCAAGTATCAAATATTCCGGTTTCTTACTGTATTCACCCGGAGATTTGCTAAGGATGTTGCATTTTATAGTGTCCTTGACATAAACAGCAACGCCACCTGAACCTTTGCCAAGTCTATCATTACGAAAGACGTTGTATCCACTGAGATAAATTGAAGCATCCCCTATTGAGGGCTTAAGAAATGTTTCACTGACTGCTATTATGTCAAAAGAACTGTTACCAAAAGTATGACGGAATTCAGAAATGTGGGAGGAGTCAACTAGAGATTGTGCGTTGATGTGTGCCACTTTAAGCCTGTTTGAGTTTCTCAAGCTAATGTTTGATAGTAGTTCAGCCAATACATGTTCATCATGAGACATAAAAGCAACGAATACACTCTTAATTACAGAATTAAGAACATATAGACACAATATATACTATAAACTGTTTTGCAAACCTGAGATCACTATTGTAAAAATAATAAAACAAACGATAAAATGACCTATCAAAAACAATGAATGGCCTAATATACGCTAAAAATAAAAGAAAGTCTAGTGAGATATCGAGAATACAGTACTAGATTAATTTTGAAGTTGATATTAATACCTACAATGCTAGACAAAGAGAAAAGAGAAAGAAAATAATTAATTCTATGCTAGAGCAATGAATCTAATTCTAATTAATTAATTAATAACATAAATTTCAGTAAGGAAGAAAGAAAATTATTTTGATCTTCCTTATTTCCAAATAGCCTCTCCAGGTTCCACATTTATGCTGAAGAGTTGAGTTACCATCAGCTGCACGGTTCTCCAAGGGGTCCTTACTTCAAGGGTGTTGGGTACCGCTTCTTCAACGCCTCTAGGTCTCGAGCTGTTGTCAGTCTGTGTTTTGTATCACCCACACGTACCATGACAACACCATCAATGCTCCACGTGTAATTTAGGCCAAAATGGCCGACAGTCTGTTTTAGTAGGTCAGTGCGGGTCTTCGTTAAATCTTCCCGCACCGTTATGCCGGTGTTCTTCAGAAATTTCTTCGATTTGAAGAAAGCATTACGATCAGCATAGGACACGAATTTTACAATAATAGGTCTCCTTTTATTACTTCCTCGGAAGCCTACACGATGGGACCTATCAATCTTGGATAGCTCGAGTGGGACGTTAATTTTCCTGGCGACATCTAGAACACATTGATCTGTATCCTCGCCGGGAATTTCTGGTATCCCGAAAATCCTCAAGCTGTTCCGCCTCTGGTACATTTCAATACTATCCGTTTTTTCGTGTAATTGCTGCTCGAGGTCAGCTATTGCCTCATCCCGTTGTGCGATTTCGGTTTTTAGTTCCCTTATGATGTCCGTATTAAAGTCAATGCTCTCCTTCAGTTTTTCAATGACCTTGGTTGCTACACGTTCTACAAGGTCGTTTAGGAGATCGTTGTTACTCAACATATAGATTCTCTAGAGGAGGCACCACGCATGATGCACCTTGGATCACGCTACACCCTCAAGGGCTCACAGCTGGTGTGCAAGATGCTCTAGAGGAGGCACCACGCGTGATGCACCTTGGATCACGCTACACCCTCGAGGGCTCACGCCTGTTGCGCAATATGCTCTAGAGGAGGCACCACGCGTGATGCACCTTGGATCACGCTACACCCTCAAGGGCTCACAGCTGGTGTGCAAGAAGCTCTAGAGGAGAAACCACGCGTGATGCACCTCGGTTCACGCTACACCCTTAAGGGCTCACGGCTGGTATTCAATATGCTATAGAGGAGGCACCACGCATGATGCATCTCGGATCACGCTACACCCTTAAGCGCTCACGGCTGGTGTGCAAGAAGCTCTAGAGGAGGCACCACGCGTGATGCACTTTGGATCACGCTATACCCTTAAGGGCTCACGGCTGGTGTGTAAGAAGCTCTAGAGGAGGCACCACGCGTGATGCACTTTGGATCACGTTATACCCTCAAGGGCTCACGGTTGGTAAGCAAGAAGCTCTAGAGGAGGCACCACGCGTTATGCACCTTGGATCACGCTACACCCTCAAGAGCCCACAGCTGGTGTGCAAGAAGTTCTAGAGGAGACACCACGCGCGATGCACTTTGGATCACGCTATACCCTCAAGGGCTCACGGTTGGTAAGCAAGAAGCTCTAGAGGAGGCACCACGCGTTATGCACCTTAGATCACGCTACATTCTCAAGGGCTCACAGCTGGTGTGCAAGAAGCTCTAGAGGAGGCACCACGCATGATGCACCTTGGATTACGCTACACCCTTAAGGGCTCACGACTGGTAAGCAAGAAGCTCTAGAGGAGGCACCACGCGTGATGCACCTCAGTTCACGCTACACCCTTAAGGGCTCACGGCTGGTGTGCAATATGCTCTAGAGGAGGCACCACGCATGATGCACCTCGGATCACGCTACACCCTTAAGGGCTCACGGCTGGTGTGCAATATGCTCTAGAGGAGGCACCACGCATGATGCACCTCGGATCACGCTACACCCTCAAGGGCTCACAGCTGGTGTGCAAGAAGCTCTAGAGGAGGCACCACGCATGATGCGCCTCGGATCACACTACACCCTTAAGGGCTCACGACTGGTAAGCAAGAAGCTCTAGAGGAGGCACCACGCGTGATGCACCTTGGATCACGCTACACGCTCAAGGGCTCACAGATGGTGTGCAATATGCTCTAGAGGAGGCACTACGCATGATGCACCTTGGATCACGCTACACCCTTAAAGGCTAACGACTGGTAAGCAAGAGCCTTAGAGGAGGCACCACGCATGATGCACCTCGGATTACTCTGCCCGCTCAAGGGCGCACGGCTGGTGTGCAATATGCTCTGGAGGAGGCACCACGCGTGATGCACCTTGGATCACGCTACACGCTCAAGGGCTCACAGATGGTGTGCAATATGCTCTAGAGGAGGCACTACGCATGATGCACCTTGGATCACGCTACACCCTTAAAGGCTAACGACTGGTAAGCAAGAGCCTTAGAGGAGGCACCACACATGATGCACCTCGGATCACTCTGCCCGCTCAAGGGCGCACGGCTGGTGTGCAATATGCTCTGGAGGAGGCACCACGCGTGATGCACCTTGGATCACGCTACACCCCCAAGGTCTCACGGCTGATAAGCAAGATGCTCAAGAGAAGGCACCACGCGTGATGCACCTTGGATCACGCTACACCCACAAGGGCTCACAGCTGGTTAGAAATATGCTCCAGAGGAGGCACCCCGCATGATGCACCTTGGATCACGCTACACCCTCAAGAGTTCACAGCTGGTGTGCAATATGCTCTAGAGGATGTACCACGCATGATGCACCTTGGATCACGCTACACGCTCAAGGGCGCACAGCTGGTATGCAATATGCTGTAGGAGAGGCACCACGCGTGATGCACCTTGGATCACGCTACACCCTCAAGAGCGCACAGCTGGTGTGCAATATGCTCTTGGGGAGGCACCACTCATGATGCACCTTGGATCACGCTACACCCTCAAGGGCTCACGGCTGGTGTGCAGGAAGCACCATGCATGATGTACAACTAGGGATGTTGACAGGCGACCGTTAACTCGGGTTTCATTAAGGGAGGGTTAGGGAAGGGATTTTGGAGGGAAGTCGGCCTTGGACCTCTTAAAAAGAAAGGTCCCGACATTGGCCTGGTGGTGAAAATGGGAAACCACTAAAACCATTATCAGGACGGCTGAGGTGGTATTCAAACCCACTCTCTCCCGGTGCAAGCCAGATACGAGCTAGTATGTCAGCGCTCTTGGACACTGTGGGCGGTAGTCTATGTTCAATATAGCGGGAGGAATTTTAACTAATAATAATAGTAATATGGCCTCAGTTGCCTTGTGTACATCTTTTGAGTTTAAGTCATTTAGACGTTCTACTCTCCAATTTTGGCGTTCCGTTTACCATGTAGAAATGTAATAAATTTTGTTCTCGCAGTCAGTTTACCCCCCAGGTAGGCTTTTCCCACCGACTCAGCGAGGCATCCCAACTTTACTGCCTTTACGGGTAGTGTCCTGGAGCTTGACATCGAGTCAAGGGATACAACTGAGAAGGCGGGACTAGCGCCTCACCCAAGCGGCCTCACCCGCAAAGCGAACAGGGGGCCTCATGAGGGATGGGGGACGGGATGGGAAGAATGGGAGGGATAGACATGGAAAAGGGAAGCAGGCAGCCGTGGCCTGATGGCAGATACTGTACCCGTATCCACGTGGTCTTACCTCTAGGAATCCGATGGAAAAGCTGGATCGTAGAATCTGGAAGTACCCGGCTGAAATAACCCCCAAAACTCCAACAACTAGGATCAACCAGGGATAAGGATACCTAAATATAAAAGAATGTGATAAGAAGATGCCAGCGGTCGACGAAATGAAAACGAAAATCAGCTCAAAATGAACTAACAAGTCTCTTAAAATGAAATTAATCTCGGGCATAAGGCTTAGCATTCAATAAAATAACCCACTGGTCCTCGTGGCACATCCTGGTTCTAATATAAATCACCAAATCATCCGAAGAAAATTTAAAATTGGATCAACAGTTTAATGTCTAAGAAACTGCTGCATTGTGGAAATTCTCTCCACTCAACAAAATAGGTGTTTGCTTCTACAAGAAGCACATGATAGTAAAATGTGACGTCAGCCTGAAATTTGGCTAAATTATGCTGCTCAAATGGTACAGCATTTTAAACGAAGTCCAAAATAAATGTCTTTGAATTTTACAATATCATACAAATTAAATTTACAAATACAGAAACCCCAATAAATTCGCATTAATCTATATACATTTATACATTTAATTCGTTGTTCGAATCTCTCCTACATTATTCATCAATCCATTGACAGGTGTTCTATTTAGTTCTGTTATAGTCTTATTTGGTCATATCCGACGAACAATGAAGTTAATCGAACGTAATATCGCTTCAGTAAATTATAACAATTCATTTTAAATCATTCACAAAATGTGTAAATTATCATCTCTTAAACTTTCACTTATTATTATTACACTGTTATACAATTATTATTACACGTCTTTCAAGTCGTAACTTTCCAATGAAACAAATGTTACTATTAGCAATCCATTTTAGATTGGTTGTTACAATGCATAACTTGGTTTTAAACGTTGGATTCAAAAGTTTACTAGCTTTCTAGTAACTGTAATCGTGACTGTAATTCACGTTCAAAATACACACTAATTCACTCAGTAATAGCTTATCAGCTTATTTAATACTGGAAAGCTGATATTGACCATCTATCGATGTCTAATATCTGCCTCATTATAACTCAATTCACGCAAACATTAATAGCTTTACACGTATATTAGCTCTCAATAGCTATAATCACCAAACATTTTTAAGATCCAAAAAGCTTTTATACAACAATCGTAAAATACCATGTTTCATAATAGACAAAAATTAGAATGTCATGGACAATTTTTATCAGAACTGTGTTAAATATGTTGTATTCACGTGTTCAAATACAGTAGTAGTATTTGTGGTTTTCCAAAATTGTCATTTCGTTTCATGACGAAAATATTTTATACATAGATTCCTTTCTTTCAATAATATTTCTCATTGTACTCTCATATTTCATAAATATTTCTTTCAAAGAATTATAGAGTGATCACTGTAAAGAGAATAATTCAGTTTTCGCATAAACAAAATTCGAAATGGAAATCCTCCTCTAAGGAAACACGTAAGAAACTACACCATGAAAAATAGCCTGTCTTAAGAAGGTACAAATAATCCATTAGAATCAAACGCTTAACCAAGTTGGAGTATTCCAAAAGAATAAAGAAAATTGAAAAACTGAACGAACTCGAAAAAGTGACTATATTGAATAAGAAATTCAAAAACGTGGATCGCAAAAGCCTAATCCAAAAATCGTAATTATTCACACTAGAAATCACTATATTTCCTAGTCTATATCGAACTCGATGAAAAATGGACTAACACCTCGATCAAACAATGTTGCATGTAATGGCAAAATATTCTACAGGGTCTTTCATATAAAATAAGAACGCCAAGTGGCGGTTTTGTTATCCGCAGCTGCGGTGGCCTTTGCTGAGCTTGTGACGCACCACGGCCCCCTGCTTTCAGCGTGTGTACAAATCCTATATGAAATATTACCTTATAAAAGATTCTGGAAGTGTCGCCCTTCCTGGGTTATACAGGCATTGTATCTGGTAACCACATTCTGGCTAACATGCATGAGTTCTGCCACTCTAATGTTTCTGATCTTTTATTGTACGTCTTTCATTGAGCACTGAGCCAGTAGTGTCAAACTTATTTTCAATTACTTGAATCTGTGCTAGTGAAGGTGTCCCTTCATCAGGAAATTGCTTAACAAATGCAACACGTACCCGCCGAGCTGACTCGCACATAAAATGAGTTTTACATACAAAAATACGATGTTGTAATGATAACTAGTAGGTAGGCTTGGGGGGGGGGGGGTTGACTCAAATACCGTTATTTATGCAAATTAGGGGGGCGTGGCAAGGTCAATGACCTTGAGGTAGGTCATGATCAATGACCTTGAGGTAGGTCATTGACCCCAAGGTCGCCGGGACCCCGGAAGGTAAACAAACCTTGGAGGGTCCAGGAACCGGTTTGAGGGGGTGTGGGTGGAGGGGGAGGAGTGGGGGTGGGGAGGGGGAGGGGGAGGGGGGAAGGGGAGGGGGAGGGGGTGGTGGCTAGGGTGGGGGATGAGGGGGAAGGATGGAAGAGGCTCTGCACGAGACCCTCCTCGACCCAGTCTCTCTGTTGGACTGAGCGCCTTCTCTGATATTATCCTGGGCTATATAGCTTTGCTTTATGCCCGATGAGATCCGAGTGCCGAAGGTTTCCGAATACTGGGTTGTGAATGAATTGTCAGAGAATTGAACGGTCAACTGGTGTGTGTGTGTGTGTGTGTGTGTGACGTCACAGCAGATTACGGGATGTGAGGTAGGTCATGAACGGGAGTGTTTTGAATGGAAAACATTAGTGTAACTGGTGTGTGTGTGACGTCACAGCAGATTACGGGATGTGAGGTAGGTCATGGACGGGCGTGTTTTGAATGGAAAACATGAATGGCGGTGGATGATGGTGGTTGTTGAACCCTGACGTGGTAGGTTGGTTAGGTGTGAATGGGTCTGAGAGACAAACAAGATGGGGTTGAAAGCGCTCAATGGTAAACAAACATCGATGCGTGGGTGGATGTTTAATGAACATAGGTGTTTGTGTGAATGAATAAACAGATTTGAACGGTTAACCTGTGTGTGACGTCACATGGGATGACTAATCCTGAGATTGACAACGGGTTGTATGGTAGGTCATGTCTGGGAATGACCTTACGGTGATTGAGAGGGTGGGAGACAAATGATGAGGTAAACGTGTTTGAATCATGAATGGAGATGGATGGTGGGTGTTGAACTCTGGCTTGCTTGGTAGGTTGAATGTAAAAACAAATAAAACCAGAAGCAAAAAAAGTAAAATTATGTATTATGTTGTGAACTGTTACTACAACTATTTTGCCTTTTATCACCAGCTTCTTCTTCCTCTTCATCTTCCTCTTCATCATCTCCTTCTTCTTCTTCTTCTTCACCTCTCCCACGCCCTTCCATCGCTGTCATTAAAGCATCAAAAACCCCACCAAAACTGGATCATTTCCAAAGCTATAAAAAAATGTATACAATAAAGAGTACAACAAAATTGTTTTATAACGCTTGTTTATCTAAATATTGTATTGTGAATTGCTTTGAGTGTGTGAGAGCAAGTACAGCTCACCTAAGTCTGCAGCAGCTTCCAGCGTTTGTCCTTAGGGTGAGCTACAAGTTCTGTTCATTTTTAAGTAGTTCCAAAATTTTGCTACTAGATATTAATGATACCTAGTGGTGAATGTTGGAACGTGAGTATGGGTTTCAGTGCTGGAAGTGTCCAAGAACATGTGTGACTCACTTGAGTATGTAGCTGCTTCCAGCGAACGCCTTTAGGGTGAGCTACAAGTTCCAACTTTTTGCTACTAGATAATAATGCCATCTAGTGGTGAATGTTGGAACTTGTTTTGACAAAATCTAACCTGTCAATTTAGCTTCACACAAGTTTAGTCTGTGGACGGATCTTTTACATGTCATAAAGTGAGAACATGGAACCACTGGCTTTACTGTCCCTCCAAAGGAAGGCATACTGAAGGATTTTTAACACACTTAAAAAAATCTGACTTCCTTCCCAATCCTTTTTTTTTTGATTAATACATTCATCGCAATAACACGAGTTATCAGATAAATTCTACTCACATCCAAGTAAACATGGGCTACAAAAGGCGGTAACTACGCTCAGTATTTCTAATCATTTTGAAGAAGAAAAAAAAACACCGCTTGCTTCCAGTATTTGACCAGATCAGGAATGAATGAATTAAGCCCCATCTAGCGGCGAGAATAAGATCTGTGTTGGCTGCCAAAGCCTGTCTCACTTTTGTGAGTCAATGATTAAATGAATGACAGATGAAATGAAATGATAGTGGAGGGTGTTGCCGGAAGAAAATTTTGACAGGGAAAACTGGTGTTCCCAGAGAAAAACCTGTCTGCTTTTGGTTTGCCCAGCACAGATCTAACATAAAGTGACTGGAATTGAACCACGCACCCAGCGGCGAGAGACTGGCGTGCTGCTACATAAGGCTTTAGTAAATAAAGTAAATAAATAATACTTACATTAACACATCAAGAGTCGAATCCTCATCGTTGTCTTCTTCATCCAGCCCCATAGTTTCCTTGGTCTCTTTGGCAGACATTGCAGCGAATGATATGTTTTGAAAAGGAACAACCTCTTTATATACTGTGTTTTCTGGTGAAAGGAGTTTAAATTAGGTGTGTTTAAGGTATTTGTGCAGGGTTATACAGTGTGGAGCTAATTCTGGTGAAAGGAAGGTCAGTAACGATTCCTGTATTAATGCAGGGTATTGCCGTGCGGAGGTCATTTTTGTGTGAAAGGAACGGTAATCCTGGGGCGTTTCCTGTATTTGTAGGGGGTATAAATAGGGGAGCAGAATTGAAATGAAAGTAGAGTTAACTGCGAGCTTACAGCGTTCACACCAGATTGCAATTGGACCCTTGTCTATCAGGTAATATTCAACATACTTAAGTATATAACTTTAAAGCATATCCTAGTGTATATATTTGACTATGTGCTACTGGGAGACTAACTCAGCCTGATGGTTTACAAAATAAGTGATTGTACTGCACATTACAGTACTTGTAAATGCTGAGATTGTAGGTTTAAATCCACATGAAGATGTTAGAATTTTAATAGTATAATGGCCTGACAAAGCTGCTTTAAAAGTTAGACAGTATGAATCAGACAAGCAATAATTACTTCAAGGATGAAACATGCAGAATTCATTGCATGTAATAAGATTGGTTTTAACGTGACATGCAACATAAACCATTAGCTGCCTGGAATATATTAAACGAATGCAGCTCAATTATATAATTACTGTTATTATCCAATTAAATGTTGCAGATTTCACTGCATAGCCCGCGGGATAAATACAGTGCTAGACACAGTCACGGAAGTGATGGTGAACTCTTATGTATTGCAGAGGTGAAGGATATATTTATCATTAGCACCTAGACATGCAGGCACTGCTATACTTAGACCATCAGCTCTAGGTCAAGTACCCTATTTAGTTAAGGACATTTAAATCATCATCTCCCGACTAATGTAGCCCCCATGCACTTGGGTGTATTGAACAGGTAAATTATTTAAGCAACCTGCTCCGGCTTCGCCCGGGAACAGATATAATATACAAACAACCCGACCCGGCTTCGCCCGGGAACAGTTATGTTATACCAGAAACCCGACCCGGCTTCGCCCGGGAACAGTTATATTATACCAGAAGCCTGCACCGGCTTCGCTCGAGAACAGTTAAATTATACAAGCAATCTGCCCCGGCTTTGCCCGGGAACAGTTATGTTATACCAGAAACCCGACCCGGCTTCGCCCGGGAACAGTTATATTATACCAGAAGCCTGCACCGGCTTCGCTCGAGAACAGTTAAATTATACAAGCAATCTGCCCCGGCTTTGCCCGGGAACAGTTAAATTATACAAGCAATCCGCCCCTGCTTCGCCCGGGAACAGTTATATATTATACTAGAAACCCGCTCCGGCTTCGCCCGGGGGACAGTTAAATTATACAAGCAATCCACCCCGGCTTCACCCGGGATCAGATATATATATATATATTATACTAGAAACCCGCTCCGGCTTCGCCCGGGGGACAGTTAAATTATACAAAAAATATCCGCCTCGGCTTCACCCGAGAACAGTTAAATTATACAAGCAATCTGCCCCAGCTTCGCCCGGAAACAGTTATAGATTATACTAGAAAACCGCTCCGGCTTCGCCCGGGAACAGTTATATATTAATCTAGAAACCCGCTCTGGCTTCTCCCGGGAACAGTTAAATTATAGAAGCAATCTGCTCCGGCTTCACCCGTGAACAGTTATATATTATACAAGAAACCCGCTCCGGCTTCGCCCGGGGGACTGTTAAATTATACAAGCAATCTGCTCCGGCTTCGCCTGGGAAACAGTTATATATTATACTAGAAACCTGCTCCGGCTTCGCCCGGGAACAGTTATACATTATACTAGAAACCCGCTCCGGCTTCGCCCGGGAACAGTTATATATTATTCTAGAAACCCGCTCCAGCTTTGCCCGGGAACAGTTAAATTATACAAGCAATCTGCTCCGGCTTCACCCGTGAACAGATATATATTATACTAGAAACCCGCTCCAGCTTCAACCGTGAGACAGTTAAATTATACAAGCAATCTGCCCTGGCTTCTCCCAAGTACAGTTATATATTATACTAGAAACCCGCTCCGGCTTCGCCCGGGAGACAGTTAAATTATACAAGCAATCTGCCCGGCTTCACCCGGGAACAGTTATATATTATACTAGAAACCCGCTCCGGCTTCGTCCGGGAACAGTTAAATTATACAAGCAATCTGCCCGGCTTAACCCGGGAACAGTTATATATTATACTAGAAACCCGCTCCGGCTTCTCCCGGGGGACAGTTAAATTATACAAGCAATCCGCCCTGGCTTCGCCCGGGAACAGTTAAATTATACAGGCAATCTGCCATGGCTTCACCCGGGAACAGTTATATATTATACTAGAAACCGCTCCGGCTTCGCCCGGGAACAGTTAAATTATACAAGAAATTCACCCCGGCTTCACCCGGGAACAGTTATATATTATACTAGTAACCCGCTCCGGCTTCGCCCGGGGGACAGTTAAATTTTACAAGCAGTTTGCCCCGGCTTTGCCCGGGAACAGTTAAATTATACAAGCAATCTGCCCCGGCTTCACCCAAGTACAGTCATATATTATACTAGAAACCCGCTCCGGCTTCGCTCGGGAGACAGTTAAATTATACAAGCAATCTGCCCGGCTTCACCCGGGAACAGTTATATATTATACTAGAAACCCGCTCCGGCTTCACCCGGGGGACAGTTAAATTATACAAGCAATCCGCCCTGGCTTCGCCCGGGAACAGTTAAATTATACAGGCAATCTGCCATGGCTTCACCCGGGAACAGTCATTTATTATACTAGAAACCGCTCCGGCTTCGCCCGGGAACAGTTAAATTATACAAGAAATTCACCCCGGCTTCACCCGGGAACAGTTATATATTATACTAGTAACCCGCTCCGGCTTCGCCCGGGGGACAGTTAAATTATACAAGCAGTTTGCCCCGGCTTTGCCCGGGAACAGTTAAATTATACAAGCAATCTGCCCCGGCTTCACCCAAGTACAGTCATATATTATACTAGAAACCCGCTCCGGCTTCGCTCGGGAGACAGTTAAATTATACAAGCAATCCACCCCGGCTTTGTCCGGGAACAGTTAAATTATACAAGCAATCTGCCCGGCTTCACCCGGGAACAGTTATATATTATACTAGAAACCCGCTCCAGCTTCACCCGGGGGACAGTTAAATTATACAAGCAATCCGCCCTGGCTTCGCCCGGGAACAGTTAAATTATACAGTCAATCTGCCATGGCTTCACCCGGGAACAGTCATATATTATACTAGAAACCCGCTCCGGCTTCGCCCGGGAACAGTTAAATTATACAAGAAATTCACCCCGGCTTCACCCGGGAACAGTTATATATTATACTAGTAACCCGCTTCGGCTTCGCCCGGGGGACAGTTAAATTATACAAGCAGTTTGCCCCGGCTTTGCCCGGGAACAGTTAAATTATACAAGCTATCTGCCCCGGCTTCACCCAAGTACAGTCATATATTATACTAGAAACGCGCTCCGGCTTCGCCCGGGAGACAGTTAAATTATACAAGCAATTCACCCCGGCTTTGTCCGGGAACAGTTAAATTATACAAGCAATCCGCCCCGGCTTCGCCCGGGGACAGTTACATATTATACTAAAAACCCGCCCCCCTCCCCGGCTTAGCCCGGGGAACAGTTAAATTATACAACCAATCTGCCCCTGGCTTCGTCCGTGAACAGTTATATTATTCAAGCAACCTTCTCCGGCTTCACCCGGGAACAGTTATATAATACAAGCACCCCGCCTCGGCTTCACTCGTGAACATTTATATTGGCAACCCGCCCCTGCTTTGCCCGGGAACAGAGAGCAAACCCCATTCCAACCTTAAGACCAGAATTAATTTTATTTACAGAACAAACCAGACCTCCACAGTAACAGTTGAGAATGCTAACTGCTATGTATTGCTGAGTGAAAGGACATTTAAATCATCAGCTCCTGACCATGTAGCCCCCATGCACCTGGGTGTATAACTTGTTTGATAACCTGTGTTCTTGTAATGGATTGAGGAGAAGTAGGAAAATGGTGAACGCAAGCTGCTGACTATAAAATTAGTGGCTAGCGATAATGGGTGTGTAGAAGGGTTTTGATAACTTGTGTGTGTGTATATACATATTTGCTAATGGCTTAGGTATACTAAAACACTATTATAGATATAAAATTCGATTTCAGAATGTCGGCAATAAAAAATGCGAATTCCATAGGGAAAGATGCTGGACCAGAGACTAAACGACTACAGGATCTGCAGGTAAATGAGTCTTATTTGGTAACTGCTGTTCGTCGAGTCAAGACCAAATTTGGGGAACGTATTCTTTGCGAACTGGAGGACTTTGCAGTATTTCTACCGTCGAGATTCAAGGAACTCAGCGAGGAAGATGTATCCGATCTCAACAAAGGGACCATCTATTTAAAATATTTGGGACTGGAAAATAAAAGATGTCTGGTGGAATTCATAGAAGAAAAAAATGAAATTTAAAATTAGTTTATGTAAAAACGGAATTTGCAGGGAAAATAAACTTTGGTTCACTCTCTCTGCAAACCGTTCAGTTTTTTGTAATTGTTAAGTACTAAGGGACATCATGTCGCCACCGATACAAAGTTGGCAAGATGTGGATAGTTGTTTCAATAACAATATCTGTTGCACTAAAGTCAATAATGATGCAAACATTTTAGATCACAATGAATATTTAAACACTAGTTACAACATTTTTCAAAACAAAATACAAGACTGTTTAAGAGAACATGTAGCGTTAAAGGTTAACGCTGAATTATTATGTGACTTTGCTATTTTGAAACAAGGTGAGGAGATCATACAGCCAATCTATTTACACACACACATGACTAAATTATACCGCACTGATAATATACACAGTTGGTATAGTAAAAACATTGTTGATAAACTCACAACACGCTTTGCTGAGTTTCAAGAATTAGAAAGCGGCAAATCGCTGGAAGCTATCAATCACCTTAAAATTAATGTATGCACCTTTGATCCCATAAATAGTGGGTCATCTCATGTTAATTTGCCTAAACAGTTGGAAAACCGTCACGCAGTTATCAATGTGGATAATAATGATGTTTTCTGCTTTATTTGGTCCTTGGCTGCTGGGTTATGTTCTGCAAGTAAAAATGTTCACAGAATGGGCAAATATCACCAGAAATTTATGGAATTAATGATCAGTCTAAATTTAGCAGACATAGAATTCCCAATGGACCTCAACGCCATTTCTCGTTTTGAATCTAAAAATCTGCTTTACTCCATTAATGTATACGGAGTTGAAGGGGACAAAGTTATTGGGCCACTCTATGTGACAAAGGAAAAAAAGAAAAGCATTTTAATTTATTGTACATTGAAGGGGAATTGTGCAACCATTATTGTTATATCAAAGATCTTTCCAGACTAGTTCGTTCACAAGTTACAAAGAGTAAAAATAGGGTATATATATGTGATCGCTGTTTGCAATATTTTACTAGCAATCAAAAGTTGACAGCCCATACTATTGATTGCATTACTCAACCAGCTGTAAAAATTACATTCCCAGAAAAGGATAAAGCCAGTATGAAATTTCAAAATGTGTCTCGTCAAGAACCGCTTCCATTTACAGTATATGCAGATTTTGAATGTTTAACCACACCCATTGACACATGTAACCCGGATCCAGCACGCCCGTACACTCAACAAGTACAGCAACATGTTCCATTCAGTTGTGCTCTAAACGTGATTTGCTCATATGACCCTTCGCTTTCTTACTTCAAATCTTATCGCGATGCAAATGCTGCTGCTTGGTTTTTAAATGAATTGGACGCCTTGGCAGATCGGGTGTACAATATCCTGGAAAACCCAATTCCGCTTCAAATGTTGGATGCAGACGAGGTGGCTTTTGCAACAGCAACCACTTGCCACATTTGTCAAAAACCAATAGCACCTTGTGACACGCCGGTGAGAGACCATAATCGGTACACTGGCAAATTTAGAGGAGCGGCTCATAGTGCATGTAATTTGGCCTATAAAAGAGCACGCTATATTTCTTGTTTCTTACACAACATGTCTCGGTATGACAGTCATCTAATTATTAAGGAATTTGTTAACCTTGAAAACCAAAAGTTTACTTTAATTCCACAAAATCATGAAAATTTTATTTCGTTTACAAAATGGCGAAATGGAATTAGTATACGATTTTTAGATTCGTATAGATTCCTCGCATCATCATTGGATGCGCTTGTTCAAGGGCTTCACCCAAACAATTTGCATTCTGTACGTCAAAACTTTACTGGTGACGAACAATTTGAATTATGCATTCGAAAAGGGGTGTCTCCCTATAATTATGTAAACAATTGGGCATGTTTGCAGGAAACTGCACTCCCTTCAAAGGATAAATTTTACAATGACTTAACAAAAAGTCATATTTCTGAAGAAGAATATTTACACGCCCAAAAAGTATGGGACGTGTTCAAGATATCAACTTTGGGCGAGTATGCTGATTTATACCTCAAAATTGATACACTACTTTTGACAGACGTGTTTGAACACTTTCGCAAACTGTGTCTTGAAATCTACAATCTAGATCCAGTCCATTACTACACCCTTGCCGGATACAGTTGGGACTGTATGTTGAAGGTGACTGAAATAGAACTGGAACTATTAACAGACATCGACATGTTGCTCTTTTTTGAACGCGGGATACGTGGCGGGCTTGTATTGCTTGTGCAAAAGCATGCCAAAGCAAATAATCCATATATGGATACATACAAACCAAAGCAACCTACAACATACCTCACCTACCTGGATTGTAACAATTTATACGGATATGCTATGGAAAAACCGCTTCCGTATCAAAATTTTCGATGGCTGACTTCAGATGAAGTTTCAAATTTTAATTTACAGGACGAGTTGAGCAATAACACACGTAGCTATGTCCTAGAAGTTGACATATTATATCCCCGCGAGATACACAATGCTCATTCTGATCTACCATTTTGTGTTGAAAAACTACAACCTCCCAGTTCACGTTCCAACAATAAAAAGTTGCTGGCAACGTTAAATCCGAAAAATCGCTACGTCATACACATCGAAAATTTAATGCAATGTTTGAAACACGGTTTGAAGCTACAAACCATTCACCGCATTATTTGTTTTGACCAGAAACCATGGTTACAACCGTACATGCAATTAAATACTCATTATAGGCAGCACGCCAAGACTACATTCGAGTCAAATTTTTATAAATTAATGAACAATGCATGCTACGGTAAATCTATGGAAAATATTAGAAAGCATAGAACTATTCATTTGGTAAACCACTGGGACGGTCGATATGGCGCACGAAAATATATTGCTATGCCCAATTTCCATTCAGTACGAGTTATTGAAACTGATTTAGTAACCATTGAATTGTCAAAGACAGAAATCATGTATAACAAACCAATTTACTTAGGAATAGTAATACTTGACTATTCAAAATTTGTAATGTATCAATTTCATTATGAGTTTGCCAAACAAAAGTTTGGAGATGTAAAATTACTGTATATGGATACAGACAGTCTTATTTATCAATCCAATAAGACGGATATTTACTCTGTGATGAGAGAACATCCAAGTTACTTTGATACCTCAAACTATGAGGTTAACAATATGTTTGGCATAATTCCCATGAATAAAAAACACATTGGTCTATTTAAGGATGAGTGTGCTGGTGATGTTATGACGGAATTTGTGGCTTTGGCGCCGAAAATGTACGCATTTTCAACACAAAAGAATAAAGGTCAATGCAAAGCGAAGGGTGTTCTTCGTAGCGTCACACAATTCCTCAATGTTGAGGAATATCGATGTGTACTCTACACAAACACCTCTCGCTTGTACCAGCAAACACGCATTCTTTCAAAGAACCATAATATATTTACAGTAAATCAAAATAAAACATCGCTGTCTACATATGACAATAAACGGCTGTGGGATGGTGTAAATAGCTTGCCTTTTGGACATTTCCACACCTAGTAAATAAGAACACACTTTCATTTTTCAATTCTTTTTTTTATTACAATTGTATGTTTTTACAAGAAGAAACCAAAACATCTTTTGTGAATGCTGTAATCTGGTGGACTGACTCTCAAATAAATAATTAACAATATTTGATTCATGGTTATTTCTTTGTCCTTTTCCTCGCTAATCCACAACCACCACCAATCATTAGCTTTGACTTCATAGCTCCTGCCACGATCAAGGCTGCAATCTTTTCACCAATGGAAGCAGTAGATGATGTCACGCGCTTCACAGCCTTTCTTAGAAGAATGCGGTCTGCAACTCGACGTACTTCTGCATTCTTGTCGCTGTAAGCAATGTCATGATCTCTACACGCAGCATCCAATTTGTTGATTCCAGAATTACCTTGTGCTAGACGTTGGTTTAGTTTGGTCCCAGGTCCACAAAATTGATAGCCGGGAATATGCAGTTCAAAGGGAAGTACATCAATGGCCTTGTTAACTAGACCATGACCAGCAAAGGTCTGATATATCTTTTTCAATCGTTGTCTTACTTTTTGGTGCTGGCGATACTGCCGCTGCTGTCTCTTCTTCCACTTCTTCATCGCAACCATGGAATGATGAAGCAAAGTCTTTACAGGACGGTATATTTGTATGGCCGTGGTACAATTTGATGAGCTGACACGTTCCACACTGTCTAATGGATGGCATTTTAGTAATAGACACTTGCTGGTGATGACTAAAGTCAGTGCATGGTTGTAGTTCACGCAGACCAGGATCTCTGCTCCATTCACTAGGTACACTGTGCCAAATATTTTTCACCGCGTTTGAAGCAACATAAAAAAGGAACGCCTTGGGCAAAGCGTTCAATTCCTCATCTGTGAAACTGTCAAGCTTTTTTTTACAGGCAAAAAACTTGACAATAGCTCGCTCTGTGGGGTTGGAGTCCAAACCTTCAATTGCTGCCATATTACTACACGTCCACACTGATCACTGGTATGTCTCACACTGAAGCTGACGTTACAACGCTTTGCACTCAACATGCAAGTTTTGACATGCTCTGCGAGCTACCCAAGCAAAAAGCTTCCAAACATTTTGAAGTGTTTTATTTTGTAGAGGTTCATCAGGCACGGACAGGTTGTACAGTGCAGGACATCCCAGATCATGAAGGTCAACAAGTTGACATGTTGAATTAACATACTGACGCAACCATTCCTTTTTTTCACTTCCCTTTACAAATACAAGGTCAGCACCAAACAAGTGAGCTTTCAGAACAAGTGATAGATGCTGGTAAGGAATGTCGCCTTCTTTCCAGACTAGTCCCAAATTGCGTTGCAACCACTCTGTTTGTCTTCTGTCCTCGTCTGACTGCAAATGCAATGGAAACGGTGGTTCAAAGACAAAACTGGTTACTCTTGGTGCCCACATGGTTGTGCAGTCAATAATTCCTACTTCTTTAAATACAAACTTGTTTCCGTTCACCTTGAAACCCTGCACGTCGACAATCAATGTTTTCGGCATGGCGACGGATATCACACCTTCCACTACCGCTGCTTCTTAAGAACTAACTGATTGGATAGGAGCGGGAAAATAATATACACACAAAGAATCAATTACACAATTTTATTCATAAGTTATCAGTACATCGCTTACAATTTTTTATCATAGGATTTGGACCATCCCAATCACAGTGAGAATCTCCTCGATGCATAAAGTGTCTACGACAAGGACGGCAGGCTGCAACATCCGCCGACATACGGAGGTGTAATGGTAGCTTATCCCAATTAAGGTCAATGTCGTGTGCACCGTACGCGGTCAGAAATCCAGCTGGTAAATAGGCAATCAGATGCTGCGGCATTTCACGAAGAAATTGTGCTTTATGGTAGGCGCGTATTGCTAAACTCACCAGGGTGCGATAAATCTCAAATGCTGCATCAGCGTCTCGACTTGTTGAGCAACGATCGCATTTGCAGTCCATACAATCTACCCGCTCTCCAATATGACAAGATGAAGCTTTGGCAACGCCATCGTCCACATTATTTGTTTGATTAGTGATGGGCTTGTTGTTGTAGCCCCTGTCATGAATACCAAACGTAGACATGAATCCATCTGGTAAATAGTGAACCAGATGCGGCGGCATTCTAAGCACAGTATGATTCTTGTGATAGGCAGTTATAGCTTCACTCACTAGGGTGCGATAATTGGTAAACCTTGAATCTTCATCTGAACCTGGTGAATCACTTTCACATTTGCAGACCCACCTCGCAGAGGGGGTTGTGACTTCATCGTAGCTTTCCATGACTGTGAAGGGCAATGCAGGAAGACATGCTATTTATACTCTGGTCACCATATTGGACAGCGGTTGATAAAACGCTTGCGCCTCGTGAACAATAAGGCAATAGGCTGTTGTTTTTTCTGGAATAACTGTCGATGTTTCAAATTCTAGTCTGATATCAATTGTTGTTTCCTTCATCGACTCCTCCAAATACGAACAGTCCATCACCACCAGAGGCGCCTTGGACTTGAAGTCTTGTGGTGATAATAGCGGACATGCCTCTTTCTGATAATAGGAAGACTGAAAGTTTACAAACATGTCATAGAGCTTACCATATTTGTTCTTGTTAAAGTTTAAATCCATTCCCTCATAGGGAAAGGTAACTCCGTTCAAAAAGAGTCGTATATTTCGTAATTGGATGTGGTCAAATTTTGATGCATCTTTATTCTGTTGATATTTGCGATCTGTTTGAAATCCAACCAGGACGTAGAGTGGCCGCTCTGTATACCGTGAGGTTTTTATAGACCAAGTATGTGTATCGGAGAGTGGTAATACCGGGTATTCATGCAGCTCCCAGCTTCTAAATTGAATGGGTAAAGCTGTATCCTTCTCCACAATCTTGAGCAGACTCATTTTTTTCTGATCTGATAGAGTAACGTGCGGTACTTTCCATAGAATTCGTTGCAGTAGAATTTTTGTATCTATTGGCGCTGTATCAGCTCCCTTTAGCGCATTATAATCACTCCTGTCTCGTACAAGAATCAGATCCTGTCTTGCGTTCACAACAATGCGCTTATGATCCTCTGCAAAGCCTAGTATTAATTTTAGAGGTAAATGTCCAGTAAATGTACCATCATCGTTAATCATCCAGTCGTTGGTTGAGTTGGGACACCAACCAGCCATACAAAAAGCTTTACTCTCTTCGCTTCCGTACGAAGGATAAAGTTTCATGACACTTGTTATGCCAACATTTCGAGTAGTATCCACTTCAATACCGTTGATCACGTAGCGAACCTCAGAAAACAAAAAGGCCAAAGCGTTGTTGGCCAACTTTGACGTTGTTGGAATGGTACCATCCAATTTGGTGAGTTGCCCTTCAATCTGGATGTAACTTTCATGTGGAAGCGTGTAGATATCTTGTTGGTTAATAGTAATTCGAATCTCATCATTATTATTTAGTCCCTGAGTATACGGTTGGTAGGAATGGTGTTCAATTCTTACAATACCCTCCTGTACTTCGACAGGGTTTGTCACGTCTAGAATCGAATTCATGACGTAAGATGTAACCAAGTTGTTGTAGGATCTGCTTGTTGACACGTGTTAACCTGTACACGTGTTGAGCACAACTAACACCTGCTCTTGACAGCGTTGCCGCTTTATACACTTGTTTCATGCTGGCTTCAGATACAGTTTGTAGGTCACAGGTGTATGAGGGTCTAACCGGATGAGACGTTGGTTTCTATTCACCAGTCTTAAGGTAATATTCCTGATGTTGGTCACACTCACAGGATGATAGAGCACCACCGACGGGTTTTCGCGGATGATATAACCACCAGGTGAAGTAACAATAAAATCATAAAGCGAATGCGAGGGATCTTGATTGGTGTAGACGTCTGTAATAATATTACACGTGACAGATATGTGATGATCTTCAATATTTTCACCGGTTGGTCAGACTTGTGTATCACGTTTGGTACTAACACTTGTGGTGAATAGCCTAACAATGACCCAATCGAATCTGGTTGAGATTTAAAATCAATCCTAAAAGAAGAAAGAATACTGCAGCGATGTGTCACGTTGTTGGCTATGAGTTCAAACTTGCGTGTCCCGTCCAGAAATGCTTTTAGACTAAATTCCTTGGTGAGAGTTGTGTAGATGTGATCGTGAATATCATCTACGGTGTAGCTGCCAGACGGTAGAGTTAACACATAGTCATCGTAGTAGAACTTATCATTGACGTCTTCAATTATGTTGCAGATTCTATTAGAGCCTTCAAACGAAACAAGTCCCAGCACGTAGGGTCGTCGTCCCAATTCAATAGGAGGATAAAAGTCAACAGTTACTTCCGCACCTTGTCCGTGCACTGTAAACGTTCTACTTTCTGTTGTCATAATGACCACGTCACCCGCCGTGCTCGGTCTTATATAGAAAAGTCAAACATAGACGACCGCACTGTTGCGTGTTAACATTTTGCACTCGTTTCACATTATAGTGTATTGTTGCACTGCTTCCAAAATAGCGAACAAGCTCTGTCGGAGGAGGAAGATTTCCAAAACTGTCAAAGTACCACACGGTTCGCCCATGCTTTATGTAGGCCACATAATGCGTTCCCGGTCCATGACTGTCATCCAAATTGACAACTGCACTTTCATGGCTCCGTGGTCGAGACGGTAGTTGGTTGCGCATAAACACGCCTCGAAAGTGGGAGATCTTAAGCTGTTTTGCATATCTTATAACTTCCTCATGCGTCATGGCTCGTCGTGGCAGTGCATCGATTAACCGTTTTTTGGCGACATGTAAATGCCGAGTCCTTTCTTGTAGGGGGCTAGCTTCATGTTCACACTTTTGCCGCGCAGTGCTATGGCCTCCATAGTTTTATTATGCCTTTCACTTTCCTTCAACTGTTGCTTCGCCTCCTCAACAGCTTTCACCGTTCGTGCTACCGCACTTGCTCCTCCAAGAAGTGAACCCAGGGCTGCTAGTCCAGCAAACAGTGCAGGTAAAAATCCACCACGTTTCGGCACAGGAATAACTCGGGCACGTTCTCTAAAACGTAGTTTACTTTTGGGATTCGCATGCAATCGTGCTGCTCGGAGTGCTTTCTTAATAGCCAACTCACTATTTGTTTCTCCGCGCGAAGCTTGACGTGCCGCATGAAGAATAGCTTTAAAACCTCCCTTTCTGGACAACTTCTTCCTCTTCTTCACCACATATCTCTGTTTCACCATCGCGACCAAAGAACAAGACAACCTCACACCACAAAGTATAGAACACAACTAACGCTCCTCAGGAAGGGAACCTGTAGTTATTTATTCAATGGTGGCTGTATATTCAAGTTCTATATACAGAGGAAAATCGTTCATCGTTTTCCCCGCCTCTTTTTCTTCAGACGAGAGTTTCAAGTGAAAGAATAATTTGTCTCCGGCTTTCACCGGTTGATCAATAAGTGGTTGAACACTACCGTTTAATCGTACCTCTAAATGTTTCAAATCTGGTGCATACTCAATTACACGAATGGCACCATCATACATTAAACGGTAATTGTCATACCCCGAACGTAGTATGTAGGCGAGGTTATTGGGATCTTTTACCGGTTGTTGGTTTACAATGTGAAGCAGAAATATAGAGGGTATTGATTTAATAAAAAGCGATAACCGTTGTTCCAAAAATCGTTTGGTCGTCACGTCGTGAGGTTGCACAGGATCAGCAACTTCGGCTATTCGTCTTCGCTTCATTTGTAGAGCGTTCTCCTTAATTTCCCACACCTTTTCCATTTCAGAGTTTAAAAACCGTTTTGTACAAACATCTTGATCATCTTCAGGATCGGCCACATGCACAAGGCGTGCATTATTTGCTGTATAGCCCTTTAGAGTTAGGGTGGGCACAATACTGAGCACCTGTTTCACCTTGTTATCTACATAGTCCTTTCTAGCAGCGTCCGTGTTGTTTGTTGGAAGAGCCAGCTGAGTGATTCGACGTTGGTGTACGTCATAGTCCTTTGCTTCTGTTAACACCACAGCATTGGTTAACACATAGGCTTTGGTGAACACATCTTGATCGTTCACAGGATCTGCAACGCCCGTAATACGTTTATTCTGAGCCTCATAATCTCCTTTGATACGTCGTAAGCGGTAATAATCTACATACTTTTTTGAACATGCGTCCGAGGGTAATACGGGTTCTGTTATATTGGTCAATCGCTTTCCATTAAAGTTGTAATTGCCATCTGTAGTGCGTGGCAATACATTAGCATCGACATATCGTTTTGTAGCCGGATCTGTATCATGTTTTGGATCGTTTGTCAAAGCAAATCGTTCATATGTTTTAAGAGTTCTTCCAAAGGCGTCCATGGTTACACCGGAACTGAAACACCCGTTTGCCTCATGTATATAGAGACCAGCTCTTCCCCTTTCACATTTAGTTGATATGCAGATTATTAAGCAACAACATTCACTTCCGGTGGGAGACTTGGTTTCACACCTCTTCTCAACATCGTCCGAACAACGTCATGGATCACTCTTCCCATCCTCCATTTGCTGTCTCATCGCCGGCCCGTCGGGATGTGGAAAAACCAATCTTCTGCTTACCCTCATCACCTCCTTAAACGGAGTGCGCTTTCAAAATATCTATATTTTTGCCAAATCGCTGTATCAACCGCTGTATGTGTTCTTGGAACAGGTCATGTCAGGTCTGCGCAACATGGGCTACTTTACATTCGCAGCGCACGAAGATGTCATTTCTCCAGACAATGTTCGCCCCCATTCGCTTATGATTTTTGACGATGTGGCCACAGAACGACAGGGCATTATTCAGGCTTACTTTAGCATGGGACGTCATAAATATATTGATTGTTTTTATCTCGCTCAAACCTATTCGCGAATACCAAAACAGTTGATTCGTGACAATGCCAACGTGATTGTTCTCTTCCGTCAGGATGAGCGCAACATGCATCACGTCTACGATGATCACGTGAACCCAGACATGACCTTTCAAGCCTTTACACAGTTGTGTGCCATGTGTTGGAACGCTCATCACCACAGTTGTCTTGTTATTGATAAGCAGAGCAACATCAACAATGGACGCTACCGCATGGGATTTGATCATTTCATTCGTATTTAAGTAGCTGCATTGCTTTTCTGAACATCATTAGTTCAGATGTCATGGCGACAACAGGGAGTCAATTAAAAAAGCACATAATCCGTGCGCGAAATAGCATTCGACAAAAGTTTCGCTATCTAAAACGTGCACATGCCGACAGTGAACTGTTTGTCGAAAAACATTTGAAATCACCTCTGGAAGCTGTGTTGAAAGGAACATCAAAGCCTAGTACACGCTCAAAAGAAACACAAACAATTGAAGAGGAGGAGGAGGAAGAAAATGATGAAGAACCTGACGATGTTTTTTCTCCATTGCTTCCGTCTTCTGGCTCCAAAGAATCGCCGCTGCCCCAGTTTTTGAAAACATCAATAATTGCTGAAACACCCACTAGATCCAAAGAAAAAAAGCCTACTCTTAAAGAAATATTGAATACGCCCGAACAATATGTGCGGTTAAAATCCATTTTACTACAAAATTATGGTGCGTTGGTTACCCCCTTCCTTGAAGATCTTTTTACTAAGAAAACTGATACTACCTATGGTGTTCGCTATGAAAACAATAGATTTCGAATTGACGATTCACCAATCAAGATAAGTGACAATGTTTTGATTGTTAAAACAGTTCGTTACAAATTGACGGCAGGTCTTTTAGAACTTTTATTTTCACGTACACCTTCTACCGAGGACTATGATAAAGAAGATCTTGAAAAGTATAAAGACATCTTGATGGCTACAAATGGTTTTAGACGTAATTATAAACGTTCTGAAGCAATAAATGCTAATAAGGGCTTCAAATATAAAACCATCATATCAAAATTGTTTCCCACCTATGCAAGTGTTCGCCGTGCAAATTCAGCGTCCGGTATCACGTTTAATACTTTGAAACCATTCATCGATTTCGCCTATTGGAACAATCCAAATAAGTTGGTCAAACGTCTGCAACTGTTGCGTGCATCAGAACAGGCCGGTCATTCCGGACACGAGGCAGAAGTTTTAGAAATAGAAGAGGAGCTTCGTCATGCTGGCATTATTGTCTAATGAGTCAACGTGTTCATACACCCTCGCCTGTTAAGGCTGCCATTGCTCGCGAGTTGCATAGACCAGCTCGTCGTCTCTACCATCGTCGTCATGTCATCACACGGGGCGTTGATGATCTTTGGCAAGCTGATCTGGTTGAAATGATTCCCTATGCCAAAGCTAACAACGGGGTCAACTATCTGCTCACCGTCATCGACGTTTATTCCAAAATGGCCTTTGTTGAACCTGTTCGGAATAAATCTGCACAACTGGTCACCGCTGCATTCAAGACCATCGTTCA